>OU612043.1:31402154-31764654 GCA_914767935.1 Coremacera marginata | reverse complement strand
ATTTGTATAAGAAGAAATGGTTATGATAAAGAAATTATTGTCATTTTAGATTATTATATAGATAGTATGCATGTATAGTATTAATATAAAAAAAAAAAAAAAACGAAATGGCCATCTCAGCCCTTGAAAGGACTTTGACCGAGCTTCTTATGATCAATTGTGTTTTGTGTGTGATGTGAAATGTTTGCACACAAATGATCGAGAACTGGACCTACATGTTTTACGCCGACTCCGAACGGCTTGTGTTCTCAAGAAGCTTTTCATGGCAGTTTTCACTCTCTGAGGTTTGCTATTGTCTGCAGAGAGGTGACGGGCGAACAGAAAAATTAATTCAATTGAAAAATTTTCTGTGTCAGATGGAGGATTCGAACCTGGGTTCTCTGGCGTAAGAGTCACACACTCTACCCACTACGCCACCATAGTATTAATATATAGTAAATTAAAGTAATCGTTTATGAGAAATTGTTTCCTACTGATATGATAAAAAAATTATTTTTAGTTGAACTCATTCAAGAATGCAAAAAAAAAAAACATTTATGATTCATTTCTGAACTCATTTATGTACAAAAAATGGTTCATTTACGTGGAAGTTTTACCTTCTAAAATGATAAAAAAAAATATTTTTTTTCATCTCAAAATGAGTTTTTTATGAATTTCGCAACATATGTACAATTTTTATTTTTGAAAAAGTTTTCACGAATTTAATCTTCTATAGTAAGCACTGTTAAGTGACAAAATAGATAAAAAAAAACAAAAATTAAAAAAAAAACTTTCTACTCAAAAACGTTCGCAAAACTCTCACCTTACGCAAAACCTTGGCTTATGGCTCAATGGGGCTTATTTTGCCTACGCTAAGGTTATACTTCGTCGAATCCATGGTAGAATAATTACAGGCACTATAAAGCCACTGCGCTGCCGAGCGGTGGGCATATAATGTCAAAAACAAGGATGTACACCGAAACAAAAATAAAAAGAGAGTGTTTTTTTAACAAATATTTTCACACCAACTTATTTTTAAATATGTTTTTTGAGAATGATTCTCGAAGCTTAATTAAATACTTTGATTATATTATTACAATTTGATTGATTCTGGTATTTATGTAGGATGTGGGATTAGAATACAGATTATTAATTTTTTTTTTTTATTAAAAAAGTTTTTATAAGATATTTTTGAGATAGTAATTAAAAATGTCTGACAAATAAAGAGGCAATATGACTACTTTTGTAATTGATTATTTAGGAATTTTTAATATCTGCGAATAAGATTTCGAAGCAACAAAAAGAAAATTGACAATATAGCTTTTAAAAAAGAAAATTAAATTTTAAAAAATATGGAGTTTAAAGAGTAAAAATAAATTTTGACAAATAAAAACAAAAATATGAAATTTAGAATAATGTTGAAGAGAATTAAGTGAAGAAGATACGGCTCTTTTTTCGCTTTCCTTTCTGTTTCACATTACAAATTGTCGCATTTTTTATTTTCCAAAAATTTCATAAAAATTTATTAAAATTGATTTTATAAAAAATTTCTTAAAAGTTTATTAAAATTCCTAAATTTTATATATATAATCTTTATTGCCATATTTTCTTCTTTAATTGTCAAAATTTATTTATTCGTTTTTAAACTCTGGCAATATTGATTTTTGTTTTAATCCCACAACGCACATACAAAAAAAAAACACATCGTACATATAAGAAAAAAAACCCAGTGTTCATATAAAAAAAAAACACAATCAATCAATATATACTCAATTTTTTATTGTTAGCTTATTTTATGGTTTCTGATAATTTTATTACGAGTCGCGACCCACTATTAACCCTTCCATTACAACCTTGCAACCCTCAGGTTGAGAACCGCTGCCCTAATGTAATTGATTACTGAGATATACCTATTTCCACAAAAAAAAACTGCGCATAACGGCAAATTCGGATATCAATAAAACATATCTATTTCAATAATATTTTTATAAATTTTAAATGTTAAATATTGATTGTTAATTTTCATCATGTAATCTTATATACGAACTTTTAAAAATTTGAATTCTAATGTTATCTATAATGGAGTATGTGAAATAAAACTTAACTAAAAACTAACACTAAACTCATACTACACAGAGAAGAAAGCTTATGTTAAATTAAAAAGAACCTAGTATAATTTATAAGCTGGCTTTGGCAGTTTTCAGCCTCCCAAGTACATTATAAAAACGCCTAAGCTTTACATGTTAACTTGCCAATTTTAATTCGGGCGATAAATTAACTAAGTATATGGTAATTAATACATTACTTAAAAAAAGTTTAATTTCAAATATATAACTTTTTTTTTATTATTATTTTCTTAAGCAAAGCTTTTACGCCTCTTGTTCTGTGATTTTGCTTGACTGAAATCGACAATACAAAGCTTTTCTTTTTTCGACACCGTTTTTCATTAGAAATTTATGGATTCTTTGCTGCTTGCGTTTAGTATAACAAAAACCATTAAATAACATATCAAATATAAAAATGATTTCTTTGCCTGCCGTGGGGATTTGAACCCACACCCACTGATTAAGAGTTTACTATACTACGCATCGAGCCAAACTCCTTCGTTAAGTTAAGTTAAGTTAATTGAGTTCATTAACTCAATATTAATTACAACTAAAGCTAGGCTGCATATGCAAATGAATACCCCATCTGTTAACATAGCTGAAAATATATCAGCAACCAGTAGCCAGGTAGAGCGATAGACTGGGCATTGATACTTCCACAATCGATTCCCATGATGGGCAAAGATTTTTTTTGTTGAAATGTAATAAAATTTACTGATGTAAATATTAACGTGTGTTTTTAAATTTACTTTGAATTATTAATAAATTATTGAATTTAAAGGTTATTTTACATATCAAAAAAAAACCATTAAATTATCAAATCTATCGTTTCTTTCGTGTATCCAATGACGCACCTGTATTTTTTTATTTGCTTGCAGAAAATAGCTCAAAATTATGCTTAAGCCATCCATGCAAGTTTTTTTTTTAATTTTGAATTTTTGAATTTTGGGCTTAGGTGAATCTATCATTTTTTTTTTTTTTTTTTTTTTTTTGCAAGGTATCGAAGTATGTACTTCCAAAGCAATGTATTAAACAATAAAGTGCTTGGGTGAATAAGCATATGCTCATAATACCCATACAATTCTCTTTACCCAAGCCGACTTAGTTGATTTAACAATTGTTTTTTTTTCTTGGTGTAAGGGGTTAATAAATGTATATCCCTTTCTCGTTTTTTTTTTTTAAAACAATGCAAAACTTAAATAATAAACTGAATCCTTAAATTGTGCCATTTTAAAAAATAATGTTACCCCTCCTAAGAAAAATCTCTTTTTATATATAGAGAAAAGCAACACCGTTTTTTATCATCACCTCATTTTGAGAATAAATGCCTACTTTTGACAACTCTGTCAATTCTATTTATACTACCTGTAATTATTGTATCATGGTCGAATCGACGAACTTTTTTGCAAAAACTCATGGCCAGTGTCAATCGTATTGATCAGACTAAATATTTTGTGCTTTAATTTGTGCTCTTGCGAAAAACTTGCAATTAAAAGCAGAAAATAAGTGACTTCAAAATTTCTTGCAAAATTACGTTTTGTTAAGCTTTTTTGAAACAAATTTTTTTTAGTAACCAAGAGCATTGCTGCAACATTAAATTCAAAAGGAAGCACTACCTTACTTTAAAGCTGTTTTTTTCATTTTCTTATCAACTTATCCTTTAACGCAAAAACTCTGCATAAATTTTAGGTCCTTATGCCTGACAGCGATAAAGGTGCACCATTTAAATAGCTTAAAGCTATCCACAGGCAAACAATCTAAGCTATCGGAGTAGCAAGACAGAAATTTACAGAAAATTACATGGAACAACGCACGTCAACACATAAGCCGGAAGTAGGTAAAACTCAAGGAAAGACTCTTTCCTCCATTCGTGTAGTGTACAACTAAAACTGGAGATACTGCCCCACACACACACACACACACACACACACACACCACCATTAAAGCTGCCTACTTATTCATCATATTTTTGATATCACACCGCCAAGTGTACCAAAACAAAAACTTTAAAATTAGCCTTAAGCTTGCTTAATACAAGTATCACCACGCCCAAAACTTACTCGTCCCATTTTATGCCTGGAATAGCAAAATAAATCCGAGTAACAAATTTCTGAATTTTATGTAAGCCATGGCTTGAAAGTTTAGCCAAAAACAAAACTTTGGTCAGAAATAAAGACTATTTTGGGTGAGTGAAAACAGCAAAGAAAGAAAAAAAAAAACAAAGAATAAAAATGTTCCAAAGTAATAAAGTCATCTTATGACCAACATATGTACAGTTTGGCAGCTAGAAGGTATAAAATCCTAAAACCAAGTGGAGATGTAGAATTAGAAACTAGTATTTTATTTGCTGCGAGTTGATGTTCAAGCCAAGTTATAACCATAAATTTTTGCTAGAAATTCCTTTAGCTTTCGGTTGCTGTAAATAAGATGGTAAAGGGCTACAATGAAGAACATCCTCCATTCTATCAATTTTTTTTTTTTTTTTGTGCAAAATTCTTCACAGCGCATTCCATAAAGACATCTAAACGCAAAGAGGTGACCATACTGTTCTTAGATTACGATTACGTTAATTTCTATATAATTTAAATTCCTGACCAGTCTTTCTCAACCATTCTAAAAATATGCGATATTTTGGGACTATAATTTTATCAAAAAATAATTCCATTCCAAAAAAGTTTTCGCTCAACAACAAAAACAAGAGCAAAACTAATAAAATGACCAAACGACCCACTAAAACTGGACATAATTGGTAAAACATGGCTTAGAAAATTTGTGTCTTACCAGCTGTAATGCGTTTCTTTGGGGATTTTGGGAAAAAATTTCCTCTGTTTTTTTTATGACTTTTTTTTATTTAATTTTTTTTTTTTTTTTGCTATAAGGGGTTGTTCCTGGCGCAAGCATGTCCATAACCTTTGGACAAATGCTGCTGCAGTTTTATTGTTCGAATTGTTGTGTCGTAGAAATAAACGTAAGCAAGTCACTCAAATGAACGAAACGAATGAAGCAGACGCCCAAGAACTACACCAAACCGCAAACTTGTGTTAGCCTCCCTGCTAGCAGGATCTACTACTTGGCAGGACCTAGGACCTAACATTAACATGTATTTATGCTAAAAGTTGTCTTTTAAGGTTTTGGTTTTAGTTTTAGCTCAAACTGATGTACATCACATACCGCTGAGTATAGTAAATGTTATGATATGCTAAGGAATCCAAGTGGGTTGATGTTGATACTGAGCTGCTTGTTCGTGCTTAGCTTTTATTGTGAACATAAACTTAATGAGTTTAAGTGCGTTTTGCGTGTACTTACTTATGCTATTTTAATTTTGATTGTTTTGGGGAGTATGCAGGCGGGACTGAAAGTTATGACAAAACATTTCAAAGATTTAATAGGGGGCTGCCAAGGGGAGTGCAGGCAAAATATATTGACTTATTTATGACAAGTTTGTAAATTAGTTTGTTACTAATGCACAGTGTTATAAAAATTGGCGTTGGTTGAAATTCATGCATAAATATTTCATAATTTAAAACTAGCTTACACACCTAAATAATGCAAGTTAACGGCGAATGAAGAGTTAATAATATGGGCTCATGATGTTAAGTGCGCACAGTAGTGTTGCTCGATTTCTTTTCAAGCAAAACGGGGAAAAAACATAATTTTCCAAATCGAAAAAACGGAATTTTGAAAAAATTTAACAGAACAATTGGAAAAATTTTATGTTATTAAAAAACTAGTAAGTAATGAAGCTTCGGCAGGGTACCGAAGCTAAAATACCCCCTCCCCCCGCAGTCGTATTGAACTATATATTCAAAGTCCTTAGCCGTTTTCAAAATATTTATGCATTATCTGCAAAAATACTCTTAGCTGCCACATGAGTAATTTGTACACCGAGAAAAAAGATTATGTTAAATTAAAAAAAAAACCCAAGTATAACTTATAAGATGGCTTTGGCAATTTTCAGCCTCCCAAGTACTTCATCAAAACGCCTAAGTTTTACATGTTGACTTGCCAATTTTTATTTGGGTGATAAATTAACCAAGTATTTGGTAATTCTTTATTCACTACTTTTAAAATAAAATTGAATTTTCAGGTTTTGATTTTTTAATTTTCCTTTTTTTTTTTTTTTTGAAGCTGCCGCCTCTCGTTCTGTGATTTGCTTGACTGAAATCGGCAACAGCACAAATTTTTCTTTTATAAACTTGATGACTTCTCAGCTTTTCTTACTGCTTGACGTGTATTATAACAAGAACATTAAATTAAATTAAATATCATTTACAAAAATTTTACCATCATGCATGCCGTTGAGATTCGAACCCACAAGCAACCGATACCACTGTGTATGAAGTCACTACACTATGCATTGAGCCAAACTCCTTCGTTACGCGGAGTGATTTATTCAATATTAATTACAACTGAAGCTATGCTGCAGCATAACACAATAATCTATTAAAAGATTTTGTTGTATGGCTATCAACAGAATATTGCGACATACTGCATCTGTTACTAGAGCATCTGTTAACATAGCTGAAGTTATGTCATCAAGTAGTAGCAAAGCTGTTTAGATCAGTGGGTAAAGCGTTGGACTGGTACCAAAAGTTCCGGGTTCGATTTCGCACGGCAAAGAATTATTTTTTTCTTTTCTTTTTGTTGATGAAATGTAATAAAATTTACTGGCGTGAATATTAACGTGTTTTTAAATTAACTTTATGTTATTTTTGAATTTTAAAGTGGTTTTATTACAAATAAAATTATTAAATCTTTCCTTCTCTCGTGCGTCTGATGACGCAGCTGTGTTTTTTTTTTTTTTTTTTTAAGAAAATAGCTCAAACCTATGCTTAAGCCATCCATGCTAATTGTATTTTAATTTTGAATTTTTTTTGTAAATCAAATATTTTTTTTTTATGGCAAGGTATCGAAGTTTGTTCTTTCAAAACAATATATTAAACAATAAAATGCTTAGGTGAATAAGCATAAGTTTATAATTCCCATACAATTCTCTTTACCCAAGCTGACTTAGTTGATTTACCTATTGCTTTTTTTCTCGGTGTAGACTGCTCATTATGTTAAAGAATATATGTGCAAAATTTGATTGGTAGTATGTGCAAATTCATTCCAACTGTGTAAAATAATTTCGCTTAATATTTAAGTGCCACCCCCCACGTTCAATTTCGCCCAAATTTTTTGACAACTGACTGCTTAATATTCTAAAGAATATGGAAAATTTGGAAGAAGTCGGACAAAGGCAATAAAAGGAGTTCGATTTAAATTAAAGTAGCACTCCTTTGTCTAATTTCGCCCAATTTTTTTAGACTCATCACTGCTCATTATTCCAAAGAGTATATTTGCAAAATTTGGTTGAAGTTAGAAAAACGATGTAGATGGAGTTTGATTAGAACTAAATTGACACGCCTTTTGTCCAATCCCACCCACTTTTGTTTGCTTAATACTTGTCATTATACTAAAGAATATATATGCGAAATTTGGTTAAAATCGGCGGAACGGTGTAGGTGGAAATTTATTAAGTTTAAAGTGCCACTCCCCTGTCTTATGTGAGCAAAATTTGGCTTAAGTCGGACAAACGGTGTAGAGGGAATTCGATTAAATTAAATTGACATGCCCCTTGTCCAATACCCACCCACTTTTGTTGGCTTAAATCTTCTCATTATACTAAAGGATATAGCCAGAAATTTGGTTGAAATCGGACAAACGGTGTAATGAGAGCTAGTCTAAAAATAAAGTGCCACGCCACCTGTATATTACCGCCCAAATTTATAAACTTATGATAAATAGCACAAATGTCAACTTATTTTTTAAACGTTTCGCTTAAACCTATTAATGCATTCATTAACTGTAGTTATAATTTTTTGAGACTCCAGTGTGACGTTGTTTAAAACTCCGAGAGAGATTTAACGTTACTTACTTTTATGTGCTCAGGCCATCTCTTTCCGTATAAGCATGTAGGATCTGCTGTGGTCATATAAATAGCACACATGTTAGTTTGTGAATAAAAGTTAACAAGGTCGTGTGTTTGTAAAAATTTTAGAGTTTTATTCAGTTAATTTCGCCGATTCTAAATAAAATGGGTTATGGCAAACATTGCACTACGGAAAAAAGGTATATAATTCACGAACTATGTGAATAAGCAAAAAACCATCTAAAATCGCAGTTATTCTCAAAATTTCGCGAAAAATGCTCTATAACGCACTCAAGCTGGTTACATCAAATGGTTCAAATAATTTCGAGAATAAGCAGCGCAATTCTAGACTGCGTAAAATCACCGCTTCTACTGATAGACTTATAGTTCGCAAAAGTAAGGCTGATCCTTTCAAGTCAGCAAAGCAAATTATGAGGGAAATAAATAAAGAAAATAACCTTAATGTTTCAAGAAAACTAGTATCTAGGAGACTACATAAAGCTAATCTTTATGGACGCATTTAAAGAATTTAAAGGATCATTTAGCGTTTGCAAGGGCCCATGTGAATAAAGAAGACCAATTTTGGAAGAACGTGCTCTGGACTGACGAAAATAAATTTAATAGGGTTGGACCAGATGGAAAAACTTCTTTTCGGCGTCCCAAACGCCAAGAATTGAATCCGAAGCATACAAAAAATTCATTAAAGCATGTAGGAGGGAATTTAATGACTTGGGGAGCTTTTCCTGGCACGGCGTTGGGCCAATTTTTCATGTACCAGGAATAATGGACAAAAATATGTATATCTAAATACATATATCTTGATCTTACCAGGTGGAACCATTTGCATTTGCTAATATGCCTATTAGGTGGACTTTTACGAACGATAATGATCCAAAACACACAGCAAAGGTTGTGATTGATTGGCTAAAAAAGGAAATAATAAATATTTTGAATTGGCCGGTTCAAAGCCCAGACCTCAATCCCATAGAAAAGTTATGGGATGATGTGAAGGTCAGCATAAGCAACCAAAATTTTCGCAATTAAGATGAGTTATGGAATGGAATTGAGAAGGCTCGGTACTCTATTCCGAAGGATAGGGTCAGGAAGCTTGTGGAGAGTATGGGACGATGTCGGGCTGTTTTGGACAATTCGGGATACAGTGCCCAAGTACAAGTAAGCATATTCGTAAGCTCATTGTAAAATAAAAATAAATCACTATGTTTTTTTTCAGAATCCAAATTGTGCTATTTATACGTCTATCTCAGCTTAGGAGCAATTTCAGATTTTTCATTAATTCTCTAATTTTTAATTCGTAATTAAAAAGTTAAGTTCAAATACCATGAAATAAATTTTTATTTTCCTCTATGTATTTTATTTAAATTTATGTGAAACACCCTACATGTATTTTTGTGATATTTATGTGTCCACGGCTGTATATGGGTTGGATAAACGATGTGGGCGCTATTTGGGTACATACATACCCGATGTCATTCAGTTTTATACATTTACGAAAGTTTTTTTATGTTGATGCCGTCATTTTGTATGGAAGGCAGGCGTGGCTCTTATCCAATATTACCAAATATCATAGAGATATTTATATATGTTATATATCAAAGCTTATGTGGAAAAGTTCAAGATATTTCTTTCATTTTTGTGGATTTTTAACTGATTTTACGTTTAGAATAAAGCCACTTTGGTTGGGAAATAGGCGTGGTTTTCATCCGATTTTACCATATAGCATAGAGATGGTTTATATTATATATCAAAGCCTAAGTGCAAATTTCAAGGCATTTCATTAGTTTTTGTGGATTTTTAAGAGATTTTACTTTTAAAATAAAGGCACTTTGTATGGGAGGTAGGCGTGATTTTCATCTGATTTGGCTCATTCTCGACCGTGATCTCCATTTTTCAAAAAGAAGCTTATGTTTTAAATTTCATTGCGATAACTTTAAAATGACTGTTATCGTGATCACAGGAAGTGATGCTGATCAAAAATATATACACTTTTCTATACCTACCACGCCTCCTAATTGGCGTTACAAACGGAATGACAAAGTTAATATACCCCTGACGCAGTACGCTTTGGGGTATAAAAATTAAAACACAAAAAAATCTCCTTCAGATTTAGATGTATATAATCGAATAATGGCATGCCGCGATAATAATTCAAAATTCGAAAAATGAGGACTACCCTTGTAGGCAGTTTTAAAAAAGTTCGTTTAAAATAGTAACCATTGATTGCGCAACATCTTGAAAATGCAGTACAAATCTATGCTTTCAAAACGACAATGTTTTTTAAAAACACTAAAAAAGTACCAGTGCTGAGCTTCAAAAATGTGAATGAAATTTTTTAGTGCCCAAAAAATTTAAAATTTTTCATGAAAGCGTTGGTAAAAAAATACACAAGAAATGAGATCAAGTCAAGGTCTATAAAATATGTCCATAAAATTTTTTTTACGACTAACTATTTTGAGGATATAGTTTTTTTACTACATGTCCAAATGACAGTTGTTATGATGACTTAACATGTTTTGTTTTTAACATGTTTTGGGCTAATGTTAGAATCCTCGAACGAAACCTAGTTAACCAAACCAACTTTGGCATTTGTACGATCGTAAAAAGTCAAAATTCAACATAAGAATTTTATTTTAAAAACGATATCAAATAGAAAAAAAGCAATAGTTAAATCACCTAAGTCGGCTTGGGTAAAGAGAATTGTATGGGAATTATAAGCTTATGCTTATTTATCTAAACAATTGATTGTTTAATACATTGCTTTGAAAGCACATACTTCGATACCATGCCAAAAAAAAAAATATTTAACGACCTTCTGTCGTTGACCTACAACCCAATTCATTCTTTTGCGAATGACAGCAGCATTTGCCATTCATATTCCTTCAAAAGAAGCCCTGACTCTGAAAAATATCTCCGAGTGGGGTTTGGCTAATAGAGCAGAATTTAATGCTAGCAAGCCCCAGTTTTGCCTGTTAACCCACAAACGAATAAATTGTTCCTTACTACCCCTGAATATAAACGGTGTACATCTTGTGGAGTCAGATGCTCTTGAAGTTCTGGACATAACAATAAAATCAGATCTTCATTGGAATGATCACATTTTTGATGTGTCGAAAGAAGCGGTGAAAACGGTGCAAGAACTACTTCACTCCATCTGATCTTCGCATGATCTATACCTCATATATAAGGCGGAAAATTAAGTACAATTCGCACATTTGGACAGGGGCTTCATTATCATATTTGGAGCTTGTGGATCGAATTCAACGTCGTGGGAGATATTTGATAGGAGATGAAAATATTTCATCTTCTCTTAACTCTCTTGGGCATCGACGCACTTTTGATTACCTAAGCCTTCTGTACAGGTACTATCATGGGAAGTGTTCAAGGGAGATGGAGGCATGGCCTGACGCCACCAGCTCGTGTGTTTCCTAGGTTCACGCGGGCAGCTTTCCAAGCCCATCCCTTTACCATTACCTCTTTGCCCAATAGAACATCGCATTACCGAGATAATTCGTTTTTTAGTCGCACAATTTGGTTGTGGAACAATCTCCCTGCGAACGTGTTTCCCGGCAGTTTCGGACTGTGTAAGTTTAAAAAAATCTTCATCGATACTACTCCATCTTTCCACCCTCCAACTAACTATCACCCGAATCACCACAATGCTTTCCCATTTATAGGGCGCATCCCCTGAGCGTTGGTTCAGTATATAAAAAAAAAAATGTATAATACACACATTTTTTTAAAATCTCGATTAATTGTGTAGTATTTCTGGAAAAGAAAGTCCAAACAAAGCATATTTTTCGGGCGTCTAGAGTAACCGCTAACCCCATAATTTCAAATTTTCGGTTCCTGCAAAAAATTTAAGAAACAAACTTCCAGTTATTGAACTTCAAGCACTATTTTTACCTACGCCGTGTTTATAACTATCTGTTCTTTAACACTGTTAAATTTAACTATTTTCCTTGACCCGAATTCTTTAAATTTCTTCTGTTGAATATTCAGTAAAGTATGTGTTTTTTTTTCTACAACCACACATTGCTGCTTTCAGGTTTTCTTCGTATCGTACCTATATTATTACAATTTTAATTACACTTCATTATGCTAAATATATAGCCAAAAATACTGTTTTCATTAACACGCTCTTACCATCCGCTCTATTTCCTCCCAACCTCCCCCCTCTTAAGCTCAACAACCACTGCCACTACTTTGTGGAGTCCTTAAAACTGTAAGCTGCTTGCTATTTACTCGACTACTAATTATGCGTTTACTTTGAATTTGGTTACCTTTTTAAGAGAGAGAGAATCACTTTATTGAGCGTATACAGCGCACAGTGCGTTGAGCCGATATAAAGAAGGGACAAAAATAGAAGCAGTTGTCTGATCTTTAGAATGCTTTTCAACTTTTTTAATTTGAGTTCGCTGATTGCAAAAACTAAGATAGATGTTATGTTTATCTTAAACTTATTTCACAAATTGCGTTTAAAAATAGATTTTTGAACGTATTTGAAAAGTTTAGACCATAGATTTTATAGATATCTTGAATTTTTTGTGTTGTATCTAAATAGGTATTCTTTTACTTTGATAAACAATAAATAAAATTCCATTGAACACGATTTCGAAAGAACCGAAGCAAATTTTGTGACACTAGCTGCGTTTTTTGGCCTGGTCTGAAGTTGGATCATATTTTGTTTAATGCTATTACACGATAGATGGCTCTGCAAAGTTGTTTGGCAGCTATTTTTGAATTTATTTTATTTGCAAAATAATTTATTTTACTGACTGAATAACGTAGCCGCTAAAATTTTTGGTCTTAAAAAATCTGCTGCCGCTTAGGTTTATTGCAAGCATTGTCGTAGGCAATTGAATCAAAAGGTTGGCAATACAAACTACAGAAGGCACTCCTTTTGATTAGCTGGAATAAATATCAGCGTTCACGACAGCGATAGATGTTATGTTGCTCAAATCTTCGCAATTCTTCAAGCTATGTATCTCTTGAAGTCTGACAAAATTTCGTTTATGAAGTCTTTAAAATCGGCATAAATTATTTGTAAGCCAAAGTAGGTTGGTTCTCCAGGTGCTCACGCCAGCTACCAGGAATCATTCCTTTAATGGAGGAAAGCTTTTGTATTGTACAATTATAATAGTGTAATAATCGGCATCGGGATCCGTAGAAACGTAGGGAACGAAAATACTCGGCCACAAGCGATTCTCCATGCGACTTTTGACTTTTGGATCGATTGTGAATTTTTTTTCACCGATCCCGAGTGCGAGCTGCAAAGCATCTGTGAAAAAAAGAAAAATAAACAATTGATTTTATCATTCTTCACCGAGTACTTCAATCAAATATACTTCATACCGTAAAATGGCCAAAAGCTATAACACTTTCCGAGATTTTTACTATAAAATCGACTAAGAGGATAGAAGATGATAAGTTTTCATCCTGGAATTTTGATACGTAATAGCTGATTTCAAAAGGATTTTGTATCTTCTTTCCTAAATTGCTATCAATGGTCCTTCATACTGTAAAACGACCTAGAAGTGAAATACTCGGTTCAGCAAAATTGTTTTTTTCATTAAAAACCAAAAAAGAAAGGACAGAAGATGAAAAGTTCTCATCCTGATTCTTTGCCTAAAATGCCCCGGTCTATCGTCCTTGGTATCGATATCTTAGCCGACTTATGAAAAAAGTGGTTTTTATATGAAAATCAGATTTCCACACCCCAAAACTTACCCCAAAACAAAAGTTCACATCCTAGATTTTTTTTTGAAATTTTTTTTTAAATGATTATACGGAAAATCTAATAGTGGTATGCTCAAGCCCGGGTCTATCGTCCTGGGTACCGAAATTCGGACCAAAGTGCAAAAAAATGGTACTTTTGAATGAAAAGCATAATTCAAAACCCCGAAACTTACCCAAAACATAAATTTTCAACCTGGATTTATTGCACGTCATAGCTGATGCCAAAAGGTTGATTTTGTGTCTTATTCCCCAAATTTCAATCAATCGTCTTTCCTACAGTAAAACGACCTAGAAGTGAAATACTCTTCAGCAAAATTTGTATCTTTTCACTAAAAACAAAAAAAAAAAGGATAGTAGATGAAAAGTTCTCATCTTGAATTTTTGTCTAAAAATCAACAATAATGCAGAAAGTTGACTGAAGGTATTCAAAAGCTCCGGTCTATCGTCCTTGGTACCGCAATATTAGCCGGATTGCGAAAAAAGTTATTTTTATATGAAAATCAGACTTCCACACCCCAAAACAAAAGTTCTCTTCCTTGATTTTCGCGACGCAAAACCGACGCAAGACCGAAAAGAAATAAAAACGGAAAACTACGATACAATTTTAGTGCCTCTGTACACAACAGCTCTGAAAAAAGTGTACCTGGTAACTGATTCATATACGATCTACCCTAAATATATAATATATACAAATTTAGCTTACATAAACGTATAACATAATTTGGAGATTGCAAAAGGACTTGAAGCAGATTTAAGGTAAGCGAGTCGCGCAGCTGCAAATCTTTATGATAATTCAACGTTGTCAGGCATGTATGCATAAAAATCGAACATGAGGTCCGCTCACTTGAAACACTGTATCTTCGTTACTTTTAGCACAATTTACTTGAAATTTTTACAAAATACTCTTGAAATGTTGTATATTCAGAAAAAAAAAAATATAAAAAAAATGTCCCAACATTATTTTAAAACAGTACCATCCCCTTAACAAGCCAATGATGGGTGGATTACGATGCAATTTGGCGAACCACTTTCAACAATTAATCATCTGTTGCTGGCGTAATATCAGGAACAGCAGCATTGAATTTCCGCACATATCGGCCAAAGCTTCGTCTATTGATGTTGTTGGTATTTCAGTGCTCTCGCTCGAGTTTGCAGTGCTTTAATTGTGTCGAGCAATGTATCAAAATCCTTAATACCGCAATCGGTTCTTCTGCGCGCTACTATACTTAAAAAAGATCGAAAATGTAAAAAAAAATCACCGAAACTATTCCTGATTTCGCATGGAATTCCATTTAAACTACATGCACATGTGTTTACCGGGTTATACAATTATAAAAAAAAATGGCAAATGAGTGTAAATAAGCGAAAAAGAGAGAGGTGGCAAACTGCAAGCAAGCAAAGGTGGCAAACTGCATTTGGACACAATATTGAAATTAACATAAGAAAAATGGCTAGATCATGATATTTTTGGAATTCCGTTCGGTTTTTTTTTTTTGACAATTTATGATGTATAACAATTTTAATTTTTGAATGCAGAATAAAAACAAAATTTTCATTTTTCAATTTATTAAGATATAATATTCAACACTTTGTTCAGTCAACACTATGTTATTACGTCTGTCCGCTCCAGAAGTAGATTAAAAGTGACAACTACTATTTTGACGTCGATGTCACTCGAAGATTAGGTTATGACACTGTCGAAATACAGCAGTGGTAGCAACCTACAAGCTTGTACCCTAAAATTTAATAATTTCGCATTTCTTTATTAATTCAGATAATTACAAAATTCTTTTCGATTTTAGACAGTTGAATTCTAATTTTTGCGTACCAATTTTTTGAAATAACGAACTTTTTTTAAATTTTGCAGTTTTGTGCCTTTTCAGTGCACTGTGCTGTGATGCCAGCATATTAGGCGCCATTTTCCTAAAATTTAAGCTAAGGTTCTCAAAAATTGAAGAATTTCACTGCTGCTACAAAATAATTATATATGCTGTTTATTTAAATTTTGACTATATTTTGCATTAGCTACACTTTAACAAAAGCTAAATGTTTTACTTTTCAACATTGACTACTTTTTGACACTTTGCAAAGGAGTGGCGGCAAATGGCAATCGGTGGAAACAACAGCAGCACTCAAGACACTATCGACAACAACAGCAACATAAAAGCATTCTTCAAAAGAATTTTTAATTACTCTTAAGTAATTGTGACACCTTCCAGCAGTACTCAACTCCTGTTGGTAGCAAGCAAAAATTATGTGTTTTGAATAAAAAAAAAACCTAGTCCTTAACCATCCACTACAAATTTTCGAACACACTCTTCATTTTTTCACAGAAGCTATCATTTTGTGTGAGCAGAAGTTAAAGTGTAAAGTGTAAAAATTAATAAACATATGCATGTGTTTATTTTTTTAATAAAAATAATTGAATGTGTTTAAAAAAAAAACACAGGTGCGTCGTTGGACACACGAGAGAAGCGAAGCTTTTTCGCAGTTACATAGATTTGATAGCTTAATAATTTCTTCTTTTTAATAAATTAACTTTTTAATTAAAAAATTTAAAATAACATAAAATAAATTCCATTTATACAGAAAACATATTTACTGCTTATTTTTTATTGTTGAATGTCAAATTTCCACGCCAATTACATATACGGGCATATAATGCCAGCGACTCTCCATTTTAACTCTCCACACATGGTTGTGAACTTGGCTGCACTGAACAAATTTTTTTCTTCAACAGCGTACTTACTTACTTACTTAGGTGGCCGTAACAACCCGTGTCCGGATTTCGACCGACCTCATCAGCTCTCGCCAGGCGCCTCTGCTTTGCGCGCGCCTTCTCCAATCGGATACACTAAGTGCGGTTAGGGCTTCCTCAGCCTGGTCCATCCATCGGAGGCATGGTCTCCCTCGTCGTCGTTGACCAGCGACCCTCGCCTCGAGCACCTTTTTCGCTGGAGCTTCGTCGTCCATACGATGGACATGACCCAGCCAGCATAGTCGCTGCACAGTTATACGCCGAACTACGTCAATGTCTTCGTAGAGCTCATACAGCTCGTGGTTCATTCGGATGCGATAGTCATCGCCGACTCGAATAGGACCGAAGATTTTGCGAAGAACTTTTTTCTCGAACACCCCCAGAGCGGCTGCGTCAGTTTGCGAAACTACCCATGCCTCAGCGAAATAAAGCAGCACAGGTAGAACGAGCGTCTTGTAGAGTGTTAGTTTTGTCGATCGAGAGAGGGCTCTGGAACTTAGTTGCTTACTGAGCCCGTAGTAGCACCTATTAGCAATTATTGTTCTGCGCTTTATCTCCAGGCTGATTTCGTTGTTGGTATTAATGGCGGTGCCAAGGTATACAAACTCCTTGACTACTTCAAAGTGATAGTTGCCGGATGAAAAGTGGGAGTCTAAACGCCGCGCTCCCTTGTTTGTAGACAGCATAGACTTTGTTTTACCCTCATTTATCGTCAAACCCACTTTGGCTGATTCCTTTTCGATAGCGGCGAAAGCAGCGGTAACATCTCTCTTGGTTCTGCTGACAATATCAATATCATCAGCGAACGCAAGGAGCTGGACGCCTTTGTAGAAAATGGTGCCATTACGATGCACACCGGCCTTTCGTACGATCCCCTCCATGATGATGTTGAAGAGATCGCAAGACAGTGGATTGCCTTGCCTGAAACCTCTTTTGGTATTGAAGGTTTCGGAGAGGTCATTTCCTACCTTCACGGAGCTGCGTGTGTTGCTCAACGTCATTCTGCAAAGTATAATCAACTTTGCAGGTATACCGAACAACAGCGTAATACGTAGCGATTAAATCTGTCGAATATTTTTTAGATTTCACTCCAAGCAAATCACAGAACGAAGAGTTAAAAGCTTCGCTTCAAAAATATATATGTATTTAAGAGCGCACGCGAAACAAAATTTAACAAATATTTTAGATATCTTGCCGATGTCATGCATGCGTTTGTTAATTCAATAATTATTGATATCATCCATTTTTTGACACTTAAAAACGCACTTGTGGGCATTGCTAATTTTCTCCGTACCAACAACACCACAAACACATTCACAATACAAACACACCGATGCTGGAGACACCTTGTGGCAAATAAAAGCAAATTTTTGAAAGTTGTAGCATAGCAAATACACAATCCTCTATCTACTGATAGATGGCATAGAGTATTAATTATTATCTAGAGATTGCATCAACTCTGCTAAATCTCTGGCATGTGTTAACAGAGGTTAACAGAGTTTTTTTTCTTCATGTTTTTAAGTGAAATAACTCTGTTAACACATGCCAGAGATTTAGCAGAGTTGATGCAATCTCTAGATGATAATTTACACTCTATGTAGATGGTGACGATCTACTGCAGCATATCTTCTGTTATAACTAACATTGAATTAACAACTGTTTCTTATAAGCCTTTGTGGCCTGGTGGATAGTGTATTGGACTATCATTTAAAAGGACACGGGTTCGATCCCCACGGGAACCGAAACATATTTTTAGTATTTAATATTAAAGTATTAAATTTTCTTGTTGTAATTAGCGCTAGCAACAAAGAAACCATCAAATTTCCAAGAAAAAATCTGTCGAAAATTTTTCAGATTTCACTCTAAGCAAATCACAGAACGAGGAGTAAAAAGCTTCGCTTCAAAAAAGCCGCATTTAATGTGGAAATATAATGGGAAAAATGGGTACACAGAAAAATTATTCAGTAAAATATTAACACTTCGTTACATAAATTTTTCGTAAATTCGCAGTTTCCCTATCACACAGAGACCTCGGATCCGAATCCCGGCGAAGATTTCTCTCTTTCACGGAGAGAAATTCTCAGTAGTAAATCATGAATTATAAGGTTTTCATAAATTGTGATATATGAGTTTTTATAAAATTGTGTTTGCTTGTTCTTGTCTTATAAAAAAAAAAAAAAATTATAAAATTAAGCAATTCCGATTTTATGAATAGTTATATTAAATATTCGAAATTTATGCCTGAGGCCGCGTCCAGAGTGAACGCATATTGAGCAATAGAAAAATCAAGGCATGCATCTCTTTTACCCTAATGTGTTTTTCGGCTTGGCTCAGCAATAAGCAAGCACTATAAACGCGGCGTAAGCAACAAAGTTGAAAACAAATGTGTTTAAATGCGATTTGCATACTCAACTTATTTTTTGCTCGCTTATTTCAGCTGAAGAAAGCCTGCTCATATGAATTTATTCTGCCTCATATATCATACCTCATTGTCTATAACAAGAAGAGAAAGAGTTTGAATTTGCTTTGTCACTCGTCAGTAGAGAGCTTCATAAGCCTACTTGAAGTTCAAGCCTTTTCAAGTACATGAAATTTGTATGTATCCATACTTGAAAAAGCAAGCTCTAGCCTGCTTACAAAAATACCAAACGGATACAAGTTACTTTTCCTGCTTTCTCGTTGACTTGCTGTGACTTATATTGTCGGTTCCGAAAGTTGAAAGGCTTGAAATGATCGGCAAAGACTTTACGTAAGCTCTCAAGTATCCAATTAATTGAAGACGTACGATCTTAAATTTAAAAATATTTATAAATTTCTCTGTCATATCCATATTTCTTGAAATTCACTCAAATATATCTTTAATCAGCATCACCACCTGAGCCGATTTAGCCATTTCCGTCTGTGGTGACGATTGCAGCCGTAATTTTAAGGCTATCGCAATGAAAGTCCATACATAAGTTTTTTTTTTGTAATTAAAATCAGTGTCAAAAAGCCCTTCCATACAAAATGGCTTTATTTAGACGTTTAAGTCTTTAAAAAATCCCAAAAAAATTAAAGAATATCTTGAAATTTTTCAAATAAGCTTTGATATTAAATATAAATCCTGAAAGAAGTCTCTTGAAATTTTGCACATAAGCTTTGAAATTTGATTTAAACTATCACTGATATTTAGCAAAATCAGATGAAAACAACGCCTACCTCCCGTACAAAGTGATTTTATACCAACAAGTTAATGGGGCAACTTGTTGGAAAAGTGTTATCGCTATCAGATCTCAGCAATGGGTTGACCGATTTTTAAATTTTTTTCACAAGTCAGTTCTTCCCTTCGAAAATTAGGTGAAGAGGCCCGAGTTTTATTAACTTAAAAAATCTTACAAAAATCAAATTCATAGATCTAAACTCAAATAATATTTACAACAACTTCAAAAATTTTATGAGTGTAAAAATTCGTCGAATTTACGAACGAACACGAACGAAAATGGGCATTTCAGTCTTTGAAAGGACTTTGACCGAGCTTCTTATGATCAATTGTGTTGTGTGTGTTGCGAAATAATTGAACACAAATGATCGAGAACTGTACCTACTACCTTTATGCCGACTCCGAACGGCTTATGTTCTCAAGAAGCTTTTCATGACAGTTTTTTTTACTCTCTGAGGTTTGCCATCGTCTGCAGAGAGGTGAGAGGTGATTTAGTGTCCTCAAAAATTTGGACTTGTGAGACACTTGTTGAAGTGTTTTTTCTCTTGTTATTTTGTTTTGTTGTTGGTTCTTTGTTGTATTTTCAGAATGTTAATAGGATCAGACCTCAGTAATGGGTTGACCGATTAAACAATTTTTTTCTTTGAAAAGTTCTTCATTTCTTAAACTTCGACAAGACGAAGCCCAAATTTTATGAAATCAAAAATTTTTTCTAAAATCAAATTCATAGGTTTAAATGCAAATAATAATTATAACAACCTAAAAAATTTTAAGTGTGTTGTAATTCGCCGAATTTAGTGTCCTCAAAAATATGAACTAGTGAGCTGACAAGAGTGCTGACAGCGTTGTTGGTTTTTTTATTCTTGTTTTGTTTTGTTGTTTTTTCTTTGTTGTATTTGCAGAATGTTAATAGGATGAGATATCAGCAGTGGGTTGACCGATTTTAGAATTTTCTTCACTGAACAGTTACTTGTACTTGTTACTTGTGTTTGTAAGCTTAAACACAAAAAAAAAAACATAAAAAAATTTAAAAAATAAGCTTTTATTTAAAACCAAAACGTGAACTAAAAAGAAATATTAAATTTCAGTGACATTTGTCATATATGTATATAGTAGGTATATTCTAGATGCAGAAGAACCTCTCTCTTGGTTACGCATCATCATAATAAAAGCGTACGTAAATATTGGGGGTTGGAATTAGTTTTAAAGGTTTTCTAAGAGATGGCGTAACTATCAATAGATCGCATCGGGCACACCTGTGACTATATTCATTTCAAAGCACATTGTCTAAGCTTCATTTTTCAGTATGTGTCATTCCACTGAAGTGTAAACAACATATATTTTTTTCTCTGTGAACATGTCGACTTTCGTTCCAACAAAACGCAATTTGCAGGAAGGTTTACTTTTGTGCTTTCATTTGAAGAAAAAAGCGGTTGAAGCACAACGCACGCTTACTGAGGCTTACGGGGACTATGCTCCATCGATTTCTACTTGTGAGTACTGGTTCCGTTGGTTTAAAAGTGGTGATTTTGATACGGAAGACAAAGAGCGTCCGGGCCAGCCGAAAAAGTTTGAAGATGAGGAATTGGAGGCTTTGCTCGATGAAGACCCGTGTCAAACCCTTCAAGAATTGTCAGAATCATTGGGAGTCGACTTATCAACGGTCGGCAAACGCCTGAAGGCCATGGGAATGATTCAAAAGCAAGGAAATTGGGTGCCGTACGAGTTGAAGCCGAGAGACGTTGAACGGCGATTTTGCATGTGCGAACAACTGCTTCAACGGCATAAAAGGAAGAGCTTTTTGCATCGTATTGTCACTGGCGATGAAAAGTGGATCCATTACGATAATCCTAAGCGGAAAAAATCGTGGGGACCACCCGGCCATGCATCAACATCGACGGCCAAGCCGAATATTCATGGCGCCAAGCTTATGCTGTGTATTTGGTGGGATCAGAAGGGTGTCGTGTACTATGAGCTGCTAAAACCTAACGAAACCATCACTGGGGAACGCTACCAACAACAATTGATGCAATTGAGCCGAGCATTAAAGGTTAAACGGCCGGAATATGGCAAAAGACACGACAAAGTGGTTTTTCAACATGACAACGCACGGCCACATGTTGCAAGAACCGTCAAGGAAACGTTGGAGGCGCTGAATTGGGATGTGCTACCCCACCCGCCTTATAGCCCAGACATAGCCCCTTCCGACTACCACCTATTCAGATCGATGACGCATGGCTTGGCTGAGCAGCGCTTCACATCTTACGAGGATACCAAAAAATGGGTCGATTCGTGGATTGCCTCAAAAGACGAGTCGTTCTTCCGGCGCGGAATCCATATGCTGCCAGAAAGATGGGAAAATGTTGTAGCTAACGATGGACAATACTTTGAATAATATACATTGTACCGTTGCTTCTAAATAAATGCTCACAAACCGAAAAAAAACCTTTAAAATTAATTCCAACCCCCAATAGGTAAGTTCTAGAGACGTATATAAATTTAGAAATTTTCAAATGTAAAATACATTTAAATTTAAAAAGCTTAAGGCACTGATAATGTGCAGTAAACCTGTATAATGGATCGCGGTTTATATACAGATAAGCCTACTAAAAGATTCAATTCCAGTGATATTGTGTAGTAAACTTGTATATTTTATATTTTGAAAATTTCTAAATTTATATACGTCCCTAGAACTTACCTATTTACGTACGCTTTTATTATGATGATGGGTAACCAAGGGAGAGGTTACTCTGAATCTAGAATATATCTACTATATACATATATGACAAATGTCAATGAAATTTATTTTTTCTTTTTAGTTCACGTTTTGGTTTTAAATAAAAGCTTATTTTTTAAAAAAATTTTTTTATATATTTATTTATTTTTTACTTTTTAGTCCTTAAGGTTTATTATGAACATCTTTTATTTTGAAAGCCTTACATATAGCATTTTAATTTTTTAGATCATTAACCTTAATAGTACATATTAACATTATTTATACCATTTACATTATTTATTGCATTATAGACTTTATTATGAATAGCATTTTTATTGATTTGTGGGTGGTAAAGGGGGCAACATTTTTTTTCTAACCCATGCAATACTTGAGGGACATTTACTGCCAAAATTTTAGCTCAAACAGCCCGGTAGTTTTAGAGATATATTAATTTGTGGGCGGTAAAAGAGGGTGTGGCAGCCCCTCTAGCGCATATTTTTCAGGAATATTTATTTATTAAAAATATTTTATGATAGGTCTGTGAACACAACAAGTATGTCAAAAGCATATAAATAAGTTATTTTACTCCTTATATTTATAAACTGTTAAATTTAGTGTCCATAGATCGCACGGATTAACTTTCGATCAAGCAGTTGTCAATATTGGAAAAAAATAATTTGGGCTTTTTATCGAACCAGCTTTTTCTAATGATCCCCTGCAAAAATTGACAATAAAGGGTTGGTTCCAAATCGCCGAGAGTTCAGTAACTTAATGATTATGCAGTGAAATTAAACAGGTTTGCGTTGAACATTTAATTAATTCATTAAATTTTTTACGCTACAAACGCCTTAATCATAGAACAGTTTGTACACACATGCCGCTCTACAGTATTCATAAGTTTTTAAAGCTTAAACGTACCAATATATGCTGCTAAGTAGCTTAGCTTATGCTATGCGGCTGCAGCAACCTAGTTTTAATATAACTAATAACAGTAACAATTCCTGATTTTTACAGTCCTCTGCTGAGTATTTTTAAGAAAATTAAGCTTCTTTAAATTTTAAGTTTCTATTCTTCTTTGCGGAGAAATGCTTGCTAGTTGGTAGGCAAGCCCAAAAATTTTCTTCCAACTCTAACACTAAATTTAAAATTGATGGCATGATTTAACCGCACGAATTTCCACAGAAAATCAAATAAAATCAGTGCAAATCAAGGAAAACTCACAAGGAAAGAAAATCCAAACGCCTGCAAAGACTGCTTCATTCACTCACTCACCGCACTCAGAGGAATGATAATAATTATCCTTTGTGTCAAAATGGATCAACTGCAAGCCACAGCAATGAATACATACAGACACACATATATACACACACATGCGCATACACACACACACACACACACACACACCGTATTCACACAAATTCCGAGAAATAAAATAATGTCACAAAAGCGCATTGGGAATATCCTGGTGTCACGTCATGACAACACCAACAACAAAAACAATGAGTTAGAATTCCGCAATAAAGGGCATTTTCTGCAGTATATGCTGATGGAACTGTATAGCTCAAGTAAGAGGAAAGCAACTCAAGTTAGAATTGAGGAAGGACATAAAATGTGATGATGAATTTGCGTGAAGACATAAAGAAGCACCTTTGCAACCCATTGCAAGGCAAGTCCTACCATCAGAGCAGCGCAATGTGCAGCGAATATCAATTTATGCGTACTTTTTTCAACTGCTCAAGCAATAGCGATTGTCGCAAAAGGATTTTAGCTCAACTCACTCTATATATTTTTCCTCTGCATATTTTTCAAATCCTTCTTATTCACTCACAAAATGAACGCGCTACTGCTGCTGATGCTATCAAAAGACGTTTGTGAGCTTTTAGCGAATTGGCGCAAACCAAGTAATGGTGACGCTGTCAAAATGGCAGGCAGTGAATCATTGGAGCAACAGCACTGACGGCAGCAATGGTGTAAATTGCAAAAACCAAGCCATCGAGTTTTAACCACATTTCATCAACGTGCTAAAGGAGCATTGCTTGGCTTTGCATTTTCATTGAAAAGCAATGCAAGAGTTGTTTAAAACCTTGCTGACTGACATTCGTGGGTATCGTCGTGGCAAGAAATTGCTACCAAACGATGATGACGTTGCATTTAAATGAACAACAGCCGTCAACTGCTTAGGCATCTTGTTGAAATTGACCAACTATTAAATGAGGCCAAGCTGAAGTTTGGGATGTCGAGTGTTTCTGCTGACAGTTGGACATATTTTGGAATTCGATTTGGTTTCGGAATATAATGTGCAGCAAATAAATTCTGAATTTTATAGAAATTCTACAAAAAGTGTGCAGCAAAGCTATTTTTTTTTTTTTCATTTTTATTTTCAGCATAAATTTAGGGGCTGACGGTGAATTAAGCTCCCAGGAGAGAATAAAAAAAAAATAGCAGAATTTTAATTACACTGTCTAACAAAATGTATCTTTGTTATATCATGTTCTTTTGCTATGTCGTTATGAAGTCAAGAAAATTGGGTCTCTGACAAATAAAGACACAAATTTTATTTTAAGTCTCTTATTGAAGGAAGAATACGCTTTTAGTTCTCGTTCAAAGAAGCATGTAAAAGGAAGTATGTAAAATAGAAAATGCCTATTTTTTAAAAAATATCTACCTAGCCTACCGAAGTCAATTTTTAACCGACTTCAAGAAGGAGGTGGTTCTCAAGTTCGTCGGTTTTTCTTTTTTTTTTTTAATGTATGTACATCGTTAACTCCTAAATCATATGCCTGATTGCCATAATTTTTGGTGACCAAATAGGTATCATAAACACGGAGGTGCCCGTAAAAAAGTGGACGGTATTCGATAGCTTGACGTGGCAATGCTATATCTCGCAATACTAGATACTACTGTATCTCGAATAATATGGACACTAGGGTACTGCAATTTTGTTTAGTGCTAGGCACAATTATTACAAATTACCGTCAAAAAATGGGCGTTATTTGACAAATGGGCGTGGCAATATTAGAAAAACAGTGTATCTTGAATAATTTTGAGACTAGAGTACTGCGATTTAGGGCAATAGACATTACTATTACAAATTATGGTCAAGAAAGTGGGCATTATTCCAGCAATGGGCGTGGAAATATTAGAAAAACACTGTTTCTCGACTAATACTGACGCTAGTGTACTGCAATTTAGTGTAGGGGTAGACACAGTTAATACAAATTACGGGCAAATTAATGGGCGTGACAATATTAGAAGAAGAGTATATCTCGAATAATATTGATACAGTAGAGACTCACAAAAGTTAACCTGTTTTTTTTTTTGGCTCTGTCAACCTTTGTGAATTGTTAACTTTTTAAGGCAATAGTGCGATTTATATATACAAATATACATGAAATAAGAAAAAATGCAATATACTAACAAACATATAATATGTGCATGTTTTATTGATATTTCAGACTTTTTTCATATGAATTTCATAGCTTTCTTAGCTACGATAGCTTATTAAATACAAGAAATAGTTATAAAGCAATTTATTCGGATGACACTTAATGGGTTTTTGTACCAGTAAATTAATCTGCAACTTATGTGATTTTATTATATCCGATTTATTTTACTATATCGTAGTTCGAGAAGCTGTAAAACATGTTTATTTGAGAACTTCTCATTGTACTCATCTGAGTATTTACCGCACATATTGCATCATTGTCTGAAACAAACTATGGGGTGGAATCGACTAAAGTGATAATTGATAGTTGACAATCAAAATCATCGCTTTTGCTCCATGTAAGGTGAATATCAAATTGACAATCACTTTTTCCTATTGATTTCTTGTGACAGCTACTTAGGTGTCGTTTTTAACAACGGCAATCAAAACAGTGGCTCTCAACTATCACCTTAGCCGATTTCACCCCTGGATTTTCAGTAACATTGTCATCATCTAAATCATCTGTGGTCAATTATTTTTGCAACTATGGTCTTCTTTATAATGATCAATCCCGATTCTTTTTGCGTTTTACTCTTTCTTGCGAACATCCAGAGAGTGACAATTGACACAAAATCAATTGATACTCGTTCTAGATAAAAAAAAAAAACTAAACAAAAGGATGAAAAATAGAACTCGGAAAAGTTTACGTAAAAGCTAACTTTAAAGAGTCTTTTGTGGTGGTAACCAGAAGAGTGGTTAACTTTTCCGTAGAATTAACTTTTGCGAGTCTTAACTTTTGCGAGTCTCTACTGTACTGCAATTTGGTATAGGCTTAGGCATTATTATTACAAATTACAGTCAAGAAAGTGGGCGGTATTCGATTACTGGGAGGGCACTGAAATTTATTGTAGTACAGGGGTAGGCAGAAATATTAAGAATTACTGTCAATAAAGTAGTCGTTATTCGATAAATGGGCGTGTCAATACTACATAAGCACTATCTCAGTTTATATTGACGCTGGGGTACTGAAATGAACTGAAATGAGTACAGGGGTAGGCACAATTATTACAAATAACGCTCAAGAATGTGGGCGCTTATTTAACAAAGGGGCGTAGCAATATAAGAAAAGCACCATATCTCGAATAATATTGACACTACACTGTAAAAAGTAAATCTTACAATCAGCTGAAAAACTGTCTTAATGTAAGCTGCAACAGCATTAAGACAGCTATTGCTGAAATTACATATGCGTTTTTATCCTAAAAGCCAACATCTTAGTTGTCTTAATTTAAGGCAGCTAAATGATTAAAGCAGAGCTTCCATCACTGAATTTCAGGCACGTTGCAGTGTGATATAAATATATAATAATAATAAAAATAGCACTGCGCTACTCTACTATATTTTAAGAGCGCATCAAAATTTATTTACTTTGGCGCAATGATAGCGCTCTGAACTCCCAATAGTGAGATGGAGGGTTCGAAACCTACAGGTTGGTATTATTTTTTGTTATTTTTATAATTGCATTTTTATTTTATTTTAACATTTATTTTAAATATATAAAATTAATTGATTTGCAAAAAAATTACACTTTCTCACTCCCAGTCATTGGGACTCTAACCCGGACCGCTTAAGGTGACTGGTTTACTGCGCTCTCTGCTTAACCAATTGCACCACCATCAGCTATATTTTCAGTCGGCTAATATTTTTGTAGTGCTGCTACTGCTGCTGCGTCGCATTTAATTGTGTACATCAAATTTTTGCGATGGCCTTGAGATACTGGTTAACGTGCTTGATTTGTGTGCAAAGCAGCTAAGGTTCGAGTTCCACTTTGTGTAAAGTAAACAAGATCAATTGAAATTAAGATTGATATTGCCTAAAATTTTAAAAGCTAGCTCTTCAATAAAAAATTAAGATTTCCTGCTGACTTAATTTAAGTCAGCAGAATATTGAAAACAAACTGTGGCTTACATTAAGGTTAAAGTTGACTTTCAGGTAGGGCTTAAAATAAGATTTCATTTTTAGAGTGTAGTGTAATAAAACTCGTTACAAGAATGGGCATAATTATTTCAAAACACGTGACATCTAATTTAAATTTAAGAGACAGATATTTGAAATCACAAACAAACTTTCAGAATTTTATAGAACAAATTTTTCAAGAACAATTGTATATATGTTGTTTATACACATTTTTCGAAAATTTATCATTCTCTAAAAAGGAAGATATAAGAACTTTTTAAAAAAAAAAAAACAACCGACTACAAAATCACTACACAGTAAAAGTAATTTTAAAACTACTTTTCATTTTAATTTCTTGGTCATATTTGACAATTTATTTAAACATATTATAACATATGAAATCTTGTTGTTTAAATTTCTTTTCTTATTTGTTTTATTATCATAAATATATTCATTTTTCAATGAATACAATTATTCGGTCGTTCGTAGAAAATAGATTTTTTTTTTGTATTGGGACGCAAAGAAGGGTGGTAGATAGGGTATAGGTGTGCTACGTAGAAATGTTGAGCGGCAAAAAAAAATAGGACCAACTCATATATTTGACCCCTCTAGGAGTTCAGCTACGGCCGATACAAACTATTTTAGACAGCTTTTGTGTTTTTCGGGACCCAAAGAAGGGTGGAAGACAGGGGGTAGGTGTGTTCGGAAGAAATGTTGAGAGACAAAAAATAATAGGACCAACTCATATATTTGACGCTACAAGAAGTCCAGCTACGGCCGATATAAACTATTTTCGACAGCTTTTGTGTTTTTTGTATGGGAAGCCAAAGAAGGGTGGTAGATAGGGGGTCGGTGTGCTCGGGACACATGTTGAGGTACAAGAAATAAAAGGACCTACTCATATATTTGACCCTTCAAGAAGTCCAGCTACGGCCGATATACATTTTTTTCGACAGTTTTAGTGTTTTTTGTATCGAAGGCAGCGCATAAAGCAACAAAAAACAAGACAAATATGCATTAAGAATAACAAAAGCTTACTGCGGGGAAAAACCAACATACCTGATTCTTATTCAGGTCACTGCAGCAGATTCCTGAGTATTCATATAGTTTATTAAGTAATCAGAGAAAAGTGCAAAAGTGTATGAAAAGAGAACAGAGCACAAATAAAAAGTTATTCTCTTGCGCTACACGACTTGTTGCTACACGACCTGTTGTTTACATTTATTCGCTTGCAGCTTTGCTTGCAGTGACTGCTACAGCAGAGAATCAGGGTCTATTCACTTGATGAATATATTCATGCAGGGCTCTATAGCACTCTATATATATTCGTGCTATATAGGACTGTATAGCACGATATCTAAAGCGCTACAATAGACAAAACAAATAATAATTTCCTCTATTTGCTTTAAAACATGAGCCCATCTCTGAAAAAAATTAAACTAATAACGATAAGTCCATTCAATAGCTTTAATATAGAATTTTAAGACAAAAATAAAAATTACAATTATTTCACTTTGTAAAAACACTTTCTTAACAAACTTACTTACTTACTTAGGTGGTCGTAACAACCCGTGTCCGGGTTTCGGCCGACCTCATCAGCTCTCGCCAGGCGCCTCTGCTTTGCGCGCGCCTTCTCCAATCGGATACACCAAGTGTGGTTAGGGCTTCCTCAGCCTGGTCCATCTATCGGAGGCATGGTCTCCCTCGTCGTCGTTGACCAGCGACCCTCGCCTCGAGCACCTTTTTCGCTGGAGCTTCGTTGTCCATACGATGGACATGACCCAGTCAGCGTAGTCGCTGCACACCGAACTACGTCAATTCTTAACAAACTGTATACTATAATATAAGTAATAATTTTTTTTCAAGTTTATACAGGTTGTTGTACATAAAAAATACTTTATTAAATTTTTTTTTTTTTAATATAATTTTCTGGTTTTTATATAGAGATCGCTGAAAATCACATTGAAAAAGAAAATATGTATCTGAAACAAAAAAATCAAATGTCACTTTAAAGTATAAATCATTAATTTGGCATCCACCTACGCACAACGCCACAAAATTATGGCGGAAGTTGGAGTACAAAGTTAAAAAAAGAGATAAATTTTCGCGTGCTTTTTTGTCTAAAACAAAAAAGTAGGTACTTGAATTTAGGAGGGATGCTGAAAGGACAAGATTACAACCACAATGCACTAGGATATATAGAAATTGAATCGATTAACCATTTAAAAAAAAAAAAACTAGTTTCGGGGAAATCGCTTTAAAGTTTTTTTTCGAAATTTTTCATGTATTGCAAAATTACCGGTTGATAACACTTACTACAGTCCACGAAATAAGTATAGTGTACAACCATAAAATCTTTTCCTTGAATTGTGATGTTTTATTTCATTATTTTTTAGTACATATATAATTAAGAGGAACTCACAGATATACTTACGTAAAGCTAAGAACAAAAATATATATTCATATAAACACAAAACATAAGTTTCGGATTCCTTCAAACGAAAAAAGTATAGTGTACAATATAAAAATGTATCTCTTAATTAATACTATATAAAAGTAAATGCACGTTTATACATAATAAAATAACGGCATTTACACGTATCTGCATTGAATCGATTAGTGAGCGAATAGTGGAAGCCGGTATTTTCTTCCATTCGGATTCGATACACCTTCTCAATTCCATTAGAGAGCCAAACTGCCTACCACCAGAATATTTAAATCTAGACTGATGGCCGGCCAGTCCATTACTGTTATATTTCTCTCAGCAAAAAAGTTTTTCTTTGCAGCTGCGTTCTGTATTGCAGCGTTATCTTGCTGAAAAATCCATTTGTCACTAGAAAAGTTTTCCGAAAAATCTATTAAGACGTTGTCGAGAAGTTCAATGTACGCTAACGCAGTCATTTTGTGGCTTATGAAGCAAATCGGAGATGTTTTATTGTACCCAAACGTCGCCCATGCCATCAAATATCCTCCTTAAAAATGTCTAGCGGTCGCCGAATATTCCTTCAATATCTGTGTAAGCCATCGGGCTCGTCTAAATAAAACTTTTTCTCATCGCTAAAAACCACTTCTCTACACTCTTCATCCCACATCAAGTGCCTTTGTAGGTAGTTTACGCTTGACATATTTGAGGTTATTATCTTCCTTTAAAATCTGCTGTACTCGTCGGGTGGACACTTGCAGATTTAATTGCAGTCTTATATTTGCTGGGGAAGTGCTTTTGCTGACTGCTAAATGCTTTATTTGACGCTTTGTTCGATCATTGATCTTCGGCGGGCGACCATTTCTTATTTTTAAGCCATTACTTTCAGGGCTTTTTAGGAATGAAGATATTGTTTTTTTATTGCGCTGCAATTTCTGTGCAATTTCTCTTATTGTTGCACAACATTGCCCCATCGTTTCAATTTTTGTGCGCTCCACAATCGATAAAAGAGTTCCGCGTGGCATTTCTAATTTTATTTTGAATATATGTCGGAAAAATTTATTGAAAAAGTATCTAAATAGCCGGTTGAGACAAACTCACCTTCAAAAAAGCTTAAATTACACCAGGCCCAGGCCCGTAGCCAGTAGCCCCGAGGGGGGGTTTCCATAATAAAAAGATATCGACATTTTCTGATATCGATGAATAAAAGGAATTTAGTATAAAACTTACTTTTATTTATTTTTATATGTTTGTATTAAGTCTTCTCTTTTTTTTTTTGACAATTCTGACAATACTCTGTGACTTTGCTATCCCTATGTAGAACTTTTAGAAATACATTTCAAATATCAGTTGCACTCCTTCGCCTATCACCACACTTTCCTAATATTTGCGCCAGCATCCGCTGCTGAATTCTGGTTTAATTTATTCCTATGGTAGTGTTACCAGAGCAAGGTAAAATTCTTGGTAAAAAAGGTAAAATTCTTAAATTAAATATTGTTTAATTAAAAATTTTTACCGTTCCTCGTTTTCGGATGTAATCAAAATCAAGTTGAACGATGGCAAAAGCCAGTTGTGCTTTGTAAAAAGTACTTCCATGTTCTAAATTGTTGCATGAAGGAAAGGTATATGAACAGTAATTTTGTAAAAAATTACCACAACATTAGAAATGTGACCTACAATGCAAATTCCTTTGAAACGATATTCCGTAAGCATCTTATTATAGTATTCTAACAATTTACCTACAAGCTGCTATCGGGTTAAAATTCTGTATAAAGCAATGTTTACCTATAAGCCACTTGTGAACTACTGGAAAAACTGTCACGATAAGAAGACTAACATTTTTTGATAAGTAAATTCGTAACCAACACCTAAACTTTAACAGATCACTTAGCAAAATTTTTAATTTAATTGACTTTTTCGACAACATTCAAAAGATTTGAAAATTTTATTTTTAAAAATTTTTGTTATGCCAATTTTATTTTGTCAGTTTTGTTGAGATCCCGCGTCAGTGCTAAAAAAAACGAAAAACTTACAATATGCTCCGTTTTTCAATTTGAAGTAAGCTAATTAATGCCAACGGTTCAACCAAGACTGCTTAAATCGTAGATTACGCGAACCACTGACAAGAAAATTAAAAGTTGTGGGGAGGGGAGGAAGGGGGATTTTAAATGTTTTGAAAACTTGAAATGAAATAAAATTGGAAATATCGTTGCTTGCACCTTTATGTACTGCCGAAGTCGAAGGCAGTTCCGATGTATCAAACCAAATTTCTGTTTCTGGAACAACTTCTACAATTATACACACAAAACGCACAAACTTAGAATTATTTAAATTAAAAGTAAAATATTCTTAATAACACTACTTATACGACCGCTTTTAACATTACTGTCAATACTACCACCTCCTGCAACTGCCGGTTCTAAAGGCAGTTCTGGCAGTTCACTTTTCAGGTTCTAAAGATTCTTGAACGCTTTCTACAATGCAATACAATATTACATCGTTATGATTTTGCTAAAATTGTAACCACTAAATAATTATAATATAGAATGGACACCGCACACATTGACCACTACACCATTCTGGCAACGCTACACTCGGTTGGTACATCAGCAAAGTAGTTCTAATGTCGCTTAGACTTCGGCGGTGGCATCTTCTTTTTGTAATTACTCGTATTTTATTTTGTAACATTCGGTCAAAGTATTAAAGAATATCAAGAAGTCGCCATAATAAGGAAGGAAATTGATAAAAGAAAAAAATTCATTAAAAACAAAGATTTACTTTCCTCCTTTCTAGCCTTCTTTAATATCGGTTTCTGAAGCTAATTAAGTGGAATTATTTTAGTATTTTGGCACAATAAAATAATCAATAGAATAACACTAACACAAGAAGATTAAATTTTAGAAAACCACAATTAAATCAATTGTAAAAATTAAATGTTTTCCTCACTTTCATTTAATACTTTCCATCGCAATAGATTCTTAAATCGCAGGTGATGGACAAGGCTCAATCGAATGTATCGAACTTTATTCGATATCTTAAGCGTGTTTCTGTTGCTATTTATACTGTTACTGAGAAGAAACGTAGGCGCATTTAGTATGTGCATATAAAATATGTCATATTAATGATTATATTTTATTTTTTTTATACTTTCTGGACCCTAAGGGGGGAAGGGGGTTGAACACCCAAAATCTCCCCTTGTCTACGGGCCTGAATTATACAAAAAAATTAATTTCTTTACATCTGCACCAAATTTTTCTTCCTGTACGCTATTTTTCGCACTGAATGAACGAAAACATCAAGTAAAGAAAAAATAAAGGGACTTCCCACGGTACTTATGTTATATTTATATATAACCAATTTCCAACAAAGCATGCTTACTAAAATAAATACGATGTTTATTTTGTGCACTTTACTTATTTCGTGCACTGTATTACTTAATCCGAAATGCCAGGTATCGATTTAAAAACATATATGTATATTCTAGAAACCGTAAAGAACACATTAAACAAAAAAAATAGAAAACATTTTTTTTTTAATATTTACACAAAATTTACATTTTGAGTTAAACACTCATTTGCTTTTCTTGTACAAAGACAGCTTCACCAGCTTTTAAATTATTAAATTTGAAACAAATAAAAAAATTTTTATTTCCTGAAATTTTTCTTGCTTTTCTTTGTGCCGTTTTTTCTGCATAAGTGATATTTGCTGATTCGCATTATTTATTTATATTTAATTTTATGATTATTTTTATTTTTGTTATTTGTATAGATATTTTTTTTCTAATTTTTATTATCTTCCATTCAACGAAATTTGCTTTGTAGAGTATATATATTATTTTGCTTGTCTTCATATCGTTCATTACATTTACATCTCCTATACATCCAGCCCAGATAATTTCACCACCAGAATTCTTTTGATTGTTATACAGTTATTTCGCATTGTTTTGTCTTTTATGCTCTTAATTATTTATGAGTCGCAAGGTTTTCTTGAAGTTACTGTTGATATTTTACTGCAACAGCTATTTTAATATTCTTCCTCCATCATTTTTTTTTTTTTTAGATTTAAAATTTTATGTTTCCCGGTATTTTTTAATATTGCGGTATTTTTTTATGCAAAACATTCTCGTTTTGTTTTTGCTATTTTTTGTCAGCCTGAATTTTAATTTACTTCAGCAGTTATGTCAAAGCTATATAAGCTGCTTAGTGTGAAACGCGCTATTCTTGGATGTTGTTTTTCAATTATTTTTTATCGTAATTTAATTTATTCTCAAATTTTTTTCTTTTTGGGTCTTAATTTAAATTATATTAATATTAATATGAAATTTTTAAAACATATAAGCCAATACAGCGTACTCACTTTAAACATATATTTTTAATCATTTAAATCTAATCTAAATCTATTTCTAGAGCACATTTAAAGTATTTTGTTTATTTTTTAAATAAGCCTATAAAAATAAGACCCGAAAATAACAAGCCAATAAGGTCACAATAAGATCATCATCATGATAAAATAAATTCAATCACTATTTTTCAGAGCAAACGCAAATAATACATGAATTAGTTCTTATGAGAAATTTTTTTTTTTTTTTTTTTTTTTTTTTTTTTGTACACACTGAGCGATATTATATATTTTTTGAAAGTAACAAGCTTATTCTTCAACTTTTCCTAAAATGTTTCACCCACTGGCTTGATCGTCATCTCATGAATTTGTACATGTGGTGGTGTAGATATGGCAAACATGACACCTTGTGAGATATCTTCAGCTTTCAGTATGTGATCGCCTAGCAATGTCTTCATTTCCTCGGGAACCATCTCTGTCTCAACAAGACCAGGACTGATGCTCTTTAAATACAAAAAAAAAAAAATAAAAAATTGTTTCTTAAAGCCAAACAAATTTTAACACCAACAATAATGACGACAACTTACAGTCACTTTAACCTTAGTGTCGAGAGCGAAAAACTCCTGACGATAAATCTCATTGATAGCGGTGATGGCGAACTTTGTTGCCGGATAGATATTTATAAGAGGCATTGGACCAGTCATGCCAGGTATGACATTATGACCTAAAATACTATTGATGAGCACTACATGACCAGCAAATTTGCGCTCTTTCATCGATTTGAAGGCACGCTGAGTACAATAAACAACGCCCATGACATTTGTCTGCAGCACCGTCTGCACATCGCTCACAGCCATTGTGGACAGTTGGCCGGGTCTATGTACACCTGCATTGTTGATTAGTATATCGATGCCACCCACATTTTTTTCGATCCAATCGAAAGCCTCATTAACGGATTCCAGCTTAGAGACATCACACTTGAAGACGTGCAATTTTTTCCGTTGTTCAACCTTCAATTGACTTCGAAGTTCCTCGACGCGTTCCTGACGACGCGCCAAGCCGACAACAATCAGACCCGCGCCAATAAGATCCTTAACTATAGCCGCACCTATGCCTGAACTAGCACCAGTGACCACCGCAATCTTATTTTGCCAACGTTCCATGACTTTTTTGCACTAGATTTGCGTGTGAAACTTAACGCTTCTCTGGTCTGGAAACAACTAAAATAAAATTTCATGTGAGTAAAACTAATTTATCTTCGTTGATTCGAATAAATACCTTATACAATCAACTTAAGCAAATAACAAATTCACAGTAGCGAATCATTTAATTAGTTTCAATTGCGGTCTATGACGCCCTTAGAATCTTAAAAACTATCAAACGAGAAAACAAGCTTTATTTTTTGCTCATGCAAAGATTTGTTTTTTTTTGTGGGTATTTAAGTAATACAAATACACGTACGAATTTTGTTAATATGCAATTAAATCGATCATTTCAAAAACCACATAAGCGTAGTTTTTTAAAAGATACTTTTTTTATTGCAAGGTAAATACGTAATCTAGTTGAAAGCCACTTCAGGCAATATTTTCCTTACACTTCAAATAATACCGCGTAAGAGACAGTTATTGCTTAATCAACATAGGTAAGTAAAAAGTTGTCATCTATGGGCAATATATGGAAAATGTATAATAGTGAAATAATAATAGTAAAAAAAAGTGTTATTTTCATTAATTTTGCTAAAAATATATGTTTTATATGAATGTTTTCTTCATAATAAATACCACCTAACCCGATTTCTAGCTAAAAGAACATAAACTAGGAACAGTTTTGTCTTAATTTCCTTTTTTTCTAATTATTTATAATTATGAAGTTTATTTGGCATTTCAAACTTCGAAAAAGGGTTCGGAAAAACTCTCCAGTGAAGACCAAAATAACACTACTCCTCAACATTATTATTCAATTAAAAAAAAAAAATTCTTAAAATTCTGTTTTCTAGTGAATGACATAGTTTTTATTGATTAATTGTTAGTATTTGTATGACTTCATTCCTTGTGAATGACCACAGTTTTTATTGATTCCTGAAAAATTCTAGTTGTATGTGACTTATGTGGTTTTTGAAATGACCGCTTCAGTGAGACAATTCCACATATTGCTATAATTAGCTACAGCGCTAATGAGCATGCAATCTGTCAGTTATAAGAGATGTTAGCTCTAGCAAAACAAAAGTGGCATTTTTTTTTTTTGCTTAAGTATAAATATTTTAATCTTTATCTCTTTGAATTTATTTTTGCGTAAACTTGCCTAGAAAATTGTCCCTCTTTCGATTAAAATATGAAAACAAGCATAAGTGTTTAGTTTCGTCGCCAAAGCCGTAGATAGAGAAATCTTAACGAGGTTATTAATATATTAACAAAAAATTCGTCGATATTTCCTCAATAGTGTGTAGGGTGTATTCGTCAGTGTAGAATGCAAATCAGACTACTAATTAATCTGATTAATATAATTTATCGCAAGCGTTTGAGTCTTAAATCTGGAATTTAATAAAAATATTTCAAATTTGTGGAGAAACATTGCAGAATAACAATTACGGAATAAGAATTACTGAATAACGGAATACATACATAGAATAAAAATAAGCCATTCTAAAGGTTGATCCAATAAGAGCTTTCTACTTTGTTTTCTAAATAAAATACATAAAAATCTGTGTATTGATGCAAATCTTTACTTGGAATGATAATTCGGGTCCTACAACTCAATGCTTAAAAATTATTTTGTTGAAATGTTGCTCTTAAATGGTCCATTCTGTGGGTTCAATTTTCGAAAACTCTTTCGAGCATAGCGGTCGGCATTCCTTGAATAACATGAGCTATGTTGGTTTTCAAAAGCGTCTATAGTTTCGGGCTTGTCGACATAAAAAAGTGATTTAACATATCCCCAAAGAAACTTATCCCAAGGCGTTAAATCACATGATCTTGGTGGCCACAGGACCATTTCATGAGATGATGTTTTCATCGAATGTTTCCCTCAATAAAGCGATTGTTTATTCCAGCTGTATGGCATGTTGCACCATCCTGTTGAAACCAGAGGTTGGCTAAATTAATATCCTGAATTTTTTGTCAACAAAACTTCATTGATATTTGCTCTGTAGCCAGCAACATTGACCATAACACGAGCTCCGTCCGCATTTTTTGTAGAAATACGGTCTGAAGATGCCTCTTGCCCATAGACCACACCAAACAGTGCATTTATCGGGATGCATTGGAAGCTCTTGGATTGCTTCTGGTTGTTCATTGGCTCAAATCTGGTAATTTTGCTTATAAACGTAGTAGTTCAGCCAGAAATAAGCTTCGTCGCTAAACACAATTTTTCAATAAAATAATAAATTAATTTGAAGTTGTTGTAAGGCCCATAAACCGAAATTAAAACATACACCAAGATCAACCGGCTTCACTGCTTGTACGAGCTGTTTTTTATAGGCCTCAAGATCAAGATCACGCCCCAAGATAGGCCACAATGATCCATAGGAGATGCCCAAAGCCTGTGATCGGCGACGAATCGATTGATCACGGTTTTCACAAACACTCTCTGCTACTGCAGCAATATTCTCAAAATTACGGGCTCTATGCACTATGGTTGAATGATGAAAGTCCAATAGTTTAAAATTGGTTTGAAATTTGGTGATGGTGTTACGAATAGTGCGCTGAGTTGAACGCTCATAACGACCAAAATGATGTTGAAGAACTCCTCTATTACATTTTATAACTGATGACTGATTTTGGTAGAAAGTTTCTACAATTAATAAACGTTGTTCAGGCAATAGTCTATTCATGATTGAGACGTATTGAATACTGAACACAAACGTCATATGGACAAGCCATTTGACACACAACAGCTGTCAGAGCAACCCAGTTGAAAAAGGGACCCCGTATTGGATCACCCTTTAGATCTTTCCGCTTAAATCTAGTTCAACCCATTTACGCTGAGCTTTGAAACGGTCGTACCTACAGTTTAGAGTAACTTTTCTACGGTAATTAGGACCCAATTAACACGAATCCCTTTTCGTAGCCAAAATTGCTCTGCCTGTGATAATTTCATCAGGTATGGTATTCGAGTAGTCGTACAATGGCGGTTGGTGCAGTTTCAAATCACATATGTTTTATATGCACACATATGCACATACTTTATATCACATATGCATTATCGAAAAACTATATTCCGAAAAAAAAGCACTTCTGTTTTGTTATTATATTAAAAATTGTTGAAAATTGCGGCCTTGCCACGGACGTATTTTTTTTTAGCAATACAGAGCATTAAGACGTTTTTGTTTCTCTCTGAATGAGTGTGAAGAGAGATAGAGCGCAAAAACTTCATATAAAAAAATTCTAAGCACGCTTTAAGTGGTCAATCAATCGCTTTGCGTTTAGAAATAAACAAATTTTAATAGCTCTACAATGTGTCTATCCACTCTCACTTTCACTATCACTGTTTTTTGACAGTTGCCACTAAAAGCAACAACAACTTTTGAACGCCGTTCAAACGATCACCGTGTGACATCAGCCCTAAACACAATGCATGTCAAACTATACAAAAAATTGTTTTCTTTTGTTTTGTTTTGTTGTGCAGCTCTGCAAAGCCAAGGCATGTTTAACAAGGTAGTGTCTTCTCGGAGCAGTGGAAACAGCATCTGTCAAGCACATAGAATATTATAATTTGCAAAGTTTTGCTTCGTAAAACCCTGATTTTGACAGGTGCTGTACACACCACCAGAGCGAATTTTACGAGTTTTATACCAGGAGCAATGCATTTATATGTATCTCACTTTTCGCCTTGAGCGAGGCTCATCTGCTTTTATGTTGTGCTCAAGTTTCATTAATATAGGTTAAGTCACTTGAGAGGAGCTCGGTCGAACTGTCAGAATGGATGAAAGAAAATCAAAAAGAAAAACACGAATCTGTACAATTTTTAGCTAACAGCTACTTTGACAGTTCGAGCAAAGGCAAAAAAAGAGTGCTTTTCCCTCAACCTTGGTTGTGCTGTGCTAGCTGAGCAGAAAAAGAGAGCAACATTTAGTTTATTGGAATTCTCTGAAGACAAACGCGTGAAAATAAAACGACCAAGTAATTCTTGGCATTGGGGATGATTACATAAAAAACTTAATATTTTAATTAAACATGCTTATTATAAAAGTTTCGAAATCAAAATATCCCTTTACTGTGATCTAGCAAATATGTGGCATTTTAAATATTTTTGTGTCATTCAAATCAAACCAGTTCTTTTGGAGATTAGATGGAAACAAAAATGTGTACTTCAATTTTATATAAAAGTTATGGATATTTTATATGGAGATTTATTTTAATATATTATTTTATTACAATATTAATTATAGGTAATAATTATTAAATAATTTTACCATTCGTGTTAGGCGTCAAGGCATTTTGCTATATGCTGCACAATAACTTTGTGATCACCGGCTATACTAGGAATCGGATCGAAAAAATGTCAAATACAGATATCATCGTGAACCATCGTCCTCCATCTCATTAGGCTTAAGCAACAAGTTCATAGCCAAGTTGACCCGAAATGACAGCTGTGCCACGAATTTCGTGGCCCATCTCCATCCAACAGGCACTTTAGCTTCCGAGCATTTACCACGGATGACTCGAGAGTCGGCAACCAAAGTGGCTATCACCACTTCTTCGAACACATCAACACACAGTAATTAGAAACAGCATTATCAAGGAGATCGACTCTGCCCTTGAAACAATTATAGTTTTGATTTAGTTAAGGTTGCTGTACGATTGCTTGACGAGTCTGCCCTTTCCGTGCTCGTTGTAAGTTTGAAAGTAAGTCACCTATTGTTTGTTTTGCCAACGACAACAGACAATATTTTGACTTTATCGGAAGGCTTGCCATACGTCAGGATTTAGTCCGGATTGTCCGGACTTTTCAACCCTGTCCGGACTTTGTCCGGACTTGCGATTTTGTCCGGACTTGCGCCAAACAAATTAAAAAAAAATTAATTATAACTTTCGTTGGAAAAAAAGCTCTCGTGTGAACACAAAAACTAAATTGTTCATTTAGAATGTTTCTGAAACACCCTATTTAAGAAACTAATGAACTGTCAAATTATCCGTTGTTATCTTGTCGCTTGGTGTTTGCAAGAAGTTTTCATTTGCTTTTGTCCTTTTTGTTTTGTAAATTGCTGTGAATTGGAGGTTTGGTTAAGTTTGTATTTTGTATTGGAATAAATATATTTTATCTTGTTCTACTCCGATATTAGATTTTCAGTAAGTTTGGGGATAATAATGCCCAGGAGGAAGTGTCATTTTACTGCCAAACTGAAGGAAGAGTTCCAATTCATTAGAAATGATACAAATACAAGCGACAAAGTTATTTGTACAATTTGCAAAGGTATTTTTAGCATTGAGCATAAAGGGCGAGCTGATATTATTCATCATATAAAATCGGACAAACACACATGTGCTCAACAGGCACAACAAACTGTTTCTGTTTCGAATTTCTTCAAGAAACTGGAGCCGACTTCGGAAGATCTTCTTTGTGTGGCCAAAGAAATTGTTTTTGCTTATCACTGCGTAAAACATGATCTTAGTTTCAATTCTTCAGTTTGCACCTCGAAACTAATACAAAAACTCTATGATACGAAGTTTAAAGCAGGTAAAACGAAATTGGAGGCTTTGGCTGTAGGTGTGATTGGGCCCTTCGTTTTTTCCGAAGTTTTAGAAGAACTTAAGACGGCGCATTTTATATCGATTACAATCGACAGCTCCAATAGGAATGATATTAAATTAATACCAATCCTAGTTCGATATTATAATCCCACTTACGGAGTCAGGGTTAAACTTCTTTATTTTGATGAAGTACCTGGAGAAACATCTGAGATTGTTAAAGACCATGTCTTAAAGGCCCTGAAAAAACATGAAGTCGAAACAAAAGTCGTTGCTTTATCAGCCGATAATACAAATACAAATTTCGGTGGTGCAACTAGACGCGGCCAAACTAATGTATACAGAAAGCTGGAAATGGAACTGGGCCGGCCAATTGTTGGTGTAGGTTGCTCAGCACACATTTTGCACAATACTGTGCAGACAGCAGCTGATAGTTTAGCTCTTGATATTGGGCTTATTACAGTAAAAATATATAAACATTTTTATATATATACAGTGAGGAATACTGCTTTGAAAGAAATTTGCGAAATCGCTGAAATTGAATACAAAAAACTACTGTCTCACGGCAACACGCGTTTTTTAAGTTTGCAACCGGCAGTTAATCGCATATTGGAAATGTACAATGCGCTTAAAATTTACTTCGAAAGTCTCGACAATTGCCCTCAAATAATTAAAACGTATTTTACTGACCCTATGAACGAGATATACACCCTTTTCTTACATGGAAATCTCTCTGTTTTTCAAAATGCAATTCTTAATATTGAATCAGATACGATAAGCGCAACTGAAACAGCTAGTATTTACAATAACTTAATCAAGAAACTTGAGAACCGCAGGTTAGAAGCGTTTATCCCGTTTGCTGCAAAACAACGTTGGCTTCAATTCATGCGTGAACATTCCAACGCAAATGAGGTAGTTTTCAAAGAAAACATCTTGCGTTTTTATGATGTTGCCTTGAAGTATCTAGCTAAATGGCAAGACAATTTTAAAGAAGTTTTACAATTCCAGTGGGTGACTATTGAAAAAAGTATTATTTGGGAAGATATTGAAAAAAGTATTTTATTTATTAAACACCACTCCCATATAACAGCATATGAAATAGATGCAGATGAAATTTTTGATGAGATCAGTTTAGTAAACCAAATAATAAATATTGAAAAGCTCACTGAAAATTGGGTAAGAGTGTCATGCGAAAATAAATGGATGAGAATTACTAAAATTGCACGAGAAACAAATATCAGCATAAAAAATTTAATAATGGTTGTTGAGTTTGTATTGTGCATCCCAGGAACTTCTGTCATCGTGGAAAGAACATTTTCACTTATGAAACATCTATGGACGTCGGATCGTGGTAGATTAAGAATATCTGTTGTTGCAGCTCTTTTAAATATAAAAATTAATAGTTGCGAAGACTGTTCTGCCTTCTTCGATAAAATAAAATCAGATGCGCAGTTCTTAAAGAAGGCAATTTCATCAGAAAAATACGAGTAATTTTCCTCGTATTTTTCTGACCAAAAGAAAGGAAAAGCTTTAGAATAGATGTGGGCGGCAACTTAGTAGCCCCACATTTGACACCTACTTAGTGCAAAAATAATTTTAGTTTTTTGTTTGTTTTTTAAATTATTTATTTATTGTTTGAATTGTTTCTTTTTTACAATAATTTCATTAATATATTCTTTTGAAATTGTTATTTATTATTGAATAAATCAATAATTATTGAAATATATATATCAATATTTGAAATATATAAATTTTTGTATTCTTTTTAATTTGAAAGCAGATTTCGTATTCACGGTTATAAGAAGAGAAATACCCGTTGCTTCTGAAACGAGTGCAACAAAATAAAAAATTTAAAAAAATTAAAAATTAAAAAAAAAAATGTGTGAGAAAAAAACACTCACTACAACGCCCCCCCCCCCTCCCCAAAAAAAACATAAACAAAAAAATGTCCCGACTTATTTTCCAAAAATTATGGCAAGTCTATTTATCGGGCACTCCATCAATTTAAACTAAAAATTTAAAAACGAAAATATATAAATTATAATGACGATAGCAAAATGTATTACATATGTTATTATTTAACTTTCTCTCTTCCTTTAATCCCTTGTGGGGCATAAGGCGACTATTACCTTTCCTTAATGCTTTTCCCGTCTTCAAATCTGGTGCATGCTGTCCCAAACGTCGGCCCCGCAGAGTTCTACCCAATAACCATATGAAATAATTTGAAGTTTGTATGTTCTAATACTAAATGTATTTGTACTACATGCTGCAATACAAAAATTGCAGTTGAAACAAATGTTTAAATAACAAATTGATTTCTTTTAACGCTATCTATTCAAAATAGCACTTTTGTAAAAAACTCTAAGCGATATTGTTTTTAAAAAGTCAATAAACTTTGAAAAATATTCCTTAACATGAAAATTAGTTCAAAAAAATCAAAATTTTCAACACTTTAAAGTCGTTGAGCCATTCTTAATATATATATATATATATATATATATATACAGGGTGTCCCGCAATTGAGTGCAACTATTTACTATTGAGCAAAAAATCGTATGGGAGGGGGAGGGGGTCTATTTTCACATTATTAGAAGCAACAGGGTTAATTAATATTGCAAGACTTTGATTCACGTTCTAGCAGAAAAACTAACCTACATAAAACTTATTTTGATTATTTTAAAGGCAATGAAATCACCTTTCCAACAGTATATCTACAAACGCCACCAACTTAACCGTTACCGAGCTGTGATCGTGTGAAGATGAAATCAATCGGTTCAAAATACCAAATTTCAACTTTGAGTGCAAATTTCTTAGAATTTTGCGTAATAAATTAAATTTTTTTTTAAATCAATTTTGTAATTTATTTAATTTTCTTTTTAATGACGCCAAAAATTTAAGCATATCTTTTAAAATAAAGAAGTTGGCTGTACAAAAGAAATTATGCTTATTAGAAAATAATGATAGATAATAGCATTACAATTTGTTATGCAGTAGATAATATCATTGTTTTGTAATAAGTATAATTTTTTTAGTACAGCCAACTTTTTTATTTTTTCAGATATGTTTATGTTTTTGGTGTCATTGAAAAGAAAATTGAATAAAATACAAAATGAATCCTAAAAAAGAATTTCATTTATTACGTGAAATTCTGAGAAATATGCACTCAAAATTGAAATTTGAATTTTGGTTTCAATCGATTGATTTCATCTTCACACGAGCACAGCTCGGTATCGGTTAAGTTTGTGTTTGTGTTGATATGCCGTTGGAAAGGTGATTTCATTGCTTTTAAAATAAGCTATTCAAATAAGTTTTATGTGGGCCAGTTTTTCTGCTAGAAACAATAATGTGAATCAAAGTCGTGAAATAATAATTAACCCTGTAGCCCCTAAGAATGTGAAAATATACTCCCCCCCCCCGCCTCCCATACGATTTTTCGCTCAGCTCGACATAACCTTTCAGCTCCTTAAATAGTTGCACTCAATTGCGGGACACCCTGTATATATATATATATAATTTTTACAAAATACTAAACAAAAATATTTAATACGTAATTTTTTACGTGAGACTTTACTCAAGAGTGTGTGGTAAATTTTTTGCTAAAGTTGTAATTGCCTGAAATCTTTTTTAGTGAACCTCAAACCAGTAATTTCGAAAAACGTGCTTACTGAAATTAAAGTATCACTTTCCTCTTAAGAATTAATTTTTTGAACGTAAAGAGTCACCTCTGCTTGTTTGTGTGCTCTTAATAGTTAGTCTGTTTTTTTTAAAGTAAATTTATATAACGTGGTCATTCCCGCTTTAAAAAATGTTGGGGGACTTCAAGTCGCAATGAACCCATCCTTAACTACGGACCTTGATCAGCACATTATTTTTCTCGTAGTGAAAATTAAGCCTGAATTTGAGTACGTGATGTAATAGTTTGCGACAGTATATATTTGCTTTTTGTATATTTAATAAGCACTTGTTAAATAAAAATGTTAATTTAGAAGATAAAACAAAACAGAAATTATTATGAGCAAATATAAACAAAATACTTAATAACCCGATAAAAGTGCTCTTCAAATAGAAGATTTCAGATGTTTGATGTGTGATATTAAAATGGTGAGGGGTAAATTTTATTTTATTTATTTTTTTTGAGAAAAAAGTATGAATTTTTATTTTATTTATTTTTTTTTAAAAAAAAGTATGAAAGAACTGATACTGGAACTAGTACCTGATATTGTTACTGATGCTGTAACTGTTATTGATACTGACACTGATACTGATACTGATACTGATACTGATACTGATACTGATACTGATACTGATACTGATACTGATACTGATACTGATACTGATACTGATACTGATACTGATACTGATACTGATACTGATACTGATACTGATACTGATACTGATACTGATACTGATACTGATACTGATACTGATACTGATACTGATACTGATACTGATACTGATACTGATACTGATACTGATACTGATACTGATACTGATACTGATACTGATACTGATACTGATACTGATACTGATACTGATACTGATACTGATACTGATACTGATACTGATACTGATACTGATACTGATACTGATACTGATACTGATACTGATACTGATACTGATACTGATACTGATACTGATACTGATACTGATACTGATACTGATACTGATACTGATACTGATACTGATACTGATACTGATACTGATACTGATACTGATACTGATACTGATACTGATACTGATACTGATACTGATACTGATACTGATACTGATACTGATACTGATACTGATACTGATACTGATACTGATACTGATACTGATACTGATACTGATACTGATACTGATACTGATACTGATACTGATACTGATACTGATACTGATACTGATACTGATACTGATACTGATACTGATACTGATACTGATACTGATACTGATACTGATACTGATACTGATACTGATACTGATACTGATACTGATACTGATACTGATACTGATACTGATACTGATACTGATACTGATACTGATACTGATACTGATACTGATACTGATACTGATACTGATACTGATACTGATACTGATACTGATACTGATACTGATACTGATACTGATACTGATACTGATACTGATACTGATACTGATACTGATACTGATACTGATACTGATACTGATACTGATACTGATACTGATACTGATACTGATACTGATACTGATACTGATACTGATACTGATACTGATACTGATACTGATACTGATACTGATACTGATACTGATACTGATACTGATACTGATACTGATACTGATACTGATACTGATACTGATACTGATACTGATACTGATACTGATACTGATACTGATACTGATACTGATACATTGAGTTGTAAGATCCGAACTATAGTTCCAAATAAAGATTTGCATCAATATATTGATTTTTATGTATTTTATTAACAAAACAAAGTAGGAAGCTCTTATTGGATCACCCTTTATTAGCAAAATTGAAGTGAAAATTGAAGTGAAAACAATACTGAAGAGACTCTCCAGGCTCTCTTACCTACAGAAAAAGTTACTGTCTGGTGTGGTTTGCATGCCCAAATCATCATTGGTTCTTACTTTTCCAAAACTAAAGATGGAGTCAACCTCAACGCCAATGGTGAGTGCGACAGGCAAATGGTTCGCAACTTTTTGGCTCCCCACATCAATATCAATCAACTGACAGGACGGTGAAACAAGTCAAGAGCGATTCGAACTCACTACCTCTCGATCTTCAGATATTCTACCCACTGGTGCACGTACTGTGTCATGCCATGTTAAATTAAGTATTAGTTCCCATTTTCTTCCTTATCGGAGGGCGTTGGATTGTGTCTTCGCTATGCACAAAACACAAAGCTAACATAAAATTTCCAAAAAAGTACTAAAACATATTGTAGCTGCATAATAATAATAAGGGTATTCACTTCAGCGCTGAAATTTCAGAAATGCTGAAATTTACGAAAATTTCAGTGCAATTGTTGTTGTTTTGGTTTTCCGAAGTTTGCTTAAATTTAATCGTCTATTGAGTTGATGAAAAATAATCATCGGAAATTTGCGAAAAAAGATGTGTTCAGTAATCATAAGCGAATCTGTTTAATGAATGTGAGTCATTGTGAATATGATAGTTTTTATAAGAAAAAGAGCATTCTGTCAAATCTCGCCTACAAACTAATGAAACGTCTGCAATTTAGAACGAAATTGTAATTCAATTAGTTTCTTTAAATTGATTTATAGTTTTGATGACCGCTGATAAAAATTATTAAAGTATAAAGTACATATATGGTATATGCACATGCAACAAGGAGACTCTTTGTCTGCTGACATGCATCGCATGACCAGCGAAATGAAGCTATGGCGATTTTAAGGTTGACAGATGCATGTGAAAAAAACGAAACATTAAAAACGGTCGCTCACTTCAACTCGTCGGGAGTTTCCTATTTTTGAAATTTCAGCTGTGAAGTGAATACCCTTAACCCTCCGATGAGTGAGAAGGTCCCTAGGGACCTTTTTTCCTTTTCAAACTGAAATTACTCCTACTTCGGCCACTACAACCCCCTCCCCCCAAAGTACTCTGTATTCCAAGAGTATTTTGTTGCGCATCTTTTGGAAAAAAAATCAAGCCGATCGGATCATTACTTTAGGAGTTATTGAGGTTTTAGTGAGAATAGTACGCGGACGTGTGAATAGGTCCGTATGGACCTTGTACTGAATTTCACTAATTAATGCATGTTTTTGGGCATCATTATAATTTTTTTATTGTTTCAACACATAATTTACTTGTTCTGAACACAAAGACCTAAACTCAAAGACATTAGGGATGATGGTAAAAACAAAAAATTCTAAGAAAAATTCGGAGACATGAACTTTATTGCTTTCAAGGAAAGGCACAATATTCTAATTTTATACTACTAGCAATAAACCAGTTCTTAGAATTTTTTGTTCTAAGTATTTTGTTCTTAGTATTTTTTGTTCTTAGAATTTTTTCTTAGAATTTTTTGTTTTTATCATCATCCCTAAAGTCTTTGAGTTTAGGTAGACGTACGAAAGAGTATAAAAGTTGTAGTTTCGTTAACCAAATCAGTCAAAGTTTAGACAGCGAAGAGTAAAATCGTGTGTGATAGAAACAAAAATATAAATATGGCAGATGCAAGTAATTTGGACGTTGCTGAAATTGTTGTACGCCGTAGTACACGTTACCAGCAAATGACTGCGGATGAAAGGCGTGCAGCTGATAGTAGATTTGCTGATTTTATGGACGAAGACATGGATGAAGAAATTGATATTGCTGCAATTGATAATTATGAAGTTGAGGATGATGAAGATCGCACATACCAACCTGCTGAAGAGTCAGATGCCGAAACTGAAGGATACGTCGAGCTAAATGAAGATACTGATGACGACGATGATGAAGAGGAAGAAAATGATGGACAGGAAACGAATGAAAGTTACTATGTTGGTAAAGATGGCACCCAATGGAGTAAAAAAGCACCACCAACATCACGCACTCGTAATCATAACAACAATCATAACTCACAATCACAATCATAACTCGTAATCGAAACAATTGGCCACACCAAATATCGAAGAACGTGCCCTGAACAACCATATAACCTCATATCCAAGGATACGCAATGCGATGGAAGCATTCGATGTCAGGGTAAGAAAAACATCTTCAAATTCAAGAATAGAATATATATTTATTTGTTTTTTATTTTTCTTTTCATTTCAGGTATTACCAAGACCGATGGAAGGCAATGCACCGTCGTTTCCGGCTAGGTCAAGTAGACCGTCATGTCGCCTTTGCCGTTCTGAGTACGGGCGGCAGCGGAAAACGCGGGCACACTGCTTCGGCTGCGGCAACGCTGTTTGCGGAGAACATAGCACACTTTTACATCGCTGCAACACTTGCGCACAGGGCGGGGGACAAGAAGTACACGCTCAACAACAATAATTTTTAAACTTTTTTATAATAGTCTTAAGAAAATTCAAGCAAAAAAAAAAAAAAAAAATTAAAAAAATTGAAAAAATTATTTTTGTATGTAGAATTTAGTTATAAACAATAAAAACAAAAAAAAATTACAAAAAAAAAATTTTTATATGAAAAAAACATGATTTACAAAAAAGGTCCGTAGGGACCTTTTCACACGGCCGTGAAGTTCAGAATTGTCACTCATCGGAGGGTTAATATGTGCAGGACAAGGCAAACAATAGCTATTACGCTGTTAAAATAGAATAAAATGTTTAAAACCGGGTTCATGTACAAAGTTAAAAATAATCCCAAAATAAATAGAAATAATACCAGAATTTTTTCAACAATTTGTAGGAAAAATTAACTTGTTCGACTTAGAATTGATTCATGACTATTTTGGGAAGCAATTAATTTTTGGTGGGATCAGTTCCTTGCAATAAATTGAAAGATGTATACAATGCATCTTTTTGGCTTTGTTCATATTTTGTTCATTTTGAAACAAGAGGCAATGGCGCTATGGTAGCATGTTAAACTTGCAGCCGGATGGTAAGCGGTTCAATGCGAGCACGGATTACAAAAGGCAATTGTCTTTTGATTTATTTCAAAAAGGACGTATTTAACTGTAAATGTTCTCTATAAGATTTCTAAACATATAAAAAGATTCACTATACAATTATGTCATAGTTATAAGCTTTGAGCTTGTATTAAATAAAGTCAGTATTAAGTCCGAAGTTTGAAACAAATCATCGATGTTTTACTACTATTTTATTTCAATCAATGTTATTAACATATGATTCAAAATCATTCCAGACTTTACGTCTCCTTATGCACCTTTTAAATAACCTATTATCAGTTCTTATAAATTCTGGTTCAAAATGCAATATTAAATGGATTATTTCAGTTTATATTATAAAGTTATATTAAGGAGATAAGCTCCGTTATCCGTTAAAGCATAAATTTAACAACTTTGAACTAAATTAACTAAATTAATTAAATAAATTCCGTTTTGACAACTCCAACTTATTAAAATAATTAAATAAGAATTATTTGTTAATTAAACTTGGTTGCTTTTGATTTAATTGACTTAATTGTGAAATTTATTACTTTGATCATAAAAGCATTGCCACAGGATAATCTGGTTTAGCAATGTATAAATATTTACATATTTTAAGCTAACAAACAAGACTAGCAAACAAAAACTCAACTAGCGTTTATTAAGCACTGCAAATATAACTACACAAATATAAACAACTGAATTAAACAAACCAATACAATGCACACAAACAGACAGATAGTCAGTCACGCTTATTCCACAAAAAAAAAAACATCAAAAGCATTTCACTGTCAATTAAATGTCATTCCTTGATATTAATAAGCTATGCTATTTTGCCTTTGGTTAATAGTAAGAAATACGTTGTCTCAACAAACCCACACCCAATCCATCCCACCCCTTAGCACCCGCATAATTAAGGGTTGTATGGAATGAAGGCAACGTGCTCAAGTTAACTTTGCATGTGAAAATTTCCGTGTTAACAATAAATATTCCCTAGAGATTCCAAACGCTAATGCAGTTAATGAGATATTGTGAAATATTATTAAATTACTTATTAAATGGCAGCAAATTTCTATATGAATCCGACAATTAATCAAAGTCACATGTGCGTCACGGCACGAGTGAGGCTGTGCAGTATGTATTTATTAGTATTTAGGAGTGGGTTCTGGAGTATTTCTGAAGAAGATATGTGCTAAAACAGGTAACAACATCCGCCGACATTAAATCTTTTTATAATTAAATCTTCTCTGGGTATTCAGGGAAACTTAGTATGTGAGTGAAATGTGAAGCTGCTTGACGTACGCACGTTTAAGCTATTGTTTGTATGGCTTATCCCTTAACTGGTACATGTGGTCTGTGGGACCACATTACAAAAAACAAAAGAGTATATTTCTTTTATTATTTCACAATTGGTTCTCTTAGGCTCAGTACCTTTCTAGCATATAGGTGTGTTTAAGCTTTCGCATTGATCAGTCGTGTTGTGCTTTGTTGTTGGTAAATATTGCATTTTTATTTTCTTTGTGTGGTCTGTGGGACCAATTGTACCATTAGTGTAAGTTTTTTTCTTTTGTGTTCAGTTGCGTGGGAGCTTTCTCATTGATCAGTTGTGTTTTCCTTTGTTGTTGGTATGTATTTTTTTTTTTTGTGTGTTCTGTTTTTGTAATTGTAATTTACTGTATTTTATTTATTTTGTTGTAGCAATGGCTACCTCTAGAAAATTTTCAGTTGAAAATGTGAATTACCATTGTTTTGAAGATGTTATTTATGAAATCGTGCTAACAGATGACTCGAGTTCCGAATCTGCTGGAGAGAAGGAATATTTAATAAGTGAGCACGATAGTGAGGCAGTGTTTTCGGAGGAGAGTGATGATAAAAATGTAGATGCAAAAAGCAACAAAAAAAATTCTAAAAATTACTTTTATGGCAAAAACTATTTCAAGGCTTCTCCTTGCCGTAATGTTAGAACTCCAGCTCACAATATCTTACGCATTCCGTCTGGAAATAATGAAATAAGTAAAAGGTCACCATTACAGTTGTTTGAATCATTTTTTGATAATGAAATGGTATCCTCTGTTCTTCTGAAATCGAATGCAAAGCTTTCAGTACTAAGAGCAAATTACAAGGTACCAAACCATGCCATGTTAAAAGATATTAGTTTAATAGAACTCAGAGCATTCCTTGGGTTACTTCTGTACACAGCAGCATTTAAATCAAATAATGAAGATGCAAGTCTCTTATTTGCAACTGATGGGACTGGACGAGAAATCTTTCGAGCAGTAATGCCCCAAAAACGCTTTCTAATCATATTGGCATCACTACGTTTTGATGATCTCGAAACAAGAGCTAGGCGCAAACTAGAAGACCCAATTTGTGCGGTTTCGGAGCTCTTTTCGAAACTAATAGAGAACTGCAAAAATAACTTCACACCGGGATCATATCTTTGCATTGATGAAATGCTGGTACCATTCAGAGGGCGCTGTCGTTTCAAAATATATATGCCAAATAAGCCGGCCAAGTATGGCATTAAAATTCTTTGCATGGCCGATACAAAGACCGGATACCTTTATAACGCATATATATACTCTGGAAAAAATTCAGATGGAATCGGCCTGACATCTGAAGAACAAAAACTTTTAAAGCCAACCCAAGCACTATTACGATTGGCGCAACCAATTTTAAATTCTAACAGATGCATTATTGCAGATAATTGGTTTTCTTCTCTCGAAGCTGTTCAAGAGCTAAAAACACGTGGTGTTACCTATACCGGAACACTAAAGAAAAACAAAAGAGAGATACCTCAAGGGTTCTTACCAAATAGAGACCGAGCCGTGCATTCTAGCCTCTATGGCTTCACGAAGTAGCAGACGCTTCTTTCATTCGTCCCTAAGAAAGGGAAAGCACTTATTTCATCCAGGCATCACTCTTCGAAGGTTGACAAAACCAATAACTTACCAGAAATGATTTCATTTTACAACACCAATAAGGGTGGAGTTGATACTTTAGATGAAAAATGCTCTAAAATAAGTTGTCAACGTAGAACTCAGCGCTGGACCTGTAGCATATTTTTCAGGATAATAGATATTGCTGCCGTAAATTCATATATTTTGTCGTCAAATCCTAATAAGTCGCGTACTGAGTTTATAAAGGAGGTTGCAAAAGCTCTCACTGAGCCCCTTATGAAGGAAAGACTTCAAAATATATATCTGAAGTCTGATTTAAAAATGAACATTCGGAAAATTTTGCAGGAGCCAAATGATGAACCAGTTGCGAACACTGCAGGTACTTCTGACAGGAACAAGCGGAAAGTATGCTATATATGCCCTTCAAAAAAGTACAGAAAGACAGCTTACTATTGTATTCAATGTGAAATGCCAGTGTGCTTGCAATGTTCCAAGAAAATTTGCAATAACTGCTGCAATAACCAAGTTATGTAACTGCCCAGCAAAAATTTCGATAAGAAAAATGTCAGACATGGAGGCGTTGCCGTTTTTTTTTTAGTTACATTTAAAAAGCAACTATTTAATGAAATATTTAATTTGAATATTTTTGTAATAAAAAAATGTAAATATAATATTAAAATATATTTTTGTTTCATAATTTTCAATGAAGACTAATAACGTATTTTATTTGTTACTTATTTTTTAAAATAAACAAAAACAAAATAACTTAAAAACAATAATTCACAAAATTCTTTCTAAATAGGAAAAAAATGTTCGATTAAGATGTTCTTAAAAAAAACCACATTAATCTAACTAAATTTGTGGTTTTTTTAGCATTTTAAGTTGGCGTAGTCCCTGGGACCACATGTACTGTTAGTGTGATTTTTTTTAGGTGTACCAGTTAAGGGTTATATCAGTGCTGCACTTATAATTCGAATTTGTAGCAACGATATGTTTAGAATTTGTTTTAGGTACAGCCAACACTGGTAAAGTCCCATAGTCAGAGTAAGATTAAAAAACATTTTGAGCTTAACTTTCCATTGAAATGTTCATTTCAGCTTAAAGACATACTTATAACAGTAAAAGTTGAGGCTAAGGCCCTAATAGCCCTTTTGTTCACTATCCCAATATATGTCAGCAAATTATACAGCAAGATGAAATATTTCAGCAAGATATTAATATTTCAGACATACAGTGCCTCACAAAAGTATTCGGAATTGTTATATTTTTAATTCATACTAATGTAAATCTTACCATATAAAGACCAATTCAGATGAAAATTAACTAAATAATAAATTTTTTTTATACATTTTACATACATTATTTTAGCACAAAAAATCAAGCTTAGAAAAAAACATTTTTGGAATATTCACATCAAAAACAACATATCAGAAAAATAAGCTCACAAAAGTATTCGAAATTTAACATAAAATAATGGAAAAATAAATATAATGTTAATTTTAATAACGTGTGTTTAATAACCTTTGGAATTAATGACTTCCTTTATGCAATTTAGCATCGACAGAGCCAGCTTTCGAGTTCTTTCAGATGATATTTTCGCCCATTCTTCTCTTAGGACTCGTTTTAATTGTTCCTTTGATGTGTTACGATGCTTTCGAATAGATCGCTCCAAGTTCGCCCATTAATGTTCGATCGGGTTGAGATCCGGCGACTGAGATGTTCCCTGATGTTAATAGTAGATCATATAAAAACGCTGGTGAATCAATCGACTTAAAATCGTAGTAAGAGAATAATTTTGATGTAGCAGATCGATGCACATTTATATCAAAGGTACAGAAAATCAAGTCATGATCAGACACAAAGTAAATTTTGGTCAAACAGTAATACATTTGATATATCAGACACTATAAAATAGTCTTGATATGCAGTATGCAAATATTATTCCTTAAAGTTGAAATTTACAACTGTGAAGTGAAAAAGTTGAATGGCAAGCAACATCTTGCCCTGGCTGAGGTCAAAAATCAGACTCACTAACCAGTACACAATAGCTGCTATAGTTAAGTTTTTCATTTTTATATGTAAATCCGATATATTACAAAAACCCGCCCGGAAAAAATTACCCCCTGGTCGCGCTCCTGCAGCCACAACTACTTGTACTTTTACAAGTTAAAATATATTTCCTGCTCCTCATAATTAACATTTTTAAGCATTGGAATAAACATCAGTCAATCCAAACATTGGCATATTTCTTCGGATGAGCACTAAGGACTCATTCCATCCCTTCCCATTAAAGGAACCCTCAAAATAAGCCCACGTTGATAGAGAAGCAACATTCTCATCAGCCAACATGGTGCACATTCTACAACAACAACTACAACAACAATTACGTATACAACAAAAATATAAAAATTTAAAAAAAAAACATTTCCCCAACACTCAACAAAAATACTCACAACAATAGCAACAACTGGCAACTTAGAAAAACAACCCCTTACATTGTAATGCCTAAGAAAAACAGCCCACTTTACATTTTCACATTTTACTGTTTTTCTGTTTTTTTTTTTTATTATATTCATAATTTAGCTTTTGTTTAGCAACACCAGCGATGAAGGTACCCGGAATAAATAAATAAATAAAAAAGAAACTTTAGAGATTCACAAAGAGGAACTCAAACCCTAATAAAATAAAAGTTAAAAAACAAAAAAAAAAATGCAAACTACCCCTCACAATGATTACAATTTAACCGCTTTATGTCTTCAATCAGCGGCGGTACCAAACGCAAAACAAGCACCAAACCAACGAAGAAGAAGTCACTTCCTCATGAATGGTGCTGCTGCAAAATGAATCTCTAAGGATCTAACCCAATTTATGAATTTTCTTTAGAAATTTAAAAAAAAAACCCCCTGAGTTCGCTGGAAAAATAAAATTTTGGTGTTTGGTGTGAAGCCCACTTTATGCTTAAATGGGCTGAGGCTTCAGTGAAGAATGCCGGGTGTTGTGTGTAATGCGTCAGTGGCGAGTGGGTGCAACATGTAAGCATTGTAGTAGCATAGCATGGCATAGCACAGACACACAAGCGTCGTCAGACTAATGTAGACAATGGTGGCTAATGAAACTGTGACAGGTTCACGGCTTTGTAACTTCAGTGCCGGGATTTTATAGAGAGCGCTCTACAGACGCTGTAACAGACGTAAGATTAGCTAAATGAAGTGGGAAAGTGTGTGGCGTACAGTAGAGTGGATCAGCTCAGATAGCTTATTGCTTAACATGTTTATAAAATGCGCATAAATAAAAGAGAAGTGAACAAATATATACTACATAAAAATTTCATTAATAGTAAAAACTTTTTATTTTTCAATCTGATTAACAATATTTTTTAAAAAATCAGAGGCTCATATATATATATAGTTTTATGCTTCTGAGTTAAGGAAATTGGTTAAATTTTACCAAACTATCACAGTTTGTTTCACTGTGCTACTTATTCAGCCCACTAAAAATTCATTAATCATTTTCTGATTTAATTCGCGAAGCCTTTCAAAATCTTCAATGCCGCAAATCAATCATTTTGACTGGGCTCAAAAATGACTGACGGTTTAACTTTAATTACTTCACTACTTCAAGTCTGTGTTGCAAGCGCATGGAAAGCGAAAAAAATTAACAATAATATTGAAGGAAAGCTGTTGGTAGGCAAAAAAAAAAGAAACCTTTATAATGCAAAACATTACCTGACAATTCATTTGTCAAAGCAGATTTAAAATGTCAAAAAGTGAAACCAAACTGAAGTCAAAAGCGAACAATTGAAGTGATGCCACAACAATTATTGAGATGAATACGATTCGTGGCTTATCAAGGAGATGAAATGAAATCACAACTTAATCTGTCAGCATTATTTAAAGCATAGATACTGAGATCGTTAGGAAATCTGAAGAATTTAAATATCTTTTAAGGTAAATTAAGATATGGTAGCTTAAGCTAAACTATTGTTTGTTAATAAAAATCTTTTTTCTTTGGTAAAAATTTGCAACAAATTTAATGCAGATTATGATTTCAGGCGCACAGGTGGCCTTTGGAGGCCCACTCCCCAAAATAAGTGAATAAAACTATAAACATCATATGGTCAATTTTATCTGTAGGAGTCACGAGCGAATTTTTATACCCCAACGCGTACTGCGTATGGGATATAATAACTTTGTCATTCCGTTTGTAACGCCAATAAGGAGGCGTGGCAGGTATAGAAAAGTATCAGCATCAGAATTTTGATCAGTATCGCCACCTGAGTCAATTTCCGTGTGTCCGTCTGTGATCACAATTGCAGCCGCAATTTTAAAGCTATCGCGATGAAATTCAAAATATAAGCTTCTCTTTAAAAAATGAAGATCAAGTTCGAGAATGAGCCAAATCGGATGCAAACCACGCCTACCTCCCATACAAAGTGACTTTATTTTAACAGTAAAATGTTTCAATCCCGCGCTCAGACGAAATTTTTTTTTTTTTTGTTATTAAAATAGATTGTTTTTTTTATGATAGTGAATGTTTTTTTATTTAGTTCAGGAATTTCTAATGTTATTGTTTTCACAAACTGAAACTTCAAACATCACACAACAAAAAATCTAAGCTTGAGTAAAAATCTTCTTGACTACTTCCTAAAATGTGTCATATTCAAAGAAACTTTATATGGATGGGCCTTCCTTTAAAATAGTCAACCACGTCTGAAAAATTAAATGTTAATAAAATGTTGTTCTAATCGGCAATAATGAGCCAAAAATATTTAAATTTTATCATATGAGAGTATTGGGAGCTGATCTTAAGTTGCATGCAAAAAATAAGTGGCTACAAAAAGAAGTTTCACTTAAACTCATTTTTTACCAAATTTAATGAGATCTTCTCTTTATGTAATTCCCTGAAATGAAAAAAAAATTAATATTGTATTGTAGCTTGCAATTTACTCACCAATAACAACTAAATATCTATATATCTATCTATCTATGTATATATAAAATTGTAAAAATAAATATCTGTACATGAAATTTTTTTTTTTGAAATTTCTTTTGCAATGGACATTTTGAATGACGCTGAGCCCAAAAATCGCATTTTTAAAATTTTTGTCTGTCTGTCTGTCTGTCCGTTAAAGCATCACGCAAAAACCACTGGATGGATTTCAATGAAACTTAACATAAAGGTGCCTTAAGGGGGTCTTCTCATTGAGCAACTTTTTTTTTCAACTTTTTTTTTGCATTTATTTATAGCTTGGGTAGTTGTGAATATGCCCCTAAAAGGATTTTTGGAAATTCGAAATACTTTAGAAGATACAGCCTTTTTTGTGAAGCAAGGTCTGATGGACAAGAAGGTGATGGAGGTAATAAAACCAGCTTACGAAGCGCTGTCGGCAGATAATTTGCTTGAAAGATGCCTTGGATCTGAAACTCAGAATTCCAATGAGTCCTACAATTCTGTTCTTTGGTCACTTTCGCCCAAACACATCAACTCAGGCGCACGCACCATCGAAGTGGCCAATTTCATTGCAACGTGCCTCTTCAACGACGGTTTTATACCCATACTTAAAATTATGGGCTTGATGGGTATTGCGATTGGCAAAAACGCATACAAATACGCACTATCTCGCAATGAAGACAGATTGGACCGATCAGAGACTCGAGCTGCGGCATCATCAAAAGCTGGCAGAACGGCTCGCAGAGCAGAGAGGGCAGCAGAAAGCAGTTTCTACGAAAAAGAGGAAGGTGGCCTGTATGGAGCTGGCATCGCCGACTAATATTTGTAAGTAAAAATTGTCAGCTCTTTAAAACTGCATTTAAACATTTTTGATTTTTTTTTTTTTTTTCCCCAAAAAAATTACTTTAAACGCGTTTATCTCGAACCCACGTTTTTCGAACTGGCGGCCATGATATCTCCAGTTCAACTGAACCGATTTTCATGAAACAAAGTGGAATCGACGCAGAACTGTCACCATTCTCGGGTGAACCTCGACCATAATTTTAAAAAATTTTTTACTATTTTTTTTTTACACTAAACTACATAAAAAAAACCCGAAATTGAAATTTTTTTTTTGAATGGCCGCCATTTTGTCAAAAAAAATCACAAAATTAAGCTTGAGGTTCACCCGAGAATTATATCTATACTGATTATAACCCGGTTTTTTTTTTCATTTCAGACGCTCCGGAGACCCGGAATCGTGGCCGCCGTGACGACACCTTTTTTTTTCACCACCAACTTTGAAGTCTAATTACTTTTTAAACAGCCCACGTATCGAGGCAAAAAAAATTTTTTTATTTACTTTGAACCTTTTGTAATACAATAAATAAAAAAAATTTTCAAGTATTCTTTGCGTTTTCAAATAAGAATTTTTTTAAAAGGGGTCCAAAAAACGGGTTTTGAATGAGAAGACTGCCTTAAGGAAAAAAGGTTGGTCCCGGTAGGGGGCGCTGCGATCGGGTTCCAGTCATTCTTTTTTTTAGCTTATCTCCGAAACCATTCATCCGATTTGCATGAGCATTTGTATGTGGAGGTTCTCGGACATGCTGAGTTTTTCGACTTATCTACGCTGTTCTATCTCGAACACCAGAGGGCACTGTACTACAAATATTTTGAAAATTTATTACGATTGCGATTTACATGAAAATTGGTATATATAGGTTCTCGGCTACAGTGAATTTTCACTCTTTGACTTATCTACTCTGTTCTATCATGAACACAAGAGGGCGCTGTAGTACAAATATTTTAAGAAACGTCAAAGAAGTCCTAAGCCGCATATCCGATTTACATGAAAATTGGTATGTGGAGGTTTTCAAATACGGTGAGTTTTCATAGCTTATCTACTCTGTACTATCTTGAACACCAGAGGGCACTGTAGTACAAAGATTTTAAAAAACGTAAAAAAACTCCTAAGTCGCTTATACGATTTGCATGAAAGTTGGTATATAGAGGTTTTCGGAAACGGTGAGTTTTTATGACTTATAAACTAGGTTCTATCTTGAACACCAGAGGGCGCTGTAGCACAAATATTTTAAAAAAGTCCAAAAAGTCCAAAACCGTTTATCCGATTTGCATGAAATTTCGTATGTAGAGGTTCTCGGACACGCTGAGTTTCTTTGACGTTTCTACTCTTTTCTTTCTCGAACAACAGAGGGCGCTGTAGTATAAATATTTTGAAAAACCTCGAAAGACTCCTAAGCCGTGCATCTGATTTGCATAAATATTGGAATATAGGGGGTTTTCTGATACCGTGAGTGTTTTGGACTTATCTTTTTTGTGCTATCTTGAAAACCGGATGACGTTTTAGTACAAATATTAGGAAATGGTGAAAATCTCCAAAACTGCTCATCCGATTTGGATGAAAATTTGTAAATAGCGATTTTCGAGTACGGCAAGGGTTCTGGTGCTGCCTTTTTTGCTCTTTTTCGAAACTAGAAGACGCTGTTGTCCAATTTGTACGTGTGTATGTTATTAAACTATTCCTTAACGGCTGCACTGATTTTGATGAAAGTTTCTATGTGTGCTTGAGTAAGTCCCTTGATGGTTCAGATTCGCAATTGGACCCGGTAGGTGACGCTGCGATCGTGTTTAAGGCCTTTTGTTTTTATAGCTTATCGCTGAAACCATTCATCCGATTTACATGAATATCTGTATTTTAGGGTTTTCAGGTACGGTAGTTTTTATGACTTTTCTATTTTGTTATGTATTGAACATCAGAGGGCACTGCAATACAAATGTTTTAAACATCTCGAAAAACTTGTAGCTGCATATCCGATTTGCGTGTACATTTGTACACAGGAGTTTTCAGATACGGTGGGTATAATAGACTTTTTTCTACGCTATCTTAAACACCAGATGGTGCTGTAGTACAAATCACTTAAGAAATCGTGAAACACTCAAAAACTGCTAATCCGATTTAGATAAAAATTTGTATATCGGATATATAGGATTTGATTATCGAGTATGGAAAGGGCTTTGGCGTTATCTTTTTATTCTATCTGGAAACCAGAGGGAGCTGTTGTACAAATACCGAAAAAAAACTCAAAAAAACTCATCCGATAAGTATGATTTTTATAAGTGGTTTTCGGGTGCAGTGAGTCTTTTGGCGCTATGTATTTTGCTATATCTTGAACCCCAGAGGGCGCTGTACCACAAAATACAGAAAGGCGTAGCACAGCGCTAAGGGTGATAAATATCTTCTTTTCTTCTTTATGTATATTTATATTCCACTTTCTTTTTTCTCAAATCAGGACAGCTGATGCCGAATTCTGTGGTATTTGAGTACGCATCAACACATGCGTAAGTCAGTTGAGTCATAAGTTGGATTGTTTCGACATTGCAATTTCTATTTTCAATGCTTATTTCATTTTTGTCCAGTTTCCTTGCGAATTGCCAAAAATTCGTTTTTGCTCTGATTTTTTTCAAAAATGTGCATTCTATCGAATACAATATAAAACTTGAAAATATATTTTTGCAAGCGATTGGCGGCACGCACATACAAATCACGATTTCCCTAACTTTTTCATTTCGCCAAAGTTACCGGTTTAAAAGATGCACACAAAATTCCTTCTAAAATTTGTGAAAAGTGTTTTCAAATCGACGAATAAAATCGAAAATTATTTATATCAACTCCTGAGCTAAGCCGGGTATTCAGCTAGTATAAAAATAAAAAGAGAGCATTCGAAGGTCAAATAACGCTAATTTTTATAATGTTTTTGACTCTGTTCCAATGTCACGTACATGTACCGAAAACATAATTTATTAGTGCTATTAGTCTATATGTGAGCGAAAGTGAATGAAAGCCGGTACCTTAAGCAAGATTACTATCGTGCATATTATTATAAATTTATTAATTTTTTAGAACATATATAAAAAAATGTATAGACTCTAAGACTTTGTCGCGTACGTAATCGTAAGTAAGAAAAAACATCTAATTGAAACTTAAGGGGCTGCTCATAAATTACGTAACATGTTTTTGACCAATTTTTGATTCCCTCCCCCCCCCATGTTGTCCCAAAGTCTTAAACCCCCTTTCCCCCACAACGCAACGTCACAGATTTCGTCTTTTTCAATTTTTTGGTTTTTTTTTTATAATTTACCAGTTTGTTATGAAAAAGGCATAGAACACGTAATTTTTATTCTAAGTTTTATTATTATTAAAGTTCCAATGAAATTTCACGTTGTTCTATTGTGTTTGTTTAACAATTTCATGAAAATTTTGGCTATGTGAACAGAGCTAAACCAAAATGAAAGCTTTTCTGACGTTAACAAGAACACCAACCAGTGTCGATACGTTATAAAATGGATGTTCGACAAATGTGAAAATTGTTGTTTGTTTTATATTTTTTATAACACTTTCATGTTCGCTTTGAACGTAAAGTTTTATAAGAGATTTTTTATTGAATAGCCTTACGGGGCTGTTAATAAATTGCGTAACAATAAAATTAAATTTTTAATTCAATTTAAAATTTTGAAAACTGAACTCAAAAATTGTTTGTGACGTAATGCACGAACTCCCTTTTTTGCGCCCCCCCCCCCCATTTCACACTTCTTCACAAATGCTCATGGGATCAATGTATGCAATCAAATACTTGAATGGGTTAAGGTTTCGGTCTTAATTTTAGCAAATATAACATAGTCTCATTTGAAAGCAAAATGCCTTAAGAGGCTAAAAAACATGGTATAAGGGAGTTGTCGCTGATTTAAATTTTATAATAATATTCCGAAATCTTAAAATAGTTTATTGAATATAGACTCAAAATATCATGCGCTCGATACCCCGAAAATCCTCTTATACAACGTTTAGAACTGATACAATGAAATTTTTATATTATGGCCACCATATTGCATCCGCCATTTTGAATTTTTTATTTTTGACATCACATTCGAATTTGGTGACATCGAAAGAAATTTCAGAATCTTGCGCAGAAAAAGTGGTTAGTCACAATGACATGTAATAAAAACCATTTTCGAAGCATTTTTGTTTTTATTTTAATAAAAACGTGTTTTTTCTGATTAAAAATTCAAGTTTTACTTTTATTTTTAATAAAAAGATGATAGCTTGAAAAATTTTGTGTATCAATACTTTTGTTATTTTTTAAGGAAAAATCTGTCGTGTACTTTTTGTCGCGTACGTTTTAACACTTTGTACAAATATGAAAAAAATCAATATAATTGTAATTAATTGTGATGATAACTCACTGCAATATAAAATTCAACTTATTTGTAACATTTTAAGAAAAATAATTTTCCTACATATTTTGCAGAGTTTTAAATATATTAACATGCGTCTTAAAATCACTTACTTTTTTTGTGGCGTACAAATCAGAGAACTGCAACGAGTCTATGATTTGAACGAATGACTATAAATCATCCATCAAAAACCGAATGCGAGTGCCTGCGGTTGTGTACAACAACCACCACTTCCACGCGAAGCATCCTCATAACAACGATGAGCGACGAGTGCCGCCGCATTCAGTCATCGCTCATAAGAATGCCGCTCAATGATTCCAATGATTCTAGAGTCATTCCTTATGATTCTAGAGTCATTAAGGGAAATCGCATGCAGTGTTACCGCTGACATATTTTATTAAACATATAATATATAAATTTATTAATACATACATATAATACTAGCGGACTGGGCAAATGTATGAAAATGAATCTTAAAATAGCATTAAAAATATATTTACATACATATACTTAATAAAAAAAAAAAAAATTATAAATGTTATTAATAGACATTAGTAAAAAATTGTGAAAATATTATTTATCCTGTTTATTTTGGATTGCCGCATTCCTTATGGCATCCCCAAACATAAAGGTTCTCAGCAATTCATCATTGCAAGTGGGAAAGTGAGTCGAAAAATTGATTAAAAACAATATAATAACAACAACAAGCAACTAATAATAGACAACATACAAGTATAAAGTAAGTTTGCTACAATTCAATTCTTTGTACTAGCGATCCCCAACTTAGAAGCTTAATCAAATCTTAATCAACACGTAAAACACAAAACAAAAGTAAATCAAGGAAAACGCACGCCAATACTGAAGTGCACGCAAATCATTCAATGACTCTAGAGTCATTGAGTTTGCTTAGAATCATATGCTTAGAATTCAGCAGTCTTTCTAATGAGCGATGAGTAAAAGCAGCGGCACTCGTCGCTCATCGCTGTTATGAGAATGCTTCGCTTGGAAGAGGTTGTTGTTGTGCGCAACCGCACGCACTCGCACTCGGTTTTTGACGAGTGATTTAGAATCATAAATAACGATTCGCTGCAGGTCTCTGGTACGAATCACCATTATAAAGGCGGATATCATGAAACTCAAAGCTCGACCGTGCCTAATTTTACTGCTATATATAGTACTAACTGCTCTAGGGCTCCACAACAACCAAAATATAAACTACATCGTTTGTTATCACTTTAATTTGTTTTGCTCTTATATGCGTACGAATGTTGCGTACGTAAGCAAAGAAATGCCCATTTAAAAAAATATACAAGAAATTTAAATTTTCAAGGCTTTCACAAGGCTCTATCAAAGAATGAGTATGAATAACTTAAAATATTTAGGTGAAATTTTTATCTGGGTAGATAGATGAAAGTATTCAGTATGACAGATATAATTGAGCTAAATTTAACGAGTTACGGGTTGTTTCGAAACGAAACTCAACTCAACTCCAGCTTCCATGACTAGTTATTCGGTGTTAGAGACTGCAAGAAACCGTAGTTATTGTTGACTTAAAAGTAATGTAATTACTTTACCATGTCCAGTTATTCCAACTTTGGGACTCCATTTTCATATTCTTCATCAAATTATTAAAAAGTATCACAGCTAAATTTATTGTGATTGTGTTATTGTGAGTAACTGAAAGCATTTCACTGCTGCTTGGTTGTTTATTTTAAATTTCCAGCAACTGTCGCAGGAAGTAATGTTTTAACGACTTGTTCGTTTTTTTTTTTTTTGTGTCCTAGATGATGGGTATTTTTTTTTTTTTTTTTTTTTTTTGTTACATATGTTGTTTTCTTTAGGCTTATGCTGAGGTATACAGAATAGCCGGGAAAACACCCCGTTTTTTAATGGTGTCGGTTATTTTTTCGATTAAAAAATTTGCAACATTTGTTGCGTAAAATTGTGCTTGTCTAGTAGTGGATGTTGTTGCTGCTGCTATTTTGATTTTATTATACCCGTCAATATGGCAACATTTGCTGGGTGTCATTGAATTTTGGCTGTCTGCTTTTCTATATTATGTGCTGCGCTTGAGCTCTTCTTTTATTTGGCATTCTATTATATGATATTTGTTCGATTTGATTTATTTATTTATTTTATTGAACTCGCATGTTTGCTTTATTAGCGCGTGTCTAGTTTTGCTCGCGTGCTAATTTTATTTTGCTGTTTTATTTTTTTTAAACTGACAAACAATGGCAACACACTGCTTTTGTGTACATATTGCATGTGCCAGTTCAGCTTTTTGTTCAATTTTGAAGCTATATAAAACTCAACTTAAGAGCACCAAATAATATGCAGTAAAAAAAATGGCAACAAATTTAATAACTTTACTTATAGCTCAATTAATATTTTAAATTTGTCACAGCAAACTTTGACTACACTTTAAGTCTGCAAGTTGATAAAGCTTTTAAAAGTATTCATTGTAACTTCTGAACTTTCTTTGTACATATTTAATTGAAAGCGTTCGGTATAACGAGGTGGACGACAACTTAGCGATTTCAACACTATCAATTTACCTCGATAGCGTGCTGACCAGGTAGACAGAAAAATAAACAAATAATAAAACTAGCGAAAAAACATAGTAAAAAGCTTACAAAATACACAACATTTTACTATATACCTATATTGTAAACTTGAGAAAAAAAAAATGGAAAACTAAGCAATTTAGTCTGAAGAAGTTTTGCTATCTCTCCGAAAAAGACGTCGCATCTGCTGCTGGACTCAACTATCTGCTGTTGCTGACTGCAGCCTCATCTTCTCCTGTGCTTTGTAGTCCGCAACCAAGAGCTTGAATTTTTAATACAGTCTCTGTTGCTGGCTGGCTGGCTGTCAGCTAGCTAGATATGCGTGCAAAGTGCTTCCTTGACATTGACTTTGGAATTTAATTTACTACCTGGAGTGAGAGAGCAACGAAGTTTTTGTTTTGCTGCAAACAATTTCTGTAGCAAATTTAGACGTTAATTAAAATCTGAGGTGCTTAAAAGTTTAGAAGCTTTTTTTAAATTATTTGTTTTTTCTTTTGCTTGGGCTTAAGTTTATGATATGTATGTTAATTTACTTTCAAAAATTGACTTTTAAATAAAACAACAAATTTATTTAGTACTGTTTATAGCAGTGGAACTCACGAAATTTAAAAAAAAGAACAAATGATTTTTAAAAAACAAAATCAAACATAAACTATTGCGCATCGTAACTTTTGGCAAAAACAAAAAAAAACAAAAACAAATCCTGTGAGCGTTCACACACAAGTTTCGAAATAATTTGCATGCATTTGTTGTTGTTTATGCGTTCAAAATAAGATGATCATCAACAGCGGCTTGTGATGCTGATATATGCATTCTTTTTTTGTAGATTTTGTTGTTGTTTTTTATAAGTGGTCTTGCTTTCGCATAAGCGCAAAGACAAAGCTCATGATAGAAACAAATTTGTATGGCGGGTAACGCGAGCAAGATGAGCTAATGGATGAGCATGTCTGTTTTATAGCATAAAAAGCCAAAAGATATTTATTTTCAAAAACTTTTATGTATTTTTTTTATTTTGTTATCTATTGCATAAAATCAGAGGCGGGCAGCTCCTTAGCACGCTGGAAAAGCTCTTTATTTGCTTTCACACTAATATAAGCACGACAAAAGCTCTGACAACTTTATTCTGTATCACGAAAAAGCACACTAACTTGGTGTGTGGGGGGGGAGGGTGGAGAAAACTTTGTTGAGTGAGTCCAACACTATGCCAAACAATTCTTTCAAAAGAATTTAAGCGATGCCTTATGTAGTTACATTTCTACGGAATTACTATATTGAATTATCTTAAATTCATTTCAAAAGTTTAATTGCAAAAAAAAAAAGTTCAATGCAAAAGCTTTAAGTCAAGCTTAAGCTACAGTCAGGTGCGTCCCTTGGGGCCGGCGGAGCAGACCCACGCCTGTGGCGCCAAGCGTTAGGTGGGACCAAAATTAAAAATGTTTTATGTATGTATGTATGTATGTATGTATGTATGTATGTATGTATAGTTTTATTATTAAACTAATGAAATTACAATTTAAGTTACACATTAAAATAAACATTAAAAATACAATTCTTTCAATTCAATTATGTTTTATTATCTATTTTACCGTTCACAAACTATTCTTCCATATCAGTTAAAATAATTTAATGTTTTCTTTACCTGCTTGCCGTGTAATTTTTTTTATTGGAAAAGGCGCCCTTAACAGAATTCTTATCGGGAAAGGTGCCCTTAGTTAGCAAATTTTTAAATTTATTGCTGTGCTGAGTGCAAAAAGGGAACTTTAGTTGTCTTGAGCGCAAAATAAGAAAAGAAAAGCGCTTAGAGATAAAGAGGACAAGTCTCTTCAAAACTACATTTGGTAAAAACGAAAGTGTAAGTGATATTATATTTGATCGACTATAAAATATCAAAATTAATAGTGGAGGTGGACGGAGAGGTGGACGGCTCTTCAGCCACACTATCGCAAACAGCAGCAATATTTTCTGCAGAACAAGCTGTACGAGCATGCACTGGTGTTTTCACATCTCCTACAGACCCGGTATGCTCAAATTTTTGCACGATTTTTTCGATTGTACGCACATTTGGACGATTAAATTGACCGAAAAAATTACGAAGTGCACGATATGCATTTTGATTTGAACGCTAATTTTCATAATAAGCCTGAATAAATTTAACGCGTTGCTCGATTGTGTATCTTTCCATGGTTCAAATTGAGTTAGTCTGAAATTGAGAAATGTCAAATGAAATGTAGAAAAAAACTTGACGTTTAGGTGTGGTTCACATTCAACATCGGCCCTTAAAATTTAACCACCCTTTATATGATTAGACAAAGACAAAACTAAGCATATTTAAAAAAGCGATGTCCAGCATCGCGAATGTTGATTTAAGTACACCTTCAAAGTACAGAAAAGGTATTGATTTTTGAGAAGAGGATGTATGCTTTGTGCCTGGTGACGAAGAAAATGAGGTTGCTAGTTTGAATATAGTCAGTGGCCGAAGCTGTAACATACATTGATTTTGATCCTGCCAACTGACCAAATAAAATTATCGACACTGTGAGTTGTTTTTTTTTTATTTGTTTTTATTTAAGAATAATTTATACTAGTGATAACGCCCCGAAAATCGGGTGTACTTCTTTACTTCGCTTTGGAAATCACACATTCTCATTTACCTTAGAGCGAGTTCGTGTCTTAAGTTTTTTGTCATTTTTGCAACGCTCATATCTGCTCAACGCTACCACCTATCAAAAATCTAATTTCCTGCATACCAACAGGTCATGACCTTTCTAATGATATATCAGTGTTGCTGTAGCGTTTGTAGATTTGCTGGAATAAGGGGACCCTTACCGGAATAAATATATAGAAGATAAGAAGAGAAATAAAATTTTTATTAAAGCGAAGCTTTTTAATCCTCGTTCTGTGATTTGCTTGGAGTGAAATCTGAAAAATTTTCGACAGATTTTTTCTTGGAAATTTGATGGTTTCTTTGTTGCTAGCGCTTATTACAAGAAAATTGAATACTTTAATATTAAATACTAAAAATATTTTGTGTGCCGTCCGTGGGTATCGAACTCGCGTTCTCTTAAACGAGAGTCCGCGGCACTATCCTCTAGGCCACACAGACTTGTTAGAAACAGTTGTTAATTCAATACCAATTATAACAGAAGCTATGCTGCAGTAGATCGTCACCATCTATCAATTGATACAGGATTGTGTATTTGCTATGCTACAACTATCAAAAATTTGCCACAAGGTGTCTCCAGCATCGGTTTGTTTGTATTGTGAATGCGTTTGTGGTGCTGTTGGCATAGAGTATAAATTATTATCTAGAGATTGCATCAACTCTGCTAAATCTCTGGCATGTGTTAACAGAGGTTAACAGAGTTTTTTTTCTTCATGTTTTTAAGTGAAATAACTCTGTTAACACATGCCAGAGATTTAGCAGAGTTGATGCAATCTCTAGATAATAATTTACACTCTATGCTGTTGGTACGAAGAAAATTAGCAATGTCCACAAGTGTGTTGAGAAGTGCGTTTTTAAGTGTCAAAAAAATATATGATATCAATAAATATGGAATTAACAAACGCATGCATGAGTCAGTGAAGCCAAATTCACAACCATGTGTGGAGAGTTAAAATGGAGAGTCACTAGCATTATATGCCCGTATATGTAATTGGCGTGGAAATTTGACATTCAACAATAAAAAAAAAGCAGTAAATATGTTTTCTGTATACATGTAATTTATTTTATGTTATTTTAAATTTTTGAATTTAAAAGTTAATTTATTAAAAGGAAAAAATTATTAAGCTATCAAATCTATGTAACTGCGAAAAAGCTTCGCTTCTCTCGTGTGTCCAACGACGCACCTGTGTTTTCTCCTCTGTTCTCTTTTCATACACTCTTGTACTGAGGTGAGCTTGCGATATACGCGTTGTTTCAGTTTTTTCTCTGAGCACTTAATAAACTGCACGAATACTCAAGTATGTATCTGCTGCAGTGACCTGAATAAGAGTTAATATGTTGGGTTTTCCCCGCAATAAGCTCCTTGTTAATCTTAATGCATATTTGAGTTATTTTTTGTTGATTTATTCGCTACCTTCAATACAAAAAACACAAACACTGTCGAAATTAGCTTATATCGGCCGTAGCTGAACTCCTAGAGGGGTCAAATTTATGAGTAGGTCCTATTATTTTTTGCCCTTCAATATTTCTCCCGAACCCACCTACCCCCTATCTGCCACCTTTCTTTGGGTCCCCATACAAAAAAACACAAAACCTGTCGAAAATAGTTTTTATCGACCGTAGCTGGACTTCTAGAGGTGTCAAATGTATGAGCTGGTCCTATTATTTTTTGCCCCTTAACATTTCTCTGCAAATGTTACAAAAAAACACAAAACCTGTCGAAAATAGTTTTTATCGACCGTAGCTGGACTTCTAGAGGTGTCAAATGTATAAGCTGGTCCTATTATTTTTTGCCCCTTAACATTTCTCTGCAACACACCTACCCCCTATCTACCATCCTTCTTTGGGTCCCCATACAAAAAATACAAAAGCTGTCGAAAATAGTTTATATCGGCCGTAGCTGAACTCCTAGAGGGGTCAAATATATAAGTTAGTCCTATTATTTTTTGCCCCTCAGCATTTCTCCATAACACACCTCCCCCCTATCTACCACTCTTCTTTGGGTCCCAATACAAAAAACATCTATTTTCTACGAACGATCGAATAAAAAAATATTCGCTGAATATTCGAGTATGAACGCTGATATTTTTGTTATTTGCTATTGCTTTATTTGCTATCTGCTGATGTTAGTAAAGCGTTGTGCTTTTATTCTCTTCGTTTCCTATATCTGAATAAAACAAAAAACACAGGTGCGTCGTTAGACACACGAGTGAAGCGAAGCTTTTTATGATACTGTCATTGTTATTTCAACGCACTTGTGGGCAATTGTTATTTTTTTTCGCACTATGCAAAAACAAAACAAAAGCATGTATCAACAACAGCATAAACGCATTCACATCAAAAAAAAAAGTATTACTTTGCCCACCATGAGGATCGATCCCATGACCCACTGATTAATAAGTCGACACTGTTTTCACCGATCCAAACAGCTTTGTTAAATTTTGATGTTGATTTAATATTATATATATAACTGCAGCTATGTTAACAGTTGATGGCGCTAACAGATGGCACTAGCAAACTGAGGATGATGACCAGTGTTGTCACTTGCAAATTTTAAATAGTGGTAGGTTGAGTCTAAAATAAGTGGTGCAATTTAAAAATCTTTGGAATATATATTTCTTCTTAAGGGAAAATTCGACTGAAGTCCTACAGCAAAACAAACCATAAGAAGTATACCATAAAGTAAGTTTTTTCACGCTGAATTAGTTTTATTGCAAATAATTCTCATATAATGTTCTTAAAACAGTTCTAAAATAATATATTAAATGTAATAATAAATAAAATACATGCAATACAATTTCTAAAATTTTAATTATAATGCAATAATTTTTATATAAATATATAGATTTTGGAAAAATGCAACTTGTGGTTGATAAAAGTGGTAGAAACTAAAAAAGTGCTTAGATTTACCACAATTGTGGAAAAGTGGCAATACTGATGATTCTTGTAGCAAGTGGCTTAGCAGCTACCCAAACCATAAAAATCTATTAATCAACTCTTGTAGCAAGTGACCAAGCAGCTCCCAAACCACACAAATACCTTAATATATTACACTGCACAACAAAATTACATTTTTTGAATGATGAATGACTTTTATCACATGATGTTTACTACTTTGATTTCGCTGATTCTAAATTTACCTTCCTTTTTTTTGTCACAGCTCTTGTTTACGAGTTATAGCTGTCAATAAAAAATTAATTTATTGCAGTATTAATTTGGTGATAATTAAAAAAATATCTAGTTTTCTTAATACAATTTGATATGTCATCGTTAAAACGAGTTTGTGTGAATGATCGGAATCATTTTTGTTTCATTTGCGGTGAGTATATGTTTAAAGAAAACCGTTTAAATGTGACAGCATTCGTGAAAGTTGCTTACAAAAATTACTTTGGTCACCCGTTGGAAATTAAAGATAAGCCTTGGATTCCGCAAAAGGTATGCAAAACGTGCGTTGAGTTTCTGCGTTTGTGGACAAATAAGAAAAGGAATAGATTAAGGAACGAAACCATTATGATCTGGAATGAACCCGTGAACCATCACGATGACTGTTATTTCTGTTTGGTGAACATTAATGGCATTAACCGAAAAAATCGTGCCAAATGGGATTTTCGTATTTTGTAAAGATGTACCTGGCTTAATGGCTGCAATGGGATTACGAAATTATGTTTCTAATGAGTGGCGTTTATTCATAGACTCATCAAAACGGAGTCTAAAATGTGTTCTCTTACACAATGGAAATAAATAAGGGTCGTTGCCTATTGCTCATTCCACAAAAGTAAAAGAAGAATATTCAATTATCGCTCTGGTTTTGGACAAAATTAAATATGTGGAGCACAACTGGATCATATGTGTTTATTTAAAAATGGTAAACTTTCTTTTAGGCCAACAAGGTGGTTACACAAAGTATCCCTGTTTTCCTTGCTTGTGGGATAGTAGAGCTAAAAATCAACATTGGAATAAAAAAGATTGGCCTACTCGGGAAGCGCTAGTTCCAGGACAACAGAACGTGATAAACCCACCATTAGTTTCAAGGGATCGCATAATTTTGCCTCCGTTACATATTAAACTAGGACTTATCAAACAATTTGTAAAGGGTCTTGACAAAAATGGAAGTTGTTTTCTTTTCCTATCAAAAAAGTTTCCGAAATGGAGTGCCGAAAAGATAAAAGCCTGCATTTTTGACGGGCCACAAATAAGATCGTTAATTAAAGATTCAAATTTTACGGACATTATGACAGAGATGGAGAAAAACGCATGGAATGAGTTTGTTTGGCTTGTTAAAAATTTTTTGGGAAATAAGAAAAGTACTGACTACTCCCAACACGTAGAACAACTAATGAGTCATTTTCAAATGGTTGGTTGTAACATGAGCATCAAATTACACTTTCTGCACAACCACCTGGACTATTTTCCCGCCAATCTTGGGGATCTTAGTGAAGAACAGGGAGAGCGATTCCACCAGGATCTCCGTACGATGGAGGAACGCTATCAAGGCTACTGGAACGCACACATGATGGCTGACTATTGTTGGAGCATTCAGAACAGCACACTTCCTTCAGCTTCAGCAAGGAAAACAAATAAAAGAATGTTTTTTTCAACTTAAGAACTAAATAAAGTAGGATTTTTTTATATATATTGTGTTTTACTATAAAAACACGTAAGTGTCATTATTTTTTTAACTAGAGCTGATACAGAAATTCCAGTCACATATTTGAAATCGTCATTAAAAATTGGAATAATATCATGTAAAATAACCCAATCATCATACATACTGTTGTGCAGTGTTATTGGATGAGCTGCAACATAACTTCAATTGCACTTAATACTAAATCAATAAATTATCGTAGGGAAGGAGTTTGGCTCAGTGGATAGAGTATAGAACTGCCAACCAAAAGTTTTACGGGTTCGAATCCCCACGGCAGGTGAAGAAGTGTTTTTTTATATTTGTTATATTAAATTGTCTTGTACAAAACACAGAAACAAAGAAACCATATAAAATTCTAAGAAAAAATCTGTCGAAAATTTTTCAGATTTCACTCCAAGCAAATCACAGAACGGGGCGTAAAAAGCTTCGCTTCAAAAAAAAAATGTGTATGAGCAGGTATGAGCAAAGCAGAAAAGGGATAGAGGAAATATTTTATTCTATAGCAAGAGAATATATTCAGGGAAGCGAAAAAGCATATTCATACTCAAAGCATCAATTGATTTAATTGATTATAAGGTCTTTGAAAGAGGCTCCTCAACGGATCGACTACGGAAGTGGGAGAGGGATTCCACAAAAAGCGCCGCGCCTACCAACAGGAGTAAGAAGGTGGCGAGAGGAGTCCCAAAGGAAGGAAGATGATTGGCACATCATGGTCAGCATGGAGGCAGATCTCCTGTCTACATCATGCAAAGGCTGCACCTGACGTGTTTTGTTGGAGATTCGTCAAAAAACGCCTGGACATTGTGTTCATCCAGGAGCCATGGTTAATCTCTGGAGTCGTTAAAGGGTTCCACAGCCCAGAAGGTAGGTTACTGTTTAGCACTTGAAACTGTCGTCCTAGGGCGGCTTTGCTCGTAAACAGCAGAATAACTTTTCTACCTCGTACAGAATTCATTTCCGCCGATTTAGTGGCCATCCGGGCAATTGTGCCCTCTCTAAACGGAAATCACGAGATGGTACGGCCCTCGGTGTATTTGCCTGACGCTGTGCCAGAAGAACCAACAGAGGAGGTTATAGCCCTTGTGGACTACTGCAGTAGGCGAAACCTGCCTTGATATTGTTATTTGATATATATAAATATATTTGATATTGTTTAAAAATAAATTTCATTTTTTTGCGCCATTTTGGTAGGGAGGGATAATGAATGATTTGGGCGACAAAATCATAGCTTCCAAAATGCCTCGAGACGCACCTGGCTGCAATCAGCAAAGCTCTTTTTTAACGAAAATAAAAGCTTATATGAACATCTCAAAATGTGTTCAACTTGAAATATCCTTGCATTTTAAACTTTTATAAACTTAACCAGCAAGCTTTGAACTTTCAGCTTTTTATGCTGTTCACTTTTTAATCTATCACTGCTGCAAATACTGCTCAAAGAGAAAAAAGTTCGCAGAAGTCTCAGCTACTCAGCCTATCTGGTGTCTAACAACGGTGTCCGACAACATCCATTCTCCTATCCCATATTTATTGCCAAGCAAACTTAAGTTTGAATCAAGTATCGCGCACATATTTTATTATTATCCTTATGAAATAAATATCCTTTTGCGCAAATTACAAAAATTACTTTTCTGCTCAAAACTTACCTTAAGTATTTGCTGCACCATCATACAGTGAGCAGCAATACGAGCGACCGGCAATAAAGTAATTGTCTGTGTGCAACTCTAACTGTTACTCTTTGAATATATATGGGTTGTTGTATTTGTGTGCATGTATGTGTGTGTGTGTGTGTGTGTGTGGATGTTGGGTCTCCCTGACTAACTGTTAAAGGGAAATAACTTGCGTAGCGCAAACTTTGTCCGAGATCTAATCAAAAATTCACTTAAAAACTTTGCCTTCGCTATAGTTTTCTATGAGCGGAATTAAGTGTGTTGGTGTGTTTGTGTGTTTGTGTGTTTGTAGTTTGGTTGGCAACACTGTCGCCGGTTGGTATTGTGCTGCCTTTTCTTGCATTTCTTTTTCTTCTTCTTCTTCTTCTTCAACTTCTACTCATTCCGGCTGTAATAAAATTACTTTCTTCTACTTTGTGTCCTGCACTACGACGACGACGCTGTTCCTGACCATTTGGCCAAAAAACTTCTTTGGTGCAACTTTAAGTGCGCAACCGAGAGTCCTTTGTGCTAGGATGCGTTGACGGGCAATCTTAGGAACGGAAAGTGCTGTGTGTATGTGTGTGTGTGTGTGTGGGGGAAGGGGGAAGACAACATAAAACTGCACTGAGTGCGTCCTAGACCCGAAAACTATTTTCGGTAAAAAGTAAATAATAAACAATTGTTACAAAGTATTTTGTCAGCGTTGCTTGTGTTGCTTTTTTGTTGCTAACGTTGTTGTTGTCTTAGATTTTGTTGTTGATGTTGTTGTTGTTGTCATTGAGTTTGTTATTTCTGTTAGTTGAACAATTTTCGTGTAGTGAGCTGGAAAAATTGCGAGTAATTTTGTGTTTGACTAGTGCACATATTAAATGTTGTCTACATTCAGGCGAAATGCCGCAAAAGTTTTGAAAAATTTGGTTAGAACGAATAAATTTTGCGTCATGCAGTCAATGGTGGAAAATTTGCAGAAAATCTAAAAATAAAACTAAATTAAATAAAATCTACTCTTCAGCTTATTGTAGTTGTTTATTTGTTTAAAGTTGTACTTCAACTGAATTATTAAAACTATAAGCATACTTTTAGGATTATTTGATTTTAAGCTTAAAATTACAACCAGGTGGAAAGATATTCTTACTGATTTATAGAATTTCATAAAAAAATTTGTTAACTATTATTCTAGATATGAATTCGAGCGGTTTTAAATTATACCTCGATAGCTTAAAAGTTTCGTACTTAAACGGTTGTAAAGGAAAATAAAAATGTAGCTACGCTTATTCAAGTACCAATGTCGTATTCTGTATCGCATATATGCATGAAATGTGATACCTAGAAGTTTTTTTGGTCGCTAGACGATTAGAAATTCTAGAATAAATTTTAATTTGTATTGAAGTTTTATAAAGTATTTTAATGATTTTGAATTCTAAAAGTACTAAATTTATACTATTCAATAGATTACAAAATTTTCAATAAATTTTGGCTTAAGTCTACTTTAATGAACCTGCTGAATTTCAAGGGGTTGCTTGGGCCACAGGGGAGATAGTGACCTTTTATTCAATATCATTATAATCAACGAAAAAATTGCTACCTTGCACACATGATACAATTATAATTCTGTCATGCCTCGTACTCAGCAACTTTTTGAAATTTAAGCGGACTCATTGAAATAAACTTGTTCCGCTTATTCAATTTTAGTACAGATCAAATAATTACAATATTTTATACTCTTTGGAATATAGTACATCGAGAAAAAAACAACAGTTAAATCACCTAAGTCGGCTTCGGTAAACAGAATTGTATGGGAATTATAAAATTATGTCTATTCACCTAAGCAATTTATTGCTTAATACATTGCTTAGAAAGCACATACTTCGATACTCTGCCAAAAAAAAAATATATTTGATTCACCTATGATCCGATACAATCGAAGGACTTTAAGCTGGCTTACTGCACTGGTCACAGGACACGGTCCCTACATGTAGCATCTCAGGAAGATATCTCTGACCGAGGACATTATTTGCCAGTGTTCGGCGGTGGCAAGCATTAGATTGACCATTCTGGGACGTCAATTTATTGGCAAAGCCGAGACTCTGATCAACTGACCTACAAGGATATACTTGAGGTGACAAAGGATGCTTATATAAGGACGTTTGAGTGAGCATACTTTAATTTCATACATACATATAAGGCATCTGCTCAAAGTTGATATGAAATTTATAATTTGCGCTATTCAAACATATATTGTCGCATAGCGTGGAAACTGTTTGTGTTAAGGGCATTTTCCTGTCCTGAGCATATTTTCTGTACTACAAAGAGGAGCAGAGATATAAGCGAATAAGCGATTTCGGTGATTTTTGAACCTGAATAACTTCGAGCTCATACATGGTATCAAAGGGAACTCTTGGCATGTTGTTTTTTATGCTTCAATGAAGAAAAAATTTTAATTTCAGAAGAAAAAAAAAAAAAACGAAAATGGCAATGAATTATATAAACTCTCGGGCGCAGTCAATAGGTTGCAGAAAACAACTAAAGATGCAAAAATGTATTTTTTAACGCGCAAAAATATATGAAGCCCACGAAGACTTACTTCCATACATTTCGTTCCACTCTAGTATACACTGCGAAAAATTTCAAAATATCTAAAAAATACGATTAGCGCATGTTCAAAAATATATCAAGCCCACGAAGATTTTTTTACTTCCAAACATTTCATTCCACTCTAATATACACTGTAAAAAATTTCAAAATATCTTGCATGTTTTACAAACAGCTGTAACTTCGAAACCATAAGTCGTACATAAAAAACTGAGACATATTATCAAGATCATGAATGGGTTTTTCTTCTGGTGTACTTTTATTGGACTCTTTTTTGAAAAAATTTTTGAAATTTTTGAAATTTTTTAGCCTGAAATTATCTATCACATTTTACATGGTGATCGCAGTAAATTTTTTAAAAAATGTCTACAAAAGATGTAAGCCAAAATTTTATATTTTATATAGTCTTTTTTTCTGTACGACTTACGATTTCGAAGTTGCAGATGTTTGAATACATGCACTAATTGTATTTTTGGAGATATTTTGAGATTTCTTACAGTGTATAATTTTAAAGACACGGTTTAAGTTATTTTTACGAGCACTTCTTACTTTAAAAGTTAAAAAAAAAAATCAGAATCACAAAGGTCAGATTTTGATCAAACATAGTCGGATTGATATGGAATCATCGTTATATGAAAAAGTCTTCCCGAAAAAGTCTCGGATTCGCTTATTTGAATTTTTGGCGAACTCGTTTCGAATTTGTTTCGAATCCGAAATGGCGTTTCGAGTCCATCAATTTGGCTTTATTGGAAGGATAATTTTATGCCATTAATGTTTAAATATGATTTCGGGCATGTGGCCTCCGCGGCTGGCTCGAATAAATCTAATTCTACAGGTCCAATTTTCAACCACTTTTTCGAGCATATGGGGCCGTATGTCGGCAATAACGCTACGAATGTTGGCTTCCAAGTCCCCTAACGTTTCTGGTTTGCTGGCGTAGACGAGCGACTTCACATATCCCCAAAGAAAATAATCCAATGGTGTCAAATCACACGATCTTGGTGGCCAATTGACAGGTCCATTCCGCGAAATTATGCGCTCATCGAATGTTTCCTTCAATAAATCGATTGTGACGTGCGCTGTGTGGCATGTAGCGCCGTCTTGTTGGAACCACAACTCATCCACATTCATGCCATCCAATTCGGGAACAAAATATTCGGTTATCATGGCTCTATACCGGTCTCCTTTAACGATAACTGACTCTCCAGCATTATTTCGGAAGAAGAATGGCCCAATGACTCCACCAGCCCATAGAGCACACCAAACAGTCAGTTTTTGTGGATGTAATGGCGTCTCAAGGGTCTCATGTGGATTCTCTTCACTCCAAATGCGGCAATTTTGCTTGTTGACGTAGCCATTCAACCAAAAATGAGCCTCATCACTGAACAAAATTTTGCGATGAAAATCAGCATCGAGATCAATCTCATTTTCGGCCCATACACCAAAATCACGACGCATTGCATAGTCTCGCGGCTTTAATTCTTGCACAAGCTGGATCTTGTAAGGTCGCAAGCCAAGATCTTTGCGCAAAATCTTCCATAAAGTTGATGGACAAAGCTCCAATTGCTGTGCACGGTGGCGAATCGATTCATTCGGGTCCTCTTCAACATTTTGCTCTACAGCGGCAATTGTTTCTTCGGTGCGCACTGTTCGACGTCTCTGCGGATGCGTATTATCACATAGAGTAAACGTAGTGCGAAAACGATCCATGGTTAACCGAATTAATTGCTCTGAGGGACGATTATGTCGACCATAAAATGGACGGAGCTTGCGGTAAACTTCGTGAACTGAACCATTATTTTCGAAATAAATTTGCACGATTTGCAAGCGTTGTTCTTTTGTCAACCTGTTCATGATGAAATGGCAAACCAAACTGAACATAAATGACATTAGAGTTGCCAGATTTGACCACAAAATGCCAGTTTTATCTCTATTCGAAAAACAAACCTCTAAAAAAAACACCCTTTATTTATCAATATGATCTTTTAAAAGGCAACAAAACAGCAAAAGGCTTTTTTTTCAATGTGTAAAAAGCTCACAAGGTTTTTATATTTTTAAAAACGCTTTGAAAAAAACTAAAAAGTTTTTTATATATTTTGCCTAAATTTTTATTTTTATATATCATTGTTATTTATATTTCAAAAATCTTCAATATACAAAGCCATAAGGGGAACCCTTTTTTTTCACAACGCTTTATTCAGTTTATTATTAAGAAATGTGATATTTTATATTCTGAAAAACTGTTATCCCCATGAAAGGCAGATAGGGTCCCCAACAACAAAATAATCCCAGACCTATTATATCTAAGCAATATGACCCCAAAGTACAATTTGAGTTTCACTTATATTTTGTAAACGTGGCGGCCGTGGCGCAGTGTGTAGAGTGTATGGCCCATACGCCAGAGAACCCTGGTTCAAATCCCACCTGACACAGAAAGTTTTTTCAATTGAAATAATTTTTCTGTTCTGCCGTCACCTCTCTGCAGACAATGGCAAAGCTCAAAGAGTAAAAACTGTCATGAAAAGCATCTTGAGAACATAAGCCGGTAGGAGTCGGCATAAAGCTGGTAGGTCCAGTTCTCGATCAATTGTGTTCAAACATTTCACAACACACACAACACAATTGATCATAAGAAGCTCGGTCAAAGTCCTTTCAAGGGCTGAAGTAGACATTTCGTTTTTTTTTTATATTTTGTAAACGTTAAGATACTGATAAAGAATGTTTTATACAAATTTTAAATTGACGATCATTATAGTATATGTAAGGGTAGTTTGGTGTGAGGATCCTTTGGGGATTTATTGATAACCCAAAATAAAAAATGTATTTTTTATGCAGGTCTGGGTACTCAAATTAAAGGTACTCACGTCAGTTTAATAAATATATACATACTTTTTTCTTAAGGTATAATATACGTGTAAGAAAACTTTTTTTTTTGTGTGTTTAATGTGTTTTTTAAAGTTTCTAGAATATACATACATATTTTTAAATCGATATCTAACATTGCAGATTAAATAACAGTAAGTGTTATCAACCGATAATTTTGAAATATTTTAAAAATTTCGAAAAAAAGACTTTAAACGGGGTTTTCTTCGAAACTACATTTTTAAAACGGTTCGATAGAGAACTCAAAATCTATTGGTTCAATTTTAATGAATCTTAGTGTATTTTGTTCGTAATTTTGTTCTTTAAGCATCCCTCATAAATTCAAGTACCTATGTTTAGTTTTTTTTTTTTTGACATAAAAGCGTAAGAAAATATATCTCTTCTTAAACTTTTTACTCCAACTTTTGTCATAATTTAAAAAAACCTTTTGGGGGTCGTGCGTAGAGGGGATGCTGAATGAATGGTCTATACTTTAAGATGATATTTGAGTTTTTTGTTTCAGATACATGGGAAAGGCCATTCCCATCGAATCGTTTTGGATGTCTTTTATTTAATGTCATTTCAGGCAGAAAATTAAAAATCATAAAGTATTTTTTAAGTACAGTAACCTATATAAATAAAAAAAAGTTCTAACTTCTAGTATCCAAAAAACATTTTTTGAAAAAAGCTGCTTTTTTTTTGTTGTTACACGTATAATATATCTTAAGTATTTTCGCCCCAAAATCATGTAGACAATTTATTGGCAATAAAATCTGCACTCTAACTGGTATATTTTTTCAACGGCCACATCAGTCTATTCTTTCTTTTTTTTTCTACTTTACGAAATTACGAATTGGCATTGTGGCAAAAAGTAGTTTGGGGGTGAATGTTGGCAATACGGTGAAAAAAAACTATCAGACCTCAATCTCAAATTTAATAACGGAAACATAAATAAAAAAGCATCATCTAAATTAGTTACAAAACCATTAAAAAAAATATCCAATTATTAATTAAATGTCTAAAAAACCAATTAAAAAAGCTTATAAGCTCTCACAGTTTTATTTGTTTTTTTACATTTGTACAAATTTTTTATTTCGTTCTCTTGTTGATTTATTTACGGCCACTGCCGGGTACCACCTCAGGTCCAATCAAGACTTCAGCCACCTGATGTCCTTTATTTATTTTTGCCGCCTCATTGTTATTGTCGAATCCACACAAAGTGATGCTCGTTCAACCGCCGCCCAACAGTGTTGCCAATGCTAAATAAAATAATAATCATTTGAACATTTGTTGTGTTTATTACATGGTGTATCTGGCTGGAATACTTTAATTTCACTGAAAAGACAAAAGCACAAATACACATGTATTTCACATCAGCACACATAAAAGTGCATAAATTTGCAAAAACAAACATACATGTTTATACACAAATTCATGTTGCAGCAAACTCGACACTCAATTTAACCGGAAAGCTAAAGAATCGTCGCATGGAATAATAAAATGTTACAAGTATCGGTCGTTTGACTCGCAAGCCGTACTCTTAAAAAGTAGTTTATTGCATACCAGTCAGTCGGGCGGAGAGCTTTTTAGTGAAGTAGGCAATTCGGTGAAGCAGAAATTGATTTGTTGTTTCGTGTAAGTAGTTCAGAAAAATACCTTTTTTTTTAATAGATCATTTTAGGGTACTCTGCCGCTCTCGGGCAATCAGCTTTCTTTGTATTCATGCGTTTCTTATGGCAGCATAACAAGCTTTTTGCTTACTAGTGTTCGAGAGCGTACTAATGTTAAAAATTGTAATCGTCTAAATAAGGCATGAAATTAAAAATCTAAAAGCTCTAAGACAAATATTTAAAATCAACTTTATTCATCATCATTTCCTTAATAAAATTTGAGCTATTTTAAGTAAAATGAATTCAAAATAAAAATCAATATGAACCAAACAATACTTAGAAGGGAAGGTCTACACGTGTCACTCTCCGATTTAAATGAGCTTTGGATATGAGATAGAAGATAAAATTCTAAGGTTGAGGTATTTTTTATATCTGCTAAGTTAAAGGTTACAAAAAAAAATTGCTATTTCAGTCCTTGAAAGGACTTTGACCGAGCTTCTTATGATCAATTGTGTTGTGTGTGATGTGAAATGTTTGCACACAAATGATCGAGAACTGGACCTACATGTTTTACGCCGACTCCGAACGGCTTATGTCCTCAAGAAGCTTTTCATGGCAGTTTTTACTCTCTGAGGTTTGCCATTGTCTGCAGAGAGGTGACGGGCGAACAGAAAAATTAATTGAATTGAAAAAATTTTCTGTGTCAGATTCGAACTTGGGTTCTCTGGCGTATTGGACACACACTCTACCCACTACGCCACTGCCGCCACAAGGTTCAAGGTTTAGGCTTTCAAAATGGCGTTCGAAAATTTGCAAAAAATACGTTTTTTATATTGAAACATACACAAATTAGGCATCAAATGAAAGATACTGAAATTTCACGTCGTTTGATATATATTATAAAACATTTATTGTTGTTGTTGATTTGAACAAATTTTTACTCATATGGTATTGATTACGTAACCACTTCTTTACCATTCTTGTGTATGTGAATTCTTATATAATTTAGTTAGTTACCTTTTTATCAAAACGAACAGACGAAGCCTTCGCCACTCGACTCTCACTCCTGCTTCAAGAAAGCACTACTCCGATCGACGATATATGAGCGCAGTGGGGACACATCTCGTACTCTATGCGAGCGGCTGCTGAAGAGGTTATTTGCTACCACCGCCCTCGCTGAAACCAGTGGCACAACCAAGAGTGTCGCGACTCCCCTGCAGAGAAAGACGCCGCCTACAAAGCCACTAAGCAGTCGGTTGTAACGCGTGCTGCTAAGGAGCGACAACGCGTGCTGCTAAGGAGGAGAGAAGAGGAGGGACGAGAGACGTCTTTTCAGGCGGAAAAAAAGAGAGGCAGAAAAGCGCGAGTGGGAGAAGATTGAGGTGTATGGTGACAGGAACGAGGCTCGAAAATTATTCAAAAATATAAGACGCCTGCCCGATGGTTTTAAAACCGGGACCTCCTCATGCAAGGATGAAAACGGGAATCTAGTGGCAGATATCCAGAGTACACTGACGTTATGGATGGAATACTTCTCTAATCTTCTGAATGGCAATGATGACAACAATCCCGCCAATAGTGATGATATCTCTTAAACCCCAATTATGGATGACAGCGTTGAAGTTCCGCTGCCCGACTATAATGAAATCTTGACAGCAATAACACGGCTTAAGAACAACAAAGACGCAGAAGCCGATGGTTTACCCGCTAAGCTATTTAAGAACGGAGGCGAAGCTCTATTTAAATGCATTCACGAGCATCACGATGGTAAGCTCAGTGTATTCGGCCTAATCCACAAGAAAGAAAATTCCACTATTTGTGCCAACTACCGTGGAATAAGTCTTCTAAATTTCGCATATAAGGTCCTGTCGAGCATATTATGTGAAAGACTGACATCGTAAACCAACTGATTGGGCCTTACCAGGCTTCAGACCTGGAAAATCAACCACCGACCATTCACGCTACGATATTCTGTTACGATATTCTGTTACGATATTCTGGGCTACGCTAAGCCCAGATATTCACGCTACGAAAAATCTTGCAAAAGACCATAGAGAAGGAAATCGACAACTACAATATTTTTGTCGATAACAAAGCCGCCTTCGACAGTCCAATAGGGAATCACCTATACTCCACCATCTCTGAATTTGGTATACCTGCAAAATTAATCCGTCTATGCAGGATGACACTGAGCAACACCATCAGCGCAGTTAAAATCGGGCCTCCCCCCACCATTTGTTATCAAACGAGGTTTCAGACAAGGTGATTCTTTCGAGTGAAGATCGAAAGGAGAAGATCATTCGAGCTGCTGATCTGAGACAAAGCGGCACCATATTCTTCACGAGTGTTATGATGCTAGCGTGTGCTGATGATATTGATATCATTGGCCATAACACACGCGAAGTCAGTGCAGCATTCTCCAAATTAGAAAAAGAGTCGAGTCGCATGGGTCTTGCAGTAAACGCAGATAAAACGAAATATCTGGTGTCAACAAACGAACAGTCCCAGCGTATTGGCATCCACGTCACTGTTGACAACACCTCCTTCGAGGTTGTGAAGGACTCCGTCTACCTTGCAGCCAGCATTAACTCCACCAACGATATCAGTAGAGAGATAAAACGAAGGACAACTCTTGCCAACAGGTGTTACTTTGGGCTCAGTAGGCAATTGAGAATCAGAGCCCTCTCTCGACGAATAAAAATCACGGTCTAAAAATCACTAATCATGAACGTCCTGTTATATGCAGCACGAACCTGGACGTTAAGCTGAGATCTACCGAGAGAAAGATCCTTCGCAAGATCTACGGACCAATCTGCGTCAATGGCGAGAACCGAATACGTTGGAACGATGAGCTATATGAGCTATACGCCGACATCGACATAGTAAGGCGCATATAAATCGAGCGGCTTCGCTGGCTAGGTCATGTTGAGCGGATGGAAGATGACGCTCCAGCGAATAAAATATTCGATGCGGTACCCAGTACCATCCAGTGGCGGTACCCAGTGGTCGCAGAAGAGGGCGACCACATCTCCGTTGGAAGGACCAAGTAGAGGACAACCTGACGAAACTTGGAGCTTCCAACTGGCGCCAGCAAGTGAAAAAATTGCTGGTGGAAATTCTTGCAACAGGCCAAAACCGACTTACGGTTGTAAGCGCCACCTAAGTAAGTAAGTAAGTAACCATGAACTTAGCAGATATAAAAAATACGTCAACCTTAGAGTTTCGTCTTCTATCACATATTCAAACTCTCATTTAAATCGGAGAGTGACACGTGGAGAGCTTCCTTGTTAGTAAATTGAAAAGCTGACTGGAATTCAATAATTTATGAGATTAATAAAGTATTTGGGATCTTGCGTGTTCCCGGAATGATAAGAGATTGCTGTGAATGAAATAATCTGAGCTATTAAAAGTTCAAGAATTGTCTAAATCGGCCCGGTTCTGCTCAAAAAGCCAATTTTTCGAGGTTTTTTTATATTATATTAAAAAATAATTATTTTTGACTTTGCGGAAAAGACCCACAATCCATCTATTTTGATCTAAGATTTGGTTAAAAATCTGATTCTCGACTTGAAATTACCGTAAAATTCATTACAAACTCACTGAAAGCTGAAATTTTCGTTGTTTTCATACAATTTTTTTCCCCCCATGCTTACCTATTATTTTTATTTGTGATTTTTTTAAAACTTTTTTATGAAATATTGAAGGCCATTTTGTGTAGAAAAAACTAAGGAAAAACACATTCAAATTTGGCCATTTTTGGGAAAGGTAAGATTTTTTTGTAAAGTGCACACAGAGGAAAAGAGGTGTAAAATTATAAAGTTTTCGGGTATAATTTACCTAAGACCTTCGGCAAGAATGCGTTACCTTAGTTTGCTATAATACAAAAAGGGAAATTTAGGCAATCTCATTGTTTTGCCATTTTTGGCAATTTATGCAAGAACTTGTGTGTTCTGTGGAAGGCCTTTTGCTAAAATGGGTTGCCGTAGAATTTACGCAATATTAAAAAGGAACTTGAGTATCATAACCTTAGGTTAGTTATGCTTGTCTTTCTAATTAACTCAATGTTTATTTTTTAATGTCAACACATCAGCAGTCTTGCGTGATTCTCGCTATGATCCACTAAACTTTTTTATGTTCTATTTGTTTTGTCAATGTAATAAATAAATTACTGCGAAATACATGCACGTTAGTACAAATGATATGAAACAGCTTAATGTGCTTCTAATTATAGCGAAATAAAAAAAAACAAAAGTGCATTAAAGTTAGACAAGGAAAGCAAATAGTGACCACATATGACAGAAAGAGTAGCAATGAGGGAATAGAATCTTAAAACCCCAATTTGCGTTTTGCCCAAATAATCTTTGGCATATTATACAATTTTGACATGCCTAAGTTGACAAAAAACTTATGAAATTTACACAAATTTCTTAGGCTTCATACAAAAATAGTTACCCAAGTCATTTTAGGTAGTACACCGTAGGTATTTTTCTGTTTGTGATTTTTGAAACTAACACAGTAGAAATTTTAGTAAAATCTGTTTTAGTCATTGTGAATGCGCTTATGTTGCTGTGTACGTTTAATAATGTAAACATTGGATGCCCATTTTTTTTATGGACTATTTTTAATTTTTAAATTTCCTAAGAGACTTAGAGGTATATGTAAACTGCAGCTTTTTAAAAGCTTTTTTACACCTAAAACCTTAAAATTTACTATAAATATATCACACAATCTTTGGAATCAACTGAAAGTTCTCTTCAAATTCAAAACGTTACTTTCATATCTAAATTTTATTGGCAATCTACTCGCCACACAGGCTCATTCTCCAAAGACTCATATAAATAATGCTCATCCAAGGTCTCAGGTGCTACTGAAATTGGCAGTAATTTCTACAGTAAATCGATTTGACTTTTATGATGTTATATATTCGTTTATATTCATGCCTCATTTCCAGCGCCCACCCAGATCGTGTTGCCAGATTATTATATCCGCTACCACCTACTTTACTGCCACTTTGGTCATTTAAATGAAACACGTATTGTGTGCACAAAATTATGAGCGATTACAACACAAAATATGGCTGGAGCTATTTTACTATAGTAGCAGCAGAGCACAGCACGCACAAAAATGGTCCTTCAAGTCGCTTAAAATCACTGACCACGTGGAGCACGACAAAAGTTTTCATTTAATTTTTTTTTTTTTTAACTTTCTTTTTGCACGGCAATTTTTGAAATATTTTATTGCATATACGTATGTGTGTTTCTCATGAAATTGTGTTGTTAATTTTAAATGTTGCTGCTGGTGTCAATTGCAAGCAGTAGCAGCAGCAGCAGCTGCAAGGATCTGTGGACCATCATAAATCGTTGCAAAAGTTAAAATTTCGAAAATTTTTATTAACGCGCTCGCGCTGACATTGAGTCACGTGGTCTCCAACGAAGTTCATTTTGACTGTGTGCTCCTTGTTTGGCTAAATCCGGCAGTTAAGGAAACTGCGAGCCAGGGATGCCATGATTCTTTAGTTGCTTTCCTTTTTTTTTTTATAGTGCACTTTAAGTCGTATTTTTTAAGTGAATTTTCGTGTTTTTTGATTTAGTGCTGTTGCTGTTCTTGAGTTTCTGGCTTTGGCTTAAAATTGAAAAAGAAACATGTGTGCATGTGCGTGAGTAAAGCTCTGTTTTGTGCTTGTGTGTGTGTTCTTTGACCTATACGATGAGTGGGGCCAAGAAAAACAGGGTGCTACACTATAGATGGAAGACTTTAATGAACATATTTAGCTTAAAGCTTTAAACAAATACTTTGTTCAAGAAGCTTTTATCAAGTATTGGGGTGTACATTTAAGTTTTAAGGTTTTTTTTTTGTAACTTTGAAATCTTATTCACAGAAATTGGTACGAGTATAGGGTGCGCCGTATCTTTTGTCGGTATATAAGCATTAAATAAATTTGATATTTATCAGCTGATTGATTTGAATAGATAGTTTCTTTAAAGGCCAATTCAATGCAATTTTAATCATGAATCGTTTCACACCCAAACAATGCGCCGAAATATATTCAACGTGCTTATCGTCGAAAATATTGTGGTCAATAAGCACTGTCTGACAGCATTATTTGCCATTAGGGGATCATTCACATGCCGTTCATCAACACCCACGACGTTCCAATGAACTGGTTGAAGTGGTAAGAGAGAGAGTGTTGCCGAGAACCCACAGCTGTCGTATCGTCAGCTTGGGAATTGGCGTCAATTGGATGATTTGAATTTGTTTCCGTATAAAGTTTAATTGACTACGAATATTGGCAGCAGACCGTTCACGTCGCTTTGAATACGGCGAAACAGTCACTCAACGCAAATTTTGATAACAGGCGAGATTGTGACCCAATTAATAAGTAATAACTAATAAGTTATACAAAAAAGTAATTACTAATAACTAAAAAACAGCAAGTTTTGCTAAAATCAAATCAAATTTTCCTTACGCAAAATTAAGTACGCAAAAAACAAACAATTTAAGTACGTAAGGAAAATATTTGATTTATCCACGTAAATATTTAAATACAGTTTATGCATAGGCGCGCATAATGAGTGTAGATATTCTTATAAGCTCTGTGACCAATCTTTAAAAAAACACCTGATAAGTTGTTGGTCAAGCCAACAAAGTTTTGATTGTTGACTCATTGCATTATATGTGAATGATGTATTAGCAAAATAGTTGCAGATTCATGCAAGTAACTTGTATAATTTTTTGCATCAAAATTTAAAGAAATATCCAATTTTTATTTTGATACTATCTTTGATTAAAAGAGCGCTCTTCAATTATTGGCAGTAATTATTATAATATAAGATTCTGAAATCGTTTTTAAATTATAAATAATCCACTTTGAAAATCCTTCCCAATTCCATGATAGAACTTATTTCAAGAAGTACGTGCTATCCATTGCACTAAAACTTACATTATTTAGTTTTTTTTTTATTAATAATAAATCAATACAGAGTGTTTAAAGTAGCAATCAAATACAATAGTTTTAAATAAATTTTATTACCAAAGCCATTTTATAAATAAAAAAAAAAAACCAATAGGCCACTTCAGCCCTTGAAGCATTTTGATCGAGATTCTTATGATTAATTATGTTGTGCGTGTTATTAAATGTTTACACCCAAATGATCAAAATCTGATCCTACGAGCCTTACGCCGACTCCGAACAACTCATGTTCTCTTGAAGCTTTACATAGCACTTTTACTCACTTAGGCTTGCAATTGCCTGCAGAGAGCTGACTGCCGAACAGAAATATTCATGCAGTTGGAAAAACATTCTGTAATCACTAGTAATCACGTACTATCACCAGTATGTTATGGCCGCCACTTGTAAGCTTTATAAAATAATTTGGAAATTATTGATATTTTTGTCTTCTGCAATTTAAATTTCGTTTTTCCTTAAGGCGGTCTTCTCATTCAAAACCCGTTTTTTGGACCCTTTTTAAAAAAATTCTTATTTGAAAACGCAAAGAATAATTAAAAACTTTTTTTATTTATTGTATTACAAAAGGTTCAAAGTAAATAAAAAAATATTTTTTGCCTCGATTCGTGGGCTGTTCAAAAAGTAATGAGACTTCAAAGTTGGTGGTGAAAAAAAAGGTGTCGTCACGGCGGCCACGATTCCGGGTCTCCGGAGCGTCTGAAATGAAAAAAAAAAAACGGGGTTATAATCAGTATAGATGTAATTATCGGGTGAACCTCAAGCTTAATTTTGTGATTTTTTTTGACAAAATGGCGGCCATTAAAAAAAAAAAATTCAATTTCGGGTTTTTTTTTTGTAGTTTAGTGTAAAAAAAAATAGTAAAAAATTTTTTAAAATTATGGTCGAGGATCACCCGAGAATGGTGACAATTCTGCGTCGATTCCACTTTGTTTCATGAAAATCGGTTCAGTTGAACTGGAGATATCATGGCCGCCAGTTCGAAAAACGTGGGTGCGAGATAAACGCGTTTAAAGTTTGAAGTAATTTTTTTGGGAAAAAAAAAAAAAAATCAAAAATGTTTAAATGCAGTTTTAAAGAGCTGACAATTTTTACTTACAAATATTAGTCGGCGATGCCAGCTCCATACAGGCCACCTTCCTCTTTTTCGTAGAAACTGCTTTCTGCTGCCCTCTCTGCTCTGCGAGCCGTTCTGCCAGCTTTTGATGATGCCGCAGCTCGAGTCTCTGATCGGTTCAATCTGTCTTCATTGCGAGATAGTACGTATTCGTATGCGTTTTTGCCAATCGCAATACCCATCAAACCCATAATTTTAAGTATGGGTATAAAACCGTCGTTGAAGAGGCACGTTGCAATGAAATTGGCCACTTCGATGGTGCGTGCGCCTGAGTTGATGTGTTTGGGCGAAAGTGACCAAAGAACAGAATTGTAGGACTCATTGGAATTCTGAGTTTCAGATCCAAGGCATCTTTCAAGCAAATTATCTGCCGACAGCGCTTCGTAAGCTGGTTTTATTACCTCCATCACCTTCTTGTCCATCAGACCTTGCTTCACAAAAAAGGCTGTATCGTCTAAAGTATTTCGAATTTCTAAAAATCCTTTTAGGGGCATATTCACCCAAGCTATAAATAAATGCAAAAAAAAAATCGAAAAAAAAGTTGCTCAATGAGAAGACCGCCTTAATTTTTTGTATTTAATATTTTAAAATCATATATGTATAACTGTCACAAAAACTTTCATAATTACACATAAGTTTTTCAGCTCAGTACATTTTATTTTTTCGCAAAAGTCAACTTGTATGATCTCATTATGGCTTTTACTCTCGTTGCATCTACTCGTATTGATTTGTAATTCAGTGTTGTAGATTTCCATTTTCGAAATCTTATGCAAAGTTTTATAAAAATAAAGTCATTCGACCTTGAATATACTATGGTTGCTAAACAATTTTTTATTAATAACAGTTTTTTTAATAACAACCCAAAAAAAAGCTTCTTGCTCTTATTCATGCATTGTTCTTTTTTAGTTTATGCTGTTAAAAGCTCATTTTGCCAAGTTCAAAATTTAATTGTAAAGATGTGCAAAACAGGCTGACGGAGCTTTAAAAAACTGCGTAGAGCTTTTATAAATTTACACTTTACACTACCCTATGCTTGCACTGAATTTTAAAACGCTTATATCAAATGTTTGTCTCTAGACGCTGGCAAAGAAGTTCACCTGCACACACACAGACTAGGCATGAGTAACGCAATAGGCATAAGTAATTCTGTATTAGCACAATGCGTTAACGCAATTGCGTCATGACGTAGTTTGAAATGCTATGATTCCTGTATCAACAGAACTTCAATCAGTGAAGCGAGATTTTGTTTTAAATAGTGGATAGTGAGTTGAGTAATGAGGTAAGCTAATAAACATAGCGTATGAAATTTTGGAGTGAAGTAAACATGGTTTAGTCTCAGCTATATACAATACAACAAAGCCGACTCCTGTAGTTATATGTTTTGTATAGAAAAATATATTATAGGCAAGGAATATTGTTTATGAATTCTTAAAAAAAGGGTTACTCAATTAGAAAGCAACTCTTTTATTGAAATAAAAAATTAAAAAATAAATGTCTGAATAATGCACAAAGTTCAAACTGTGCTTCGTGCGTGATTGATACAAGCAATCATACAGACACATGCACAATTCTTGTCTGTCAAACAAGTTGAAAGATTGAAGTCGAATTCAAGTATGCTTACACTTTGAAAATTGAACACGTTTAAATAAACGAAGGAAAATAAAAGCCAAAAAACAATTTGTACTACTACGCTATGGCGTTAGTTTTGATAAATAAAGTGTACGAGTACTAGAGCAATAACCCAGTTAAGTGTTTCAACTCAATAGCGTAACACAGTATTGCGTTATTCATATCTAACACAGACGCAAATGTACGCACATACAAAACACAATTGCTTGTGTGAGTTTATATGTGTATTATATGTGAGTTTTGCCAGAATTAAAAATGGCAAAAACCACAACTACCCAAAAAAAAAATAAAAAAACAACTTATGTATATGTTTGTTCGAGCAATAATCACTTTAGAGTCCGACATGAACGGAAAATGAAAATTTATGACATAAGTCTTGTCAATTTAATTGGCAAAAAACAAAAATTATTAAATTACTAAGAGCTTTTCTGAATAGAAGCGAGAATGCGGTGGAAAGACCCAAAACTGCTTAATGCCGCGTTTCCATGTGATCTCCTTTTATCTTCTAGTATCACATTTTTTGTAAGAAAGAAATAGCATGTGAGCCCTACTTTATAGCATTGATGAATGTGAGTGTGAAACAGGTATACCTTTTTCATTTTTATAGCATGTGATATCCTCTGTGATGCTAGGAGAACGAAAAGTTCAACTTCTTGAACTTTTGCTATAAAAGTTGATCACATGCTATAAATATGACATTCATTTTTATAGTTGTGGTTTTTGTGCTGTCAAGCTGTCAATTTTATTTGCGCCAATATTAATTGTTTTGAAATAGTACAGAATTACGAATACAAATTGGAAAATAAAGAAAATCAAATCAGGTCAAGGGGTATGATTTAAAATAAATAAACATTCTTGGTTTTTCTAAACATCGCGTGGCTAAGCAATTAATGCAGATGATTTCCCGACTCGGGAGTATGCAATCTAGAGTTGGCCAGAGAGTTCCTAAGCGCATTTATGGAAAGCATCAGTGATTTTTTTCATTAATTTGGTGCTTGGTAGATTCACCAAAACTTATTTTTTAAAACTTTTTTGTTTATATTTTTTCCGTGTGTATTTCACTGATGCTGCTGCAGTTGTGGCACACGAATTGGATTACCTGTAACACCTGATGCTGTCTGCACAATAATAATTATATAAAACAATTTAGGGTACGTAGACAAGAAGTTATTTCAATAAGCACGTCTTGCAATCAGTAAACTTGTAGAAATTGATAAATTTATGATATATTTACATATTTTGCAAATGTCAAATTTTTATAGGAAAAAGTACATATATGTATCTCGCTCTTTATAGCATGTGTTTTGTGATATGGGATAAGATAAGATACTGAAAGATCACATGGAAACGCGGCATAATTCAAAAACGTTGTTTTTTGATAATTAAGAGCTTTTCTGAATAGATGCAAAAACACAGTGAAAATATCCCAAAATTTCTTAAGGGAGTCTTTAGGCAAAAGCAGTTAAAATTAAGGCAAATTTAAACAAGTTAAAGATGTTTTCTAGAAAAGCATAAGGTATATACAAAAATTTACATTTGCCTGTGAATTTTACATCATTAGTTTAAGTAGAACAAAATTTTTTTGTTTGTTAACATATATTTTTTCAATATAAAGATGGCGCTGAAGTTGGTGTCCTTCAAAAAAAGGTGAAAATCGGCCTACATCATAGCGTGACTCCAGATTGTCTGAAATAAAAAAAAAAATGCTTTCGAAAATAGATCTCTGCATTCACATCCTTTACCAAAATGCAATGAAAATATGGGAAATTAGGAAAATTATGAATCATAGAAAAGAAAGTCGGAAAATTTACGTAATTTTTGACCATATTGTAGGACCATACGTAGAATAACATTTTAACGAACCCTCCAGTTCGCTTGCAACTGCTGTGGTAGGCTCAGCGAGTAAACCAAGGGTTCAATACAAAAAATTTTTAGCTCGGTAGTTTTAGTTTATAAATTTACAAGAATTCTTCATTGGGCATTTCTTTTATCTATGTAATACTATTACTACAATAGGATTAGATTTTAAATGTAATTAGCCAAAATATTAATATTATATTTATTTTATATATGATAAAATAAAACATTATTCAAAATAGTAATAATTTATGTAATTATTATTGTTAAGAAATATTTTTTAACATAAAATTAATTAATTATATTATTATTTAGACTTCGTGTATTTACTTATATGAAGTGGAACAACCTGAACTAGAAGGGTGTGAACGCCTTCACTATATAGAATAACCTGCGCTTAAAGGGTGTAAACGCCTTTACTATGAATACCCTGTGCTTAAAGGGTGTAAACGCCTTTACTATGAAAACCTGAGCTTAAAGGGTTTAAACGCTTTTACTATGAATACCCTGCGCTTAAAGGGTGTAAACGCCTTTACTATGAAAACCTGAGCTTAAAGGGTGTGAACGCCTTTACTATGAATACCCTGTGCTTAAAGGGTGTAAACGCCTTTACTATGAGAACCTGAGCTAAACTGACCTAAGTCTTTGCATAGTGCACGCGACTGTGCTCTGTTCAAGACTCACTTTACTATGCTAGCGCGTCGCATTTTATTTGTTTGTTTCATTGTTCGGTTCCCTGTAGGAAAATCAACTAATTAAAAAGTAGTTGATAAAGTAGTTTCTTGTCAACCACAACTAGTTGAAATTCTGACTTTTTTCCATAGAACGAACTAACATATTTTGTATGGTGATGTCCGCTAAATAAGTCAATTGACTTTCGCCTGCATATATTTTCAACTACTTGTTAAATTAGTTATATTTAAATTATCTTTTTAATTACTTTAAAATAACCAATTGAAAACTATTACTGATGGCCTAAAGTACAAAATAATTGATGAAATAACATGGTAATCTAATAAAAATTTTCAATTAAAACATGTCAAAATCAGAGTAGTTGCCGCCTTAACATAATTCAAAGTAGTTCATATACTATTTTATATTAAATTAGTTTTTTAATTAGTTGTTTTTAAAAACAAGTTAGTTTGTTCTTATAGGGTTGTTTTGTTTACATGCATGTGTATGCATGTATGCGTGTATGTGTATGTTTATCTGGTTTTGAATATTCCCTGTAGGAAAATCAACTAATTTAAAAGTAGTTGATAAAGTAGTTTTTTGTCAACCACAACTAGTTGAAATTCTGACTTTTTTCCATAGAACGAACTAACTTATTTTCTATGGTGATGTCCGCTAAATAAGTCAATTGACTTTCGTCTGCATATATTTTCAACTACTTGTTAAATTAGTTACATTTAAATTATTTTTTTAATTGCTTTTAAATAACCAATTGAAAACTATTACTGATGGCCTAAAGTTAATAATATTTGATGAAATAACATGGTTAAATATATATAAACTTGTAATCTAATAAAAATTTGCAATTAAAACATGTCAACATCAGAGTAGTTGCCGCCTTAATATAATTAAAAGTAGTTCATATACTGGTTTATTTTAAACTAGTTTTTTAATTAGTTGTTTTTAAAAACAAGTTAGTTTGTTCCTATAGGGTTATTTTAACAACAGTTGGCTATATAATACAAAGTGTATATTGTTAATAATATTTATAATATAATTTAAATATTTTAATTTATAATTTGATAATATCTTATATACATTACTTACATGTTATTTGTGGGACAGAAATTAGTACGTAATTTCTTGTCCTCACAACATTACCAGCAGATTACGAAAAAAAAATAATTGAAATCGGTCAATTAGTTTGCTTGCAGTAGTGTGGACCGTTTTGAAAAAGTATGTTTCGAGAAAAATGCATTCAAAGCTTCAAACTTTAAAAGCATCATAGCGGTCAAACTCAAAACAAAACTTTAACAATTAAATTTTTTTTTTCTCTACAAGGTAGAACTTATACAGGGTGCCCAGACTTAGAGTACTATAATGTGGGGCTGATTCCTCGTGATGAGACGAGCTAAAAATCGTATAGATGGGGGTGGTCGCAAATGCCCCCCTAGGGGGCTAGGAGGGAAAAACAAAAAAATAGGTGTCGTAACGTTTTAATCCATAGCTAACATATCTCTGCAACGATTAAAAAAAACATAACTTTTTGAAAAGAAAATGAAATTTGCTTTAAATTATTTTTGCAAAATTTTTCCATAAAGTCATAAACAAAAAATGTATAAGCACCTGAAGTCAAAAAATTGGTTTTTTTCTTTAAAAATTCAACTTTCAAGGCAATTTTCTCAGAAAAAAACCAAATGTTTTAATATTTTTTATGACGCAGTTTTTTTCCTTGGTCAATTCTCTAAAAATTTTCTAAAACCGTAACAAAAAATAATGTCTGCGTACTCTGAGTTGGAAAACATTATAACTCTACGATCGGTGAAAGAATGTGTCGATTCAGGCATGTGATGCACTTAATAATGAGAAATTGCTTTTTTTTTCTTAATTCCGTTAAATCTAACTGTTTTACTAGTTATTGTAAGCAACAAAAAAACAAAGTCGCCTTGCTTGCATTAAGTACCCCATTGGGAGGAAAAAGTGGTAGATTCGGAAAATCGATATTATACGAAAAATATTATCTCTGAGGTATAAACAATGTATGATGGATTTTTAGAGAATTGACCAAGGAAAAAAACTGCGTCATAAAAAATAATAAATTATTTGGTTTTTTTCTGAGAAAATCGCCTTGAAAGTTGAATTTTTAAAGAAAAAGACCTATTTTTTGACTTCAGGTGCTTATACATTTTTTGTTTATGACTTTATGGAAAAATTTTTCAAAAGTAATTTAAAGCAAATTTAATTTTCTTTTCAAAAAAGTGTGGGTTTTTTTAATCGTTGCAGAGATATGTTAGCAATGGATTAAAACGTAACGACACCTAATTTTTTGTTTTTCCCTCCTAGCCCCCTAGGGGGTCACTTGCGACCACCCCTCCCATACAATTTTTTGCTCGGCTCACCACGAGGAATCAGCCCCCACATTATAGTACTCTAAGTCTGGGACACCCTGTATATAACTACTATAGTATATATCCATAGAAACATTCCATACACTTTTACATGCACCCATACAGCGAACATCACGCGTTTTAATACCCTGTAGGAAAATCAACTAATTAAAAAGTAGTTGATAAATTAGTTTTTTGTCAACCACAACTAGTTGAAATTCTGACTTTTTTCCCATAGAACGAACTAACATATTTTGTATGGTGATGTCCGCTAAATAAGTCAATTGATTTTCGTCTGCATATATTTTCAACTACTTGTTAAACTAGTTACATTTAAATTATGCTTTTAATTACTTTCAAATAACCAATTGAAAACTATTACTGATGGTCTAAAGTTAATAATATTTGATGAAATAATATGGCTAAACATATATAAACATGTAATTTAATAAAAATTTGCAATTAAAAGATGTCAAAATCAGAGTAGTTGCCGCCTTAATATAATGCAAAGTAGTTTATCAATCACTTGTTTTTAAGTAGTATTTCAATTACTTCATACATAATGTAATAAAAACTATTTAGAATTGAAGCGGATGCCGCCTTAATATAATTCAAAGTAGTTCATATACTGGTTTATTTTAAATTAGTTTTTTAATTAGTTGTTTTTAAAAACAAGTTAGTTTGTTCCTATAGGGTAGATTCTTCGGTTTGCTCGTTTAGTACTCTGACGCACCGGGCTTTAAGCTCTGTATAAGCTGGATTGATTTGAAAATTTTTTTTTTCATATTCTCAAATAGTTGTACAACAAAAATCAATTAAAAAAACATTTGGATTTCAAAAAATCGCTTGCCTAAAACCTCCCTTAACTCAGAAACATCAATTTTGTGAAATCGAAACATAAGATTTAATTTGTTTTCTAAAAAAAGTTTTTAGAAATTTTTAGAATTGTTTTCTAAAAAAGGTTTTTTTCTAAAACTTACAACTATTTTAGTAAGTTGTCTTCTAACAACAGGAGATAACATTCCGAATTCAGTTCTAGTTTTGCAGTTATTCCAAAATGATTGAATTACATCGTTTTGGTAAAACATAATTTTATGTATTATTTTTATTCTAGTTAGTAAAACTCCATATGAGTTTTTCAATTTAAAAAAAAACTGACTAAACCGTAATAAAGTATTTATCATGAAAATTTTGAGTTCTTAAAAGCTTTATAACTCAACAATGAATATTTAACAATAAAACACTTAACATACTTACTCACATTCTTAAAATCGAAATTTACGTAAAGAATTCCTAGAAGAGGTAAAAAATAAAGCATAAAATTGAAAGCAGTTTTTTCTAAATGAAAAATTTGAAAAATGAGTTAAGTCATTTTTATTTCTCAATATTCCCATTAGTATATATACACAACAATAATAGAAAACTAATTTTTTACAGATAATTCACTTATAAGAGAGTTCAAATTAAGTGATATTTTTAAAACTTTTTAGCTCGAGCTATGCAGTTTTGGGTTATTTCCACTGAATTCACAATTGAATATCCTTCAAGATACAGCATTTGAAAATGGAAACCAACAGCTTATTCGCCAAAATCTACTCAAATTAAGAAATACCATAGCTTTGCATTAGTACAACTTAAAAGCTGCTTCAAGTTTTAATTTATTGCTTTTAATTAAAAATACTAATGCACATTTATAGAAAGCAATGGCAGCCCTAAAGGGGGCTTAGCTTAAATAATAAAATCTTCTCTTCAATCATTTGGAAAATAAGTTCAATTACAGCACAGATTAGCTCGAGTGGCAACATACTAACACAACAATGGACAGCAACAAAAAACAATGAACCCTAAAGAGGCGTTATGTTAGTGATGGGAGCACCTTTACTACTATTGTATTCTTTTTTATGTGTATAATTTTCTTAGCAATTTAAAGATCATGAACCATGAAGGTGTTTGCTTGTTTGTTTTTGCTACACACCCCTATACAAATATATTAAATGGCTTAAATGGTACTAAAGCAGATTACAGAGCAGAAACTTATTAAGAAGGTAAAAATACATAAACATTAAAGCTAGCCAGCTCAGGTTAGCTTAGTAAGACATGCCGACAATTGGATGGCCAGTGTTAATGTTTTATGTAGGTATATTGCTCTCAAAAAATGCCTTTAAAAAGCTCTGCTGCCGACTGTATTTATTTTGATATGGCTTAGAGAAGCAGACTACATACTTTGCTAGAGAGAATAATTATTATACTTTGGGGAATATCCACAAGATACAGGTAGTGAAAAAGCTATATATAGAAATATTAAAAAAATTCATTTGAAATAATGGAATTGGCTCTGGGAATAGGTTGGAAAATTACTTTCCCATTCTATTGATTTCTTTCTCTCTGTCTTTTTCTTGTGAGTCTCATAATAAGATGAGGCAAATAATACTTAAAATAACTGCAAAAAAAGCTCTATACACAAAGCTTAACTATAATAATATTATAGTTGTAGTGAAATAACTTAAGTGAAGCAACCAGCTTCATCCACCCACAAAATTACAATAACATTTACAACCTCACAATGAAGCAACAAACAACACTTGTGTCAGCAACAGCGACAGCGACAGTAGAGCATTAAAGTCGTTTGTCTTAAGTTATCCTGCAGCTCATTCGGCTACCTTTGAGCAGCCATAAGAAATCATGTCATAAGAAATCATGTCACATGCATATCTTTTTAAAACTTGCAGCACAACTTGTTAACTTAACTTTGTACCTGTAAAGGTGAGCATAACGTTAGCATAGAACAATCCATGCTTTGTTCTATCTATGTGTGTGCATGCGTGTGTCTGGTCATCACTGTTCGGGGACTCGTACTTGTCACAAACTGCTTGGCAGCGCATACATTTGTCTTACAGATTTTTGACTCGGAGTTGCATTGTTGGTTGATGGGCGGCATGTTTGTGGTGTGGAGGTAAGACAAATGATGCTCGAACAAATTAGTTTTATGAGAAATTTGCAGAGGTACATTCTTCTATTTTTGGGTTTAAAGTCAAGTGGAAAGGAGAAACATATAAAACTTAAAGGTATGTGTCATATAATAAATGAACTGAGCTACGCTTATCAAGCACTGAAGGATTATTTGTCCTGCAGGATGTGAAAAGCGGAACTAGAAAAAGGTAAATAAGTTCAAGATAAAGTTTAAAAAGAGGTTAATAAAGAGAAATGTAGGACACGGACAAAGAAAAAGTATTTCCTTTTATTGTGTATGAATCTGAATATGAATATGAATATGAATATGAATATGAATATGAATATGAATATGAATATGAATATGAATATGAATATGAATATGAATATGAATATGAATATGAATATGAATATGAATATGAATATGAATATGAATATGAATATGAATATGAATATGAATATGAATATGAATATGAATATGAATATGAATATGAATATGAATATGAATATGAATATGAATATGAATATGAATATGAATATGAATATGAATATGAATATGAATATGAATATGAATATGAATATGAATATGAATATGAATATGAATATGAATATGAATATGAATATGAATATGAATATGAATATGAATATGAATATGAATATGAATATGAATATGAATATGAATATGAATATGAATATGAATATGAATATGAATATGAATATTCTGAATATTCTGAAAATTATGAATATTATGAATATTATGAATATTATGAATATTATGAATATTATGAATATTATGAATATTATGAATATTATGAATATTATGAATATTATGAATATTATGAATATGAATATGAATATGAATATGAATATGAATATGAATATGAATATGAAAATGAATATGAATATGAATATGACTATGAATATGAATATGAATATATATATGAATATGAATATGACTATGAATATGAAAATGAATATGAATATGAGTATGAATATGAATATGAATATGAATATGAATATGAATATGAATATGAATATGAATATGAATATGAATATGAATATGAATATGAATATGAATATGAATATGAATATGAATATGAATATGAATATGAATATGAATATGAATATGAATATGAATATGAATATGAACATGAATATGAATATGAATATGAATATGAATATGAATATGAATATGAATATGAATATGAATATGAATATGAATATGAATATGAATATGAATATGAATATGAATATGAATATGAATATGAATATGAATATGAATATGAATATGAATATGAATATGAATATGAATATGAATATGAATATGAATATGAATATGAATATGAATATGAATATGAATATGAATATGAATATGAATATGAATATGAATATGAATATGAATATGAATATGAATATGAATATGAATATGAATATGAATATGAATATGAATATGAATATGAATATGAATATGAATATGAATATGAATATGAATATGAATATGAATATTATGAATATTATGAATATTATGAATATTATGAATATGAATATGAATATGAATATGAATATGAATATGAATATGAATATGAATATGAATATGAATATGAATATGAATATGAATATGAATATGAATATGAATATGAATATGAATATGAATATGAATATGAATATGAATATGAATATGAATATGAATATGAATATGAATATGAATATGAATATGAATATGAATATGAATATGAATATGAATATGAATATGAATATGAATATGAATATGAATATGAATATGAATATGAATATGAATATGAATATGAATATGAATATGAATATGAATATGAATATGAATATGAATATGAATATGAATATGAATATGAATATGAATATGAATATGAATATGAATATGAATATGAATATGAATATGAATATGAATATGAATATGAATATGAATATGAATATGAATAAGAATATGAATATGAATATGAATATGAATATGAATATGAATATGAATATGAATATGAATATTATGAATATTTTGAATATTATGAATATTATGAATATGAATATGAATATGAATATGAATATGAATATGAATATAAATATGAATATGAATATGAATATGAATATGAATATGAATATGAATATGAATATGAATATGAATATGAATATGAATATGAATATGAATATGAATATGAATATGAATATGAATATGAATATGAATATGAATATGAATATGAATATGAATTTGAATATGAATATGAATATGAATTTGAATATGAATATGAATATGAATATGAATATGAATATGAATATGAATATGAATATGAATATGAATATGAATATGAATATGAATATGAATATGAATATGAATATGAATATGAATATGAATATGAATATGAATATGAATATGAATATGAATATGAATATGAATATGAATATGAATATGAATATGAATATGAATATGAATATGAATATGAATATGAATATGAATATGAATATGAATATGAATATGAATATGAATATGAATATGAATATGAATATGAATATGAATATGAATATGAATATGAATATGAATATGAATATGAATATGAATATGAATATGAATATGAATATGAATATGAATATGAATATGAATATGAATATGAATATGAATATGAATATGAATATGAATATGAATATGAATATGAATATGAATATGAATATGAATATGAATATGAATATGAATATGAATATGAATATGAATATGAATATGAATATGAATATGAATATGAATATGAATATGAATATGAATATGAATATAATATGAATATGAATATGAATTATGAATATGAATATTATGAATATGAATATGAATATGAATATGAATATGAATATGAATATGAATATGAATATGAATATGAATATGAATATGAATATGAATATGAATATGAATATGAATATGAATATGAATATGAATATGAATATGAATATGAATATGAATATGAATATGAATATGAATATGAATATGAATATGAATATGAATATGAATATGAATATGAATATGAATATGAATATGAATATGAATATGAATATGAATATGAATATGAATATGAATATGAATATGAATATGAATATGAATATGAATATGAATATGAATATGAATATGAATATGAATATGAATATGAATATGAATATGAATATGAATATGAATATGAATATGAATATGAATATGAATATGAATATGAATATGAATATGAATATGAATATGAATATGAATATGAATATGAATATGAATATGAATATGAATATGAATATGAATATGAATATGAATATGAATATGAATATGAATATGAATATGAATATGAATATGAATATGAATATGAATATGAATATGAATATGAATATGAATATGAATATGAATATGAATATGAATATGAATATTCTGAATATTCTGAAATTATGAATATTATGAATATTATGAATATTATGAATATTATGAATATTATGAATATTATGAATATTATGAATATTATGAATATTATGAATATTATGAATATTATGAATATTATGAATATTATGAATATGAATATGAATATGAATATGAATATGAATATGAATATGAATATGAATATGAAAATGAATATGAATATGAATATGACTATGAATATGAATATGAATATATATATGAATATGAATATGACTATGAATATGAAAATGAATATGAATATGAGTATGAATATGAATATGAATATGAATATGAATATGAATATGAATATGAATATGAATATGAATATGAATATGAATATGAATATGAATATGAATATGAATATGAATATGAATATGAATATGAATATGAATATGAATATGAATATGAATATGAACATGAATATGAATATGAATATGAATATGAATATGAATATGAATATGAATATGAATATGAATATGAATATGAATATGAATATGAATATGAATATGAATATGAATATGAATATGAATATGAATATGAATATGAATATGAATATGAATATGAATATGAATATGAATATGAATATGAATATGAATATGAATATGAATATGAATATGAATATGAATATGAATATGAATATGAATATGAATATGAATATGAATATGAATATGAATATGAATATGAATATGAATATGAATATGAATATGAATATGAATATGAATATGAATATGAATATGAATATGAATATGAATATGAATATGAATATGAATATGAATATTATGAATATTATGAATATTATGAATATGAATATGAATATGAATATGAATATGAATATGAATATGAATATGAATATGAATATGAATATGAATATGAATATGAATATGAATATGAATATGAATATGAATATGAATATGAATATGATATGAATATGAATATGAATATGAATATGAATATGAATATGAATATGAATATGAATATGAATATGAATATGAATATGAATATGAATATGAATATGAATATGAATATGAATATGAATATGAATATGAATATGAATATGAATATGAATATGAATATGAATATGAATATGAATATGAATATGAATATGAATATGAATATGAATATGAATATGAATATGAATATGAATATGAATATGAATATGAATATGAATATGAATATGAATATGAATATGAATGAATATGAATATGAATATGAATATGAATATGAATTGAATATGAATAAGAATATGAATATGAATATGAATATGAATATGAATATGAATATGAATATGAATATTATGAATATTTTGAATATTATGAATATTATGAATAAGAATATGAATATGAATATGAATATGAATATAAATATGAATATGAATATGAATATGAATATGAATATGAATATGAATATGAATATGAATATGAATATGAATATGAATATGAATATGAATATGAATATGAATATGAATATGAATATGAATATGAATATGAATATGAATATGAATATGAATATGAATATGAATATGAATATGAATATGAATATGAATATGAATATGAATATGAATATGAATATGAATATGAATATGAATATGAATATGAATATGAATATGAATATGAATATGAATATGAATATGAATATGAATATGAATATGAATATGAATATGAATATGAATATGAATATGAATATGAATATGAATATGAATATGAATATGAATATGAATATGAATATGAATATGAATATGAATATGAATAATGAATATGAATATGAATATGAATATGAATATGAATATGAATATGAATATGAATATGAATATGAATATGAATATGAATATGAATATGAATATGAATATGAATATGAATATGAATATGAATATGAATATGAATATGAATATGAATATGAATATGAATATGAATATGAATATGAATATGAATATGAATATGAATATGAATATGAATATGAATATGAATATGAATATGAATATGAATATGAATATGAATATGAATATGAATATGAATATGAATATGAATATGAATATGAATATGAATATGAATATGAATATGAATATGAATATGAATATGAATATGAATATGAATATGAATATGAATATGAATATGAATATGAATATGAATATGAATATGAATATGAATATGAATATGAATATGAATATGAATATGAATATGAATATGAATATGAATATGAATATGAATATGAATATGAATATTATGAATATTATGAATATTATGAATATGAATATGAATATGAATATGAATATGAATATGAATATGAATATGAATATGAATATGAATATGAATATGAATATGAATATGAATATGAATATGAATATGAATATGAATATGAATATGAATATGAATATGAATATGAATATGAATATGAATATGAATATGAATATGAATATGAATATGAATATGAATATGAATATGAATATGAATATGAATATGAATATGAATATGAATATGAATATGAATATGAATATGAATATGAATATGAATATGAATATGAATATGAATATGAATATGAATATGAATATGAATATGAATATGAATATGAATATGAATATGAATATGAATATGAATATGAATATGAATATGAATATGAATATGAATATGAATATGAATATGAATATGAATATGAATATGAATATGAATATGAATATGAATATGAATATGAATATGAATATGAATATGAATATGAATATGAATATGAATATGAATATGAATATGAATATGAATATGAATATGAATATGAATATGAATATGAATATGAATGTGAATTTCAATATGAATGTTCGAATACTGATGCAGATGCTGATAAATATATGTATGAATATTTGTTGTGATGCATACTGTAAAAGTAATATATGCAGCTGAGTTATAAATTTAAAGTTACACGTGAAGTTTTTCAAGAAATTGGAAATTGTGCTGTAATATGCTGGAATTATGCTGCTGTCTACCGTTCAAATCATAATAGATAATAATTTTTGGAAGTTTTTTGAAACTTAAGCACAGTTTTTAAGATGCCAGACCTGCTTATTTCCAGATTTAAAACGTTAGTTCAGGGGTAAACTGATGAGGTTAGGATATAATTCTATATTCTGTTCGAAGCATGTTTAATTCTTATTTCGATAAATACACTGTATAACACGAAAAAAACCCGTGGGGTTTCGGGACGTTTTTAGTGCTTTAGAGGTCGTTGAAACCGAATATGAATTCAGTTCTATCCAGAGGCGGGTCCAGGGTAAGCCCTAAGGCCCTACAATTAACGTAATGATATCAATATTTCCAATTTTGGGGAGGGCAGGAGAGGGTTTAAATGTATAATTGATCTCTATTTTTTTCCAAGAGGAACATTTTTTCATTAAGACCTATCTCCGTTGATCACTCCTCAGGGGAACTCTTGTACAATGCACCCTAACCCCCTGCAGTTAACTAAATCGATAACCCTTTGTGGAAGGGGAGGAGAGGGTTACTATGTAGCACCGACCCCAATTACTTTTCAAAGAGGAACATTTTTCTTTTTGGGGCTTATTCCCTTCGACCCCTCGTTAGGGGTATACAATGCACTCTACTGTTAATGAAATCAATAGTTTCCCTCTTGGGATGGGTAGAAAAGGATTAATATGTACGCTCGACCTCCAGTACTTTTTGAAGTGTAACATTTTTTCCCTTGGAACCTATCCCATCCGACCCCTCCTTAGGGGGCTCTCATAAAATACACTGATCGCAAAAACGTTATACTTTTCGTCATACTTGTAAAAGTTAGACCTTCTTTTATCAAAGGGGGTTATTATGATGGTTGGAAGGGATAGCTCACAAAGGAAAAAATATCGCGCTTGAAAAAGTAACGGAAGCCGATCCTACCGTTCTCAAGTGGGGAAATATTAATTTCATTTACAGTAGGCTGAAATAGATTGTAGGGGATAAGTCCCAAAGGGAAAAATGTTACACTTGAAAAAGTAATGCAGGTAGGTCCTACATATTTACCCTCTCCTACCCATTCCAAGAGGGAAAAATTGATTTCATTAACAGTGGAGGGCATTGTATGGGAGTCCCCTTAAGGAAGAGTCGGAGGGAACAAGCTTCAAGGAGAAAAATGTTTTTCTTTGAAAAGTAATTGGGGTCGGTGCTACATATTAGCCCTCTCCTCCCCTTCCGCAAAGCCTAAATATTGATTTGATTAACTGCAGGAGGTTAGGCTGCATTGTATGGGAGCCCCCCGCAGGAGAGGTCAAAGAAAATAGCTCCTAAGGAAAAAAAATGTTCCTCTTGGAAAAATAATGGAGGTCAGCCATCCTCTCTCTTGCCCTTCCCAAAAGGGGGAATATTGTTATCATTAATTGTAGGGGCTAAGGGCTTACCCTAGACCCGCCTCCAGGGAGAACCTTGCGTGACCTGAAAAAATTGAATTCGTATTTGGTTTCAGTGAACTCGAAAACTTAAAAAAAAGGTCATCAAACCCTTGGGTATTTTTTTTGGAGAATTGTTGTACAGTGATATTAAAGTCTAGTATTTAATTTTTTGAAAAAGTTCAGAATAGCCTCTGTTAAAAAGTTCAAAAATTGTGCTATGACATGCTTGAGTTGTGCTATAATTTGCCAGAAATATTAGAATTGTTACATCAGATTTTAAATTTTTAGAAGTGGTATGAAATACTTTTAGAGCTTTTTGTCTATCATCTCTGCTTTAAATGTAATATGTGACATGGGTAAGATAATGGTTTGTACGAGTAGTTCTACCATGTGACATGAGCTAATAAGTGATGCTTTTCCAATTTGTATTTTGACCGAAATGAAGATATTTTATACATTAAGCTTACTTAAGTATTACATTCAGAAGCAGGAAAACTAAAATTGAAACAGCTTGGCATTTTGAAATTCGTGAAGAATATGCTCTCTCTATGATAAATTGTAGCACATGTCAAGCACATTACAGCACAATTTAAGATATGATATACATTTAGGTGTAAATTTTACTGCAATTTTAAAAAAGCTCTCATAAGTATTGTTTCCCAATATGGAACATCATAGCACATATTGAGCACATTGCAGCACATTTATTTTGTTTTTAATAAATCAGTCATTTCAGGATTTTACCCATTCACACTTGTTGTTCTGAAATCATTTGTTGAAATCCTGTCTAAAAAATATTTCTAATCAAATGTATCCTGGTTCACAGTGATTATGTTTAGCCATGGATTATTTGCTTTTTTTTCATAAATTCTTAAGCACCACTCATATTTTTACCCATTTTTTTTTATCATATTTCGTGTGTTTTTTATTAAGTCAAAACATTTGTGTGTGTGCTGTACTTATATCTTATTTAAGCCATATAGTTGAGCTGTCTTACAGTACTGAGCAAGACAAATGAATTTTTTTGTTCATCTGAAACTTCTTTGATGTTTCATTTCTAACAATAAGTAGAAAATTTCAAAACCTTTCACAACCTTTACTGAAAATGGCAACAACCTGCCTTTGGGGGGGGGGGGGGGGGAAACACTGATTGAAACTGGGTTAAGTGTAGCAAAGGTTATTTACGAGCTACCCGCTCGCAGATAAAAGTTCATTCAAATGCATTCTCAGCGATTATTACTTCAAAAAGCTGAGTACAGTTTTTGGCATCATTATTCAAAATGTTGCACAGACTCTCTAACGCACACACACACACACTCCTATACCCAGTGTTGTTGTAAGTTGCACACGTTCTTGTAACCTTACAACTGCACATGCATGCTATGCGCGCTACAAGGTAAGTCATCTCCTTCTGTTTTTTTCTTGAGATGTTTTTTTTTTGTTATTGTTACTGTCAGTAGTAAGGATCAGCACATTGATTAGTATGCGCGGCAGGTAGCAGCGTTCTGACTGCAACATTGCCAAAGTTTACTAAGTTTTTGCTCATTCGAAAAAAAAAAAACCCGATTGCAACTCAGTCACTTTCATCGCAGCGAAGTTGAGTAATGATGACTATTTTAGTGGGTGGCTGTTATAAGACCGCAAACAACACCGCAAACGTCAGCAATAGCAGTCGACCTCAGGGCAGTTGCTACAATCCTTGTTGCTGTTGTTGTTAATTCAGCCACACGTAGCATCATCGTTAACAACATATGTTGCTGTTGTGCTGCGCTACTTTTTTATGTGTTTGCGAGTTTTTCATTTCCACACACATACATACGAGGCGTTTTTCAGGTGCAACTCAAATTGTTGCTAACGCATTAAGTTTGAGGTTTCTCTTCAATGCAATTTTAAGCTACATCAAAGGTGGATGGATGAAGGGGGTTGTTGTTGTTGTTGTGAACAATTTTTGCATGTTATTGTTGCTGATGCAGGGCGTAGTGCATTGACTTGAAAATAATTCATAAATTATTGTGGCACGATTTTTAGTTGTCATAAAAATGCTTTTAAGCATGCATATTTTTTGACGAAGAAATTGTTGTGAAAGGTAAAATATTGAGCGCAGATAAGGGAAGATTGAAAGTGCAACAATGAGTTGTTGCATATTTTTTCGAGCCAACTCGTTTATGAATTGAAGAACTGACTAAAAACTTTAATACGTATAAAGCTATATTGATTAAATTTTGAATTAGATAAATAAAATTAATAACCCATTAAATAAAAATTAAAAATAAATTTGGCATAAGTAAATTTTTCCGCAATGTTAGCACAAGGGAAGTCAATCATGGAATTCGAAAGAATTTTGGGCCTTTAAAAAAATCAACGTTTGAATATTAAAGAAGCCAATCATGGAATCCGAAATATTCCAAATGACCGGAATATATTCAAAATGATCGGAAATCAAAAAACTTGAATAATTCTAAAAGCTGAATAAAATTATAAATCAATGGTAAACGTTAGAGCCCGATCAATTTAAAATAGGCCTGTAGACAGAGGTGTGTTTTCGGGGGATCTTTCAACTCCCCCGGTCTTCCTCCACAGATCCAAAGAGTAAAACAATGCGTAAGAAACAATTAAAACAAAAGTTCTTTTTTTTATTAAAAAAGAGAAAATGAGAAAATTATTATGGAAAAGATTGACCTTGCGTACCTTTCGTTTTTCTTAAACAAGCTTAAATGAAAATGGCCAATTTAACTTCCAAAAAATCACAAGTGTTATATTATTTCAACTAGAGTGCGGTTGGGCGAAGCGTTTCGGTGAGTGAAGGTTTCACTTGTGAAATTTTGACAGCACGCTTACATATAACCAAGTGTTATACCGTCACGTGTTGCTTTCATTGCAGCACAGTTTTGCATGCACAGTTCAGACGTACATTGTGTTGCTCTTCCAAAACAGTGGTAAAAATTTTTTTCCAGAAGTTTTTTTGATCGAGTGAATTTATCGTGTTTTATCCAACTACTCAACACAAATTCCAGGTAAATATATTGCACAATAAATACAAAAAAGTCACAACTCAAAATTTTTAAATTACTAGAAGGAGCAGAAAACTATTTTTTTTTACTCCATACAAAACAATGAGACAAAACTTTTTTTTAAATTATAGAGAAAGAAGATATATATGCAATTTTGAAAGTCAAGGGAATCATCTCCTTTTTAAAACTGCGAATAGTTTTACATAAAAATGTGAAAATTTGTATATTTTGAATTGTGACTGTTTTGTATTTAGTGTGCGATATTCCAATAAACATTGTGGCGAGGGGTGATTCGTTAACGAATCGCTTGTGAATCGTTTTTTTTTAAGTTTTCAAATAGTTTCATACCGACTTCATCAGAGGTTGGCTGAAATCATGACTTTCCTAAACTCCATTTAAGATGTTTTAAAACAAAAAAACAATTTTTTCCGACATTTCAATATACTCGTACAAATTTTTTTAAGAAAATTATTTTTTACTAACTTTCTATTGTCATTTAACCCTCATCGGTCCCTCGTATCAATTTGATACCATTTTTGGATACCGATGGAAAGAACCGGTTTTTGGGAAAATAGCATGATTTTGCCTGTAGAATCGGGCTAGTGAGTTTTTAATGTTCGGGCATTTCTGGTTTTACCTGAGACGAAAGAGTTACGAATCGGTCCCTCGTATCAACTTGATACAATACATCTGCCGATGGTTATTGCAGTTGTTTTTTTGGGTTAGGCTCGTTTTATTTAATTTTTTTGTTTTCAGTATGTTCTTGAACACACACGAGTGAAGATTGAATTGAATTTGTTTAAAGTGATAAGTGATTTTAATGAATTTTGAAGTGATTTTTATCTGCCGCATACTTTCATTGCGTTATACATACATTCAATTGATTTAAAAAAAATGAAAAATAATCAAAATACTATTTTGAATATGACGAATTTATATGGTTTGCGGAAATACAAAGAAGAATGGGAACAAATAGATATGGATACTCTACATGCGTACTTCGGATTACTACTGCTTGGTGGTGTGTATCGTTCGTATGATGAATGTGTTACACAACTCTGGAATAAGAAAACCGTTCGACCAATATTTCGAGACACAATGTCACTGAAAATGTTCAAAAAAATTCATGGATGTATCAGATTTGACGATAAAGAAGAACGTAATGCCAATACTGCTTCTGTCCGTGATAAATTGGCACCGACACGCACCATATATGAAAAATGAAACCATAATTAGCAAGTTGTATATATTCCAGGCAAAAATGTTACAGTAGATGAACAGCTAGTTCCATTTCGTGGACGCTGTCCGTTTCGACAATACATACCGTCGAAACCAGCTAAATACGGCATAAAGATTTGGATTTTCGCCGATTCAGCTACCTGGTATGTTTACAACACTCAAATTTATGTTGGTCGCAATCGCAACGCCGCTCCAGAGCGTAATATTGGGCGCAGTGTTGTTTTGGATTTGGTAAATGGGCTGTCGGAGAGGAATATCACATGCGACAACTTCTTCACATCTTATGAACTGGCTGAAGAGTTACATAAACGCCGAATGACTATTCTGGGCACTATACGGAAAAATAGGACCGAAATTCCTCCAGTATTGTTGGATATGAGGAAAAAACCGTTATTGTATATGACCACAAATTACAAGCCATTTTACTGTCGTATGTGCCTCGGCGTTATAGATATGTTACACTGCTCAGTACATGGCACAATGACGTGCGAGAAGAAACCGAATCTTATTCAGGATTATAACAAAACCAAGAGTGGCGTGGACTCTATGGACCAGATGGTGGCTACCAACACCTGCAAAAGGAAGATATATCGGTGGCCAATGGCAGTATTTTGCAACATGTTGGACGTGAGTGCATTGAATGTATATATAACGTATATTTAGCTATTTCCGGCTTGGAAAAACAACGAAACCAATAAAAATATACGTCGCTGAATATTTATTGAAGAGCTTGGAATGGCTCTTGTGCAAAAACACATAGAAATCTCAGCCTCGAAGGCTCAATATTAAAGCACTACCGGCGATTACCCTTTGCCAAAAACTACGAAACGCGGCCGTTGCTACATATGTACATATAAAAACAATAAAAATTTGTATTCAAATCGTTGTTATAATTGTAAGAATTATGTTTGTAATGATCATCATTATGATATTTGATATTTATGATAAAAAATGCGCTAATAAAGGCACATAGCCACAAAAATAAGCATTTTTGACATTTTTCTCTTTCAAATTTTCATTACTTATAAATGTATTTTCTAAATTTAAATTTATGAAAACAATAAAATAGAACTACAAAAATATAAAACAATCAGTTTTTTTAATATTTAAAACGATTTTCTTAACTTTTTTTTTCGAAAGTGTATCAAATTGATACAATGGGACCGATTCGATGCATTTCCTCGGGGACCGATGAGGGTTAAGCGAATATTTGTTTTAAATTTTATGTTTGTTTTTTTAATTTTAAGTGAAAAAAGAATTATATATAAATTTTTCATAAATTTTTGTATGAAAAAAATTTTATAAATTATTTTTTTTTCTGTTATGTTATTTCGTGCTTATTCTTTATATAAATAATTTCCACTTATAATTTGTTCAAGGTTTTAATATGAATAAGGGCTCGTTAACAAATTGCTTTTTGTTGTTTTGGTGACTCGTTAACGAATTGCTTTTTTTAGTTTTAGCGACTCGTTAACGAATTGCTTTATCATAGTTTTGGCGACTCGTTAACGAATTGCTTTTTCACAGTTTTGGCGACTTGTTAACGAATGCCTTTTTTCGGTTTTTACGAATGTATAACGAAGCCGAAAAAAAGTTGGTCAAAAAATGATAAAAAAAATAATTTCGGACTTTTGGAAAGCCAAATCTTTAAAAAACCTAAATAACAAAAAAAAAAAAAAAAAAAAGTTTTTTTTTTGACCAAGTACAGTTCGAACCCATGTCCGCGATTACTGGCTTTTATTATCAAGCAAAATATTTTCAGCATCTGAAAAAGCCGAGTGGGTAAAGTGCCGGACTGACATTCAGATGATGTGCTTGCAATTCTTGTCGTGGTAAGCTTGAAATTAATTCGTTTATTTTTTATTTTTCTTTTTTATATGATTTAAATGATTCGTTATCGAATTGCTTTTTTGAGTTTTGGAAACTCGTTAAAGAGTAGCTTTTTATAGTTTTGGCGACTCGTTAACGAATTGCTTTTTTCGGTTTTGACGATTCATTAACGAATGAGGCATTTCTCCCGTTCGCGATATTACAAATGAATCGCTACTAATAATTGCTAATGAATGAAATGTACGAGAATGCGATTCGTAAGCGATTCGTAAACATTAGTGAATCATTTTGTTTGTTAGGGTGTTTGTGAAATATCGATCGACTGGTTGTGTGATGCCAGCCATGTGGTTCATTCGGATGCGATAGTCATCGCCGATACGAACAGGACCTAAGATTTTGTGAAGAACTTTTCTCTCGAGCACCGCCAGAGCTGCTGCGTCAGTTTGCGAAAGTACCCATGCCTCAGCGCCATAAATAAGCACAGGTCGAACGAGTGCCTTGTAGAGTGTTAGTTTTGTCGATCGACAGAGGGCTCTCTAATTCGTATTATCTGTCAAATTATTGTCAGCTGAACGGAAATTTTCCGATTATGACGTAGGTGAGCTAAACAATTGCAAGACAATAAATGACATTTGCTTCGTTTTTTGACGTTTCCTTCCAAAATGGAAAAAAGAATAGACAAGAATAAAAAAACGCGGTTTTTGGTTGTGAGACTAAAAAGTGTAGTTTTACTCACAAAATTAATTTTTTTTTTTTTGCTAGCCAACAATCTCCCGGTCCTCCAATTTACACCACCAGCAGCACAAGCAAGTGCAGTGTAAATTTTATGCTTTTTTTCGCTGGCCAACGTTCTCCGAGTGCTACCACCAGCAGCACAAGCAAGTGCAGCGTACATTTTTTTTACCTTCTCCAAGTGCTACCACCAGCAGCACAAGCAGGTGCAGCGTACATTTTTTTAACATCCTTCAAGTTCCACCACTAGCAGCACAAGCAAGTGTAGCGCAAATTTCTTGTTTTTTTCGCTGGCCAAATTTCTTCGAGTGCCATCACCAGCAGCAGCAACAAGTGCAGCACATTTTAATTGGTCAACGCTACAACATCCAACATTTCAGCAGCAACATTTCAGCATGTCTCAAGCGCTGTTAGTTGTTAAATTTTTTAGAGGAAACGTCAAAAATTGTCAGCATACGTCAAATCATTGTCAGCTCAATTGTCTGCCTGAGAATTGAGATAATTGAGCTGCAGACTGAGAAAATGTGAGTGTGTTAGTAAAAAATGTGTGAGTGTATTGGAATTGTTAAGACAAATTGTGTGGTGTAGAAGCAGCGTTATCTAATACCTTTTCGATGGCGGTGAAAGCAGCGGTAACATCTCTCTTGGTTCTGCCGACAATATCAATATCATCAGCGTACGCAAGACATGTCATGCAATGATCAGAAATCCTAAAGTCAGCCACCGAACTAAGAATAGACCAGCATGGTGAGCTGGACCTTAAGAAAATATGATCAATGCAAGTTGCCGATGTGTAGGTAAATCACCTAAGTCGGCTTGGGTAAAGAGAATTGTATGGGAATCAGGCCCGTAGCCAGGATTTACATTAGAGGGAGGTTTTGATAAAAAAATATATAAGTAGATAACAATAAAAAACTAAAATGTCTATGACATAATTTTACTAATACAACAATATAAGTTTAAAAGGTAAAAATATTTAAGATTGCTTGCAGATTATTAAAATCAAAATTAAAATTAGCTATGAAAAATTAACTTTTTTTCAAAAAAGTCCACTTGTTGAAGCTTGATTCACAAAATTTACGGGACATTTTACATAAATGGGAGAACAAAAAAATTTTAATCTTTAGATTTGGTTTCTTTTTGGCTATCTTACGCTTTTATTTATCCCCAGCTTGTGCACAAGTATTTGGACCTGTGTGAACCCTAGTTCGAGTTATCATTAAAGTCCAAAATATTACTGCTCTCGAAAACGATTTCGACCATTGTAATTATATTCAAAAGAAAATATTTAATTTTTATAGAAAATTTATTTTTTATAGAAATTGAACTGCTCCATTTCAACATAAGAAAATTGATATGACTGACAAAATCATTCAATTCCAATAAAAATTACTATATATTATTTTTTTTTTATTCAAATTTTTGGAGCACTGGAATCGACTCCGATAAAAATCATATTTAAATATCAGATTATTTTTCGAAAGCCGTAATTCGAAAACCGAATATATTATTTAAGTTATCGCATTAAAATAAATCTTTCTTTGAAAGCCATTACTCAGCTGGACAAATTTTTATTAAACAGTTACTTCTCTTTTTGGATATTTAAAAATTGAATCAGCTGTGGGCATAAATTTAAGCCTTTTGCAAATTAAATAATTAAAAATACATTTTTTTAACTTCCAACTTGTTTTATAATTTTTTAATATAATAAAAAATTATTTTAAAAATGCTGAAATTTAAAAACTGTAATTGTAAATATTTCTTATGAGAGCTTGGTAACATGATTAAAATGTTATCAAATCCCCATAGCATTGGACGGTATAAAATGTTTTAAAAAAATGTTTTTTTTTGAGAATTTTTTCCAAAAAAGAATATTTAGATTTTAAGTGATTTTTCGAAACCATTAATATGGAATATTTTGGACTTCGCGCAGAGCTATATTTTTGAACCAAGTTTGAGATTTTAGATATCTTATCTACCACGAAAACAACAAAATAGAATTGGCAAATTTTTTAGTCATCCACTTTACGTGGAATATCCCATAATGTGATAAATTTCGTAGTTAATTTTTTTTTGCTTTTCAAATTTTTAAAAAAAATCCATTTAAACAAATGCTGTCTCAACGGTTTTGGGTTCAATAAGCTTAGATATTACATAAAAAGTGTCAATCTTATTTTCTATAATTTATGAAATTATATTCGTTCTAGGTATAATTTCAAATATACATTTTTCCGGATATCAGGGTCTTTTTGAGCATCAAAATCTACAACTGGAAAAGGTTGTTGAATATACAAATTCCTTGCAGCTAAATTCCAATATAATGATTATGATTTTTATAAGCAAAGTTCATCTTTAATTTAGCCAAACAAATTTTCATACTTTCTGGACCTTAAGGGGGGTTTGAACACCTAAAATTCTCCCCTGGATTACGGGCCTGATGGGGATTATAAACATATGCTTATTCACCTAAGCAATTTATTGTGTAATACATTGCTTTGAAAGCACATACTGCGATAACCTGCCAAAAGAAAAATATATTTGATTCACAGATGTTAACAGATGCTATATTAGCAGATGCAGTATGTCGCTGTATTCTGTTGATAGCTGTAGCATAGCTTCAGTTGTAATTAATATTGAATAAGTCACTGTGAAATCTAAACAAGAGCGGCAGCGTTGTTTATCTGTCACAAAATCGTCATGTTAATATTAATTGTATGGAGCAAACCATAATAACGCGACGGCAACGCTGAGCGTTTGGAAAATCCAATTTTGAAGAGCGTTAGGAAGTGAAGTTTGCTACAGAAGCAAAGAAAAAGTTGTCATTTCTGTGAAAAATATTAACATATGTTGACGATAAATATTTGCTTGCACAAATGGAGGTAAGTAATTAATTAATAATTAAAATTAGCTTGTGTTTAATTTCATTTTGTACTAATTACAGAAACATTTGACATAAGGTCGCCGCTCTTATTTAGGGAAGACAATTCAGCGTTAACGCCAAGTGGCTAGTAACGCGCCGCTCAACGCTCTTGTTTAGGTTTCACAGTCACTCAGCGTAACGAAGGAGTTTGGCTCGAAGCTAGTGTAGTAACTTCAAACACAGTGGTATTGGTGGGTGTGTGTTCGAATCTCAACGCCATGCAAAGGTAAAATTTTTGTATTTGATATTTAATTTAATTTAATTTAATTTAATTTAATGTACTTGTTATAATATACGTCAAGCAGCAAGGAAAGACGAGATATCATTTATTTCAAAGAAAATAAACGATGTTGATAAAAAAAAATTTGTGTTGTTGCCGATTTCAGTCAAGCAAATCACAGAACGAGAGGCGGCAGCTTCAAAAAATAAGGAAAATAAAAAACCAAAACCCGAAAAAAAAGTTATATTTTTTTTAATTAAACTTTTTTTCAAAAAGTAGTGTATAAAAAATTACCAAATACTTGGTTAATTTATCATCCAAATAAAATTGCCAGATCAACATATAAGACTTAGGCGTTTTGGTAAAGTACTTGGGTGGCTGAAAACTACCAAAGCCATCTTATAATTTTTACTAGGTTTTTTTCAATTTAACATAAGCTTTTTTCTCGGTGTAGTTGGTTCATTAATACATGATTCTAATTCATAAGAGGATAACAAAGAAAAGTAATTGCCCACAGTTACAGACACCTCCGTATTATGTCTAAATTCATATCACCTAAAAGTCAATTCATATCACAGTTCGTTGATTGTTCACAACGAATATGTCAGGCTAGGTGCCTGATTTGCAATAGCATATTTGTGAATGCAACAATTTTTAAAAGTAGTAGAAAAGGTGTATCCGTATATCCACTAGAATGTCTCTTTTTACAATTTGCATTTATGCTCAAACTACTATAATTTCCGAATTTCAATTTCAATATCTTATTTCAAATAAATATTGTTCATTCAAACGCAGCCAGTTTTCCTTAAAAAATTTCTCACTTGGTTTTTCTATGCATTGTTTTTTGTTTCATGCATTGTATTCACATGTTCCATTTATAGATTTTTTTTTTTCTTTTCGTTATTGTCGCAAATATCCTTGTATGTTCGTGTGACTGTTGTCGTCTTTTCCTCTCTCTCTCTCTCTCTTTCCCACGTATTCGTACACGTATTTCCTCCTTTTCACTTTTTTTGTAGCTTTGAGCATCAATTCATTTGTAGCAATTGAAAAGTCAATTTTACGAAGAACAATAAAATAATTCGTCTGTGCTGCATTGCTATTCCTTATCACATTTCTTGTTGCATTCAGTACTTTTCTGCTTGATTTTCACTTCAATTTTTCTAAAAATCATATTTTTGCAATGCAAAAAAAAAAAAAAGCATTCAATACAAAAGCTTTTGTATTTGCCACTTTTTCGATGGAAGTTTAACTTCATTTTTACTCAAACGACTCCGAGTGGTGCTATTGTGACAAACTTTTGCTGAGTTCTTGCAACTATTTTTGGTTTTAACTCAATCACTTTGATTTTTTTGTGTGCTCAATATTTGTGTTAGTAATAGTTATGTAATCGCTTGTCATCAATTTTGTCAATAGTTTCTCCCCTGCAATAGGATACAAAACCGTGACGTTCTTCACTACTAGCGCCACGACACGGTCCTTCCGTATCCGCTCAGTGCTGGACTCGCGCCTTCAGTGCTATGTCGGTCGTTAGTTGAATATCGATCGATTGAAATTTAATTAACTTGTCGGTTAAGCGTTTATCGTGTCAACAGGACAGACACATGAAAAATCGCACATATAACCATTCATCAAATATACTATATACATGTTGAGTTGTGCTTGACGTGATGACACTAGAAAATTATTGGAATTTATCAATGAAATGATTGATGTGTTGTCTATTGATGAGTAGAACAAAAACTATCGAATTCAACTGCATTTTAAAGTTATGAATTAATTTCAGAATCCGAACTTTTTATATCTTCTAAAATAAACTTTTGGTGATAATTTTGATAATATTATGAATAGTTTAGATTTTAAAAAAAAAAAGTATTCGAATTACTTCAATTAGTTACATTTGAATATATTGAATTCGTTATCAACTTATTGCTATTTTATTTATAAATGATTATTTGCACTAAGCTCTTCCACATTTGTAGCTTTATTCAAAACTAAAAGTGATTTTTAATTTTAATTACATATGCAAAAATAGAAGAAAAGAAAAACAATTTTATACGTAAAACATAACGAACATATTGCAAAGATAAAACAACAAACAACTGTCAGAGTTTTTAATTTCATTAAAACTTTTATTCCATTCTACGAACTGATGTACGAACTGAGTTAAAAAAAAAATTGTATTGAAATAAAAATACAAATGTTTGAAAACAAGCACAAAGCTACACTAACCCACAATACGAGCTGTACCCTATAGTACGTTCAACTCTAAAATAATCTCACATAACAAATTCAAATGTCAAATTAACGTCCATGCAAGTGCGAAAAGTTTGTCGTTTTATATACAGGGTATGTTGGATAGAAAAATTAAATCGAAAACTGATAATACCATGCATTATATAATGAACAAGGGGCTGCTCTCTCTTTTTTGTTCCCTTTTTGTCAACCATAACTGTAAAAGTCGTTAAAAACTTTTTCAGTTTATATACACTCAGTTTACTTATTTTCTATGGACATTGACAATTTTGAGTTCACGCATCTACCTGGCTCATTGTATCATGATTTCATGGGTCTTGAGGTGGGGGTCTATTCTCAACCCCACTCCCATCCCACCTAATTACGAGTAAAAGCAATAGTCTAATTTTAAGATTTAAGAACAGTTTAAGGAACATAACACTAGTTTACACGAAAAAAGACCTGGTTTCTCACACATTTTTTTTAACGTATTTTGGGGCGCAGATTCCAAAAATGTAAACCATTTTTTTTTTTTAAGAATTGTTTTCGAGATATCCCAAAAAAACCCGTTTTCTGGCCCGTTTTTTGGTTTTCAGCCCATATCTCCACCAAACTGCATTTATTGGTCCAATATTATGCATGGTATTTAAGGATAATAAAATTATCTTTCCAACGGTATACTCTTTTAACAGATCCAATCATATTTAATGAAGCTATATGCGATCAAAGTATAAAAAAAAGTGATTTTTCGGCATTTTTTGAAAATCACTAAATTTCATTTGCTCCATTTAAAAAAAATTGACAAGAAAAAATTATTTTTAAGATTTAAAATGAAATATTATTCTTTTGTGAATATTTTGAGTATAATTTTGTGCTATTCGGACCAAAAATGTAAAGGTTATTCAAATATGTATGCGGAAAGGTATTTTTACCATTTTTGCAATTCTTGATTTTGGTCGAACGAAAATTTTTTAACTTTACAGTTAATATGATTGGTGTACATTAATTTAAAAAAAAGAAAAAATAAACAAATAAAATGTATGCATATATGTATATTTTGTTGGATATTGCGATCAAGCACATACAACAAGAATTTATACTTTATAATTAACTTCTTAAATATTTTTGTTGTATTACAATCGGACTTGTTTTACAAGTCAGAATTTTTCTCATCATTAATCTGTGAAAGTTAAACTATTCAGTAAAATTCACTTTTATCTTGTATACGCGTTCGCGAAATATTTTCAAAATGTGTAAGAACGCGTTGGAAAAGTTTTGTTTTGCTTGTGGCAAGTATATATTTAAGAAAAGTGGTCAAAAATTAATAACCGAAACAGTTCTGACTGCTTATAAAAAATACTTTGGATTTCAAGCAAAACATGTAAATGAACTTTGGACTCCTAATTCCTTCCGTACTACATGCTACGTGAGATTAATTGAATTTAGCTTAGGTAAGAAGAAGTATTTATCGTTCGGGAAGCCAGTTGATTGGAGAAATCCTATTGATCACGTGTCTGACTGCTACTTTTGCCTTACAAAAGTTCAAGGAGGAAAGAACAGGAAAGCTATTTACCCTAACGTAAGATCAGTGACAAAGACAAAGGCTCATTCATTTCAATTTCCAAAACGAGTGCCTCCAAAAGAGAACAAACAAAAAAACCAAGAGCAATCTGACTCGGATTTTGTTCTCAGTAGCGATTCAGAGGACAACACACAAGTACACAGATGGACAGAATAACAGAAAGATAGGGCTATATTTATTTAAGGAACGACACTGATCAAGAATACTTGCACTTTTCTGTACTAGCCATGCCCATTTTTGGGCGTAAAAAACATATTTTCAATTTTAATTTACCTTTTATTTACCCAAAAAAATATTCTTTCGACCAAAATCAAGAATTACTAAAAATTGTAAAAATACCTTTCCGCATACATTTTTGAATAACTTTTACATTTTTCGTCCGAATAGCACCAAATTACACTCAAAATATTCACAAAAGAATAATATTTCATTTTAAATCTTAAAAATAATTTTTTCAGTTCAACTTTTTTTAAACGGAGCAATTGAAATTTAGTGATTTTCAAAAAATGTCGAAAAATCACTTTTTTTTATACTTTGATCGCATATGGCTTCATTAAATATGATTGGATCTGTTAAAAAAGTATACCATTGGAAAGATAATTTTATTATCATTAAATACCATGCATAATATTGGTCCACTAAACATAGTTTGGTGGAGATATGGGCTGAAAACCAAAAAACGGGCCAGAAAACGGGTTTTTTTGGGATATCTCGAAAACTATTCTTAAGAAAAAAAATGGTTTACAATTTTGGAATCTGCGCTTCAAAATACGTTAAAAAAAATGTGTCAGAAACCAGGTTTTTTTTCGTGTAAACTAGTGTTATGTTCCTTAAACTGTTCTTAAATCTTAAAATTAGACTATTGCTTTTACTCGTTTTTTTTACTCGTAAATTTTCATAATTTAGTTATGATATGAAACATAAATTATACGAGTACAGTTTCAATAAAAACGAAAATGAATTAATTCTATTTATAGGTAAAGAATATAACAGCTCAAAAAAGATTTTTTTAAGTGAACACTTTTTTAGACGCACTTTTTGGTAGGGGTAAAAGTTAGAAATTCACGTCAACACTGTTAACATCAACAATGTTAACGTCAGCAATATTAATGTAATCGTCACCACTGTTAATGCCATCACTGTTAACGTTAGCACTGTTAAAGCTTTCACTGTAAATGCCTGCATTTCGGATTCAGTTACTGATAGAGTTTTTTGTATAAGGACCCGGAGGAGGGTATCAGATAGGGGGTAGCCGTGCTTAGAAGAAATTTTAAAGGGAAAAAATAATAGGACTAGCTCATATATTTTAATCCTCTAGGGGTCCATTTGGGAGAGATATGAACTATAATCGACAATTTTTGTTGTTTTTTTTTTCTTGTGACCACCCAAGAATAGGGGATAGGAATGCTTAGAAGAAATTTGGAGAGGTGAAAAGTAATTGGACCAGCTTATATAATTTACTCCTCTGGGGGGCAATACGGGAGAGATATGAACTATAATCGACAGTTTTTGGGATTTTTGTATGGGGACTCCCAGAAAAGGGGCAGATAGGGGTAAGTAAGCTCAGAAGAAATGTTGTGGGCCAAAAAATAATAGGATCTGCTCAAAAATTGTACCCATCTAGGGGTCAATTCGGGAGAGATAGAACTATAATTGACAGTTTTTAAGTTTTATTGTTTGGGTTCTCCCAGAACAGGGGGAAATAGGGAGTTAGTTTGCTCAGAAGAAATGTTGAAGGAAAAAAATAGTTGGACCAACTCAATTGTCAATTTAGGCAAGATTCCTTTTATTCGAAAAGTTTATGTTTAATTTGAATAAAGATTCTAAAATACTTGAAAAAAGACTTACAGAAAAATTTCTACAATATTAACATTGCAGAAGATAATGATCTAACACAAATTGAATATTCGAATGAAGCATTAAGTTGAATCAAAAAACTGACAGAAATTCTAATCAAAAAATTGTATTTTTTTTTTTTTTTTTTTTTTGAATATAATGAATAGATTGAAGTATGAATGAATTTAACTATTAATTTGAAAATTAAAAAAAACAGATGTAATTTCATAGCTTGAAGTTTTTCATAGCGTTAAGTTTCCACTTCTGTCGAAATGTTTCGTTCCCAATGGAACTTTCTCGACATTTTATCTAGTAGTAAAAGTAGTAGAAGTATGCGGAGGCGAAGTCGTTCAAACCGATCAGCCTTACGTCTTTCCTCTTAAAAACGATGGAAAGAGTGTTGGCTGACTGTCTTGAGAGCATTTCGCTGATGCATAATCCCCTGAGTAGATGCCAACATGCACATAGAGCAGATAGGTCTACGGAGAGTGCTATTCACAAATAAGTAAGAGTTGCTGAAAAGGAGCTGTTTTCAGGAAGCATTCCGATGGCCACATTTATCGACATCGAGGGTGCTTTCGACAAAATATGCTTTGGAAGGCTGCGACAAGCCCTGACAGAGTGTGATATAAGCCCAATGATAGTAAATTGGGTAGACAATATGCTCAAGCACAGGGCGGTCAACATGCAGAATGATAGAGTCAAGACTAGAGGTAGAGTAAGTAGAGAATGTCCCCAGGGCGGGGTGTTATCGCCAACCTTGTGGAACATAACTGTGGACTCACTACTGGTTAGACTGGATGAATCGGGCATACACATGATAGGGTATGCAGATTACATTGCGTTGGTGGTCTGTGGTGAGTTTATTGACAACATTTCAGATATCATGAAGGGAGCACGCCGAATGGTGGAGGAGTGGTGTCGAGAACAAGGCCTTATCGTAAACGCAGAAAAATCAGACAATATGCTCTTTACTAGAAAGAGGGCAGGTCTGAGGAGAGAACCACTCAGACTTTTTTAGCTGAAATCAACATGACCATGAAAGTTAAATATTTTGGGGGAACCCTTGATAGCAAACTGAACTGGAACGAGCATGTAGAAGATAGGATTCAAAGAGTCAAGACGGTGTTCTGTATCAGTGTAGACGCGTTTGTGGTCTCAAATGGGTGCTAAGCACAGAGTCTATGAAATGGGTCTACACTATGATGTTTAGACCTGTCATCACGTATGCTTCGGTGATTTGGTGGACAAAAGCCAGCCAGAAAACCATTAACAAGAGACTGGAGAGAGTCCAACGGCTGGCGTGTGTTGGAATAACCGGTACAATACACACCACTCCAACAAGCGCAATGGAGGTTCTGTTAGGTATGCTGCCTTTGGATTTAGAAATAAAGAAAACGGCGGCGCTAACAGCCCTCAGGATGTTGCGAAATGCTACGTGGCATGGATCAACAGCCCTACATGGTCATATGCGCATCCTTGATATTGTACATAGAGATGTCAGGGAGATGGGTATGCCTATGTACGGAATGCGGAGAGTAAGGATAACAGAAAAATGTAAATAAAAAAATGTAGATAAATGTAAATGTAGATAAAAATCTTATAAAAGATGGAGTCATCTGTGAAGAAATCGCTGGCAACGATATCAGTATATTCACAGACGTCTCTCTGTGATGAATGGCAGAGCCGGGGAGGCGTTTACTCAGAAGAGGTGAGCCTATCCTGTGTACTCAAGATAGAGAGGTTGGTGTTTGTGTGTGCCAGGCGGATATGCTTGGTGTGGTGCATGCACTGGACCACCTGATAGATGACCGGGTCAATGGCAAGAAAATTGTCATTGCCCTTGACAATCAGTCGATGATTAGGTGCATGCAGCGTGCAGGCATCGCTTCCAGGTTGGCCATTGAGTGTCTTAACAAACTCAATACGTGCGCTCAGACAAATGAGCTCACACTTATGTGGGTTAGGGCACATTCTGGCATAGAACAGACTGAAAATGCTGATTCTTTAGAGAGAGGCGGCCATAGGCGACAATATGGTGGCAGGCATTATTAAGCAATGGACGGACTCGGAACACCGAACATGGTGGGAAGAAGCTGTTAATTGCAGGCAATCGAAGGCGGCCGTGAAGTGGTCTCGTAGTAAGGCACCAAAAGTAATCCGTTACAATCGAAGGACTTTAAGCTGGCTTACTGCACTGGTCACAGGGCACGGTCCCTACATATACCATCTCAGGAAGATGACTCTGGCCGAGGACGATGCGTGTAGGTTATGAGTAGAGGAGCCGGAAACAGCAGCACACATTCTGTGCCAGTGTTCGGCGTTGGCAAGCATAAGATTGACCATTCTGGGACGTCCATTTATTGGCGATGCCGAGATTGGTGAACTGGCCTACAAGGATATACTTGAGGTGACAAAGGATGCTTATGTAAGGAGCATGCTCACGTATGAAGGCTCCGAGCGGTAGCATCCTTTGTCCAATGTGGACGAAAAGGGTACCCCAGGTACCAAGGCCAAAAATTTTAGGGTGTTGTTTTGTAATTTTTAGCCATTTCTAGCCATTTCTTTTAGGTCTTTTTCAATAGTTTCAGGTATTTTTGAAGTAATTTTTATGGATTTTTACATAATTTTTTATCATTTTTAGTCATTTTAGCGATTATATGGGGCTGTAGAATATTTCGTAGATACTTTTGAAAGCCGTCCAGCCAAAGCAGTTGATGAGACTCAAACAGTGTTTTCCAACAATTAAATAAAAGGTATAATTTTCAAATTAAAAAAAACAATGTATTTAGAAAGTTTTATCAATTATTAAATAAAAAATTCCGGGAATGAAGGTGAAATATTAAGTGGAAAAAAAAAAATGGAGATATGCTATATGATAAACTCTATTTCACCTTTATATGTGCTGAGGTCTGTGAAGTTTGTGCTGAAGTGGAAAGATGTTTTACGATATAGAAGAGAGTTCATACCGACAATAGATGGTCGTTGTATTTTGATAATTTAAAATGTACAAATTGTATGCAAGTAATGCTGTTTCAAGTATTTTGATTTAAAAAAAAATTAAAAATATATATTCATTAATTTCAAGTTTAAGCTCCAAACATTTTAATTAAAAACAATTCAAAATATATTCATTCATTTGAATTTTTTGGACATTTTTATGGGTCTTATGGGGCATTTGTAATGCTTTTTTAGGACATTGTCATTTTTTTTCAAGTCATTTTTGGATGTTTTTAAGGGCACCGAAATTCGAGCCCTGAAATCACCTTACAAATCGAATTTTTTACATACTTCTGCTTCAAAATCGGAGGGGGGCAAGGGAGAGAATAGACCCCTTTTTAGACTATTTTTGTCTTGTCTCGATCCAAAGAATCACCAGTTCTTAGATTGACACCCTCTATCCGACTCACCCTGTATAAATATTTTTAGCAGTGAAATAAACTCAAGTGAAAATGCAGTGAAATATGGAAGCTGCAAAGTTGTAGTGTAGTAGAAGGTAGCATAAAAGATGGAATAAGGCAGTAAAATGGCAGAGTAAGAAACTTCTAGATAATTTTTGTTTCTCTTCTTTTTTATTTTCAGAGAGGGAAGCCATCAAACTGCACTGCAAAAGTGTTGAAAGATATAAATAAAACTAACATAAAATAAAATTTCTATTTATATGTATGTAAAAACTGCATAATAAACTATTTTGTGCAGTTGGCTGCACTGAAAAGTTTTGTTAACACTATAAAGTTGATCACTGGTCAACAGTAGGACGAACATTGCAGGATAACGCCAAAGTTTACAAATGTCAGCTTGGCTTGATTTAAATTGACTTAAGCTTAAAATGTAGTTCAAGAGAGAAATTAAAAAAAAAAATATACAATAAATCAGGAATAAATGAATTGAATGAGTTTTATTCTTAAGTGCATATAATACATCCTGTACTATTGGGCTATATACAGCTGCGGTAAAAAAGTAGCACCTTCTGCTTTGCGCATATTTAAAGCAGCGACACTTTAAAGAAAAATTCACTAACAAAATTTAGGTTTGCCATTTTGAAACTTTAGTATATATACAATATATTGCTAGTGAGATAAACAAACATATCAATGTATATAATCATTAATGTAATATTTATATTAGATAATGCAAAATGACGACGGTCAAAATGATAGCACCACATATTATTTTCTGAAGAAAAAGAAATAAATTTCGGTTACTTTTACAGGTTTTAATTGTGTTTTCGTTGCTTATTATCTAAGAATAGTAATTTAATATTTTGTCGCATTCTCGCAGTTGGTAATGCCTGCTGCGCAGCGATCAGGCATTGAGTCAACTACTTGTTGGCATTTTTTTACAGAAACTGCTTTCTACGGCCACTCAGTAACAATCCAAAAGTCAATGTTGTTTTTTGTCATATTTTCTGAAACTGCAATTTTTAACTTCCGCCCGAAAGATTTTTATTGGGCTTTAGTTTGGGGACTGTTGAGGCGATTACATTACATTAATATGGTTATTTGTAAAACAGTTCCTCGTCTTCTTGCTCGTATGCTTTGAATCGTTATCCTGTTGGCAAGTCCAAATTAACGGCATTTCATCTTCGGCATACGGTAACATGACCTCATTTAAAATATTCACATAAATATGTTGTTACATTATAGTTTTGGTCCCACGCCATAAAACGAAAAACAAGCCCACACATCAATACTAGATCCATCATGAATAACCGTTTTCCAAGTGGAATTTGGATTGTACTCCGTTCTTGAAGACCTTCTAAAATACAAACGCGATCCTCTCCCACCATACAATAGCTTCTGTTTAAAAACAATGCCGACAAAGAGTGGAAATATCATTCACTGAGCATATGGTGACGGTGCTTTTCCTTTGACCGCAACTGTATGCCAAAGCTGCACTCAAAAAATTTATTGTTCGGTTTTAGTTTGTAGGAAACAAAAAAATATTTAAAAGAAATGGAAGTAATAATAATTGTGTATTCGAAATGTTCTACTTCAATTCAAATACCATGCATAATACAATCTATATATACAGGGTGTCCCAGACTTAGAGTACTATAATGTGGGGGCTGATTCCTCGTGATGAGACGAGCAAAAAATCGTATAGGTGGGGGTGGTCGCAAATGCCCCCCTAGGGGGCTAGGAGGGAAAAACAAAAAAATAGGTGTCGTAACGTTTTAATCCATAGCTAACATATCTCTGCAACGATTAAAAAAAGACATAACTTTTTGAAAAGAAAATTAAATTTGCTTTAAATTATTTTTCCAAAATTTTTCCATAAAGTCATAAACAAAAAATGTATAAGCACCTGAAGTCAAAAAATAGGTTTTTTTCTTTAAAAATTCAACTTTCAAGGCAATTTTCTCAGAAAAAAACCAAATGTTTTATTATTTTTTATGACGCAGTTTTTTTCCTTTGTCAATTCTCTAAAAATTTTCTAAAACCGTAACAAAAAATAATGTCTGCGTACTCTGAGTTGGAAAACATTATAACTCTACGATCGGTGAAAGAATGTGTCGATTCAGGCATGTGATGCACTTAATAATGAGAAATTGCTTTTTTTTCTTAATTCCGTTAAATCTAACTGTTTTACTAGTTATTGTAAGCAACAAAAAAACAAAGTCGCCTTGCTTGCATTAAGTACCCCAGTGGGAGGAAAAAGTGGTAGAATCGGAAAATCGATATTATACGAAAAATATTATCTCTGAGGTATAAACAATTTATTATGGATTTTTAGAGAATTGACCAAGGAAAAAAACTGCGTCATAAAAAATAATAAAACATTTGATTTTTTTCTGAGAAAATCGCCTTGAAAGTTGAATTTTTAAAGAAAAAAAACCTATTTTTTGACTTCAGGTGCTTATACATTTTTTGTTTATGACTTTATGGAAAAATTTTGCAAAAGTAATTTAAAGCAAATTTAATTTTCTTTTCAAAAAAGTATGGTTTTTTTAATCGTTGCAGAGATGTGTTAGCTATGGATTAAAACGTAACGACACCTAATTTTTTGTTTTTCCCTCCTAGCCCCCTAGGGGGGCATTTGCGACCACCCCACCCATACAATTTTTTGCTCGTCTCATCACGAGGAATCAGCCCCCACATTATAGTACTCTAAGTCTGGGACACCCTGTATACATATATAAATGGATGTGGGTATGTTCGTATGTGTGCATATTACGTATAGACTACAAAAACGCCGAACCAATCCTTACATAATTTTCATGGATACTGAAGCAACATTTTGAGCGTGTTCCTGTGAAGTTTGGTGATGATTGAATAAGGGGGTTTGGTACCTTCCATACTACCAAAATTTGCTCTATCGCCCACAAACCGAAAAAGTGAAGGTTTTAATCGCAAAAAAACTATAATTTTGTAATTTTGTTCAGATGATTACTGTCAGCAACTGTATAAAACTGGGCGTGGTCTCACTATATATACGCCCAATTATTTCGAAATCATGCAAATTCCTGAGTTGCACAAGTTTTGATAGTGAAACTTGGTATGTATGTGCTCCAAGTGGCGATCAGTATAAATATAAATGTTGCCATTCACACTTTTACCGCCCACAAATCAGTAGAACTTCTATATAGCAGACGGTTTTGATAGTATAAAACTAACATTTGGTAATTTAGTTCATATGCTTACTCTCGATAACTTTACAAAAAATAGGAGTGGTCGCCCTATATGTGCGCCTACTTTTCAGAAACCATTTCCATTCCTGAGATGTGACGTTTTGATAGTCAAACTTGGTATGCAGATACTATGGGTTCAAGTGGCAATCACTTGAAACAAATCAGTAAAAATTATATATATCAGACGGTTTTTACAGAAGAAGACTAAAATTTGGCATTTAGTTCATATGGTTACTGTCACAACTTGTTAAAAAAAAGGGGATATCGCACTTTATCTACGCCCACTTTTCAGATATCATTATAATTTCTGAGGTGTACACATTTTGATAGTGAAACTTAGTGTGTAGGTGCAATGGAACCAAGTGGCAATCACTATATATATATATATATATATATAAATGTTGCCATGCAGACTTTTTCACCTATCTATCTATCTATCTATAGAAAATAGTTGTATGTACAAACGTATATGGGTACATCACGTAAAGATTCCAAATATTGCCTTTACCATGTATCTGAAGCAAAAAAATCAAATGTCATTTTAAAAAACATACCATTACTTCGGCATCTCCCCCCCAACCCACGACCCCCCGGGGGTTTTTTTAAAATTATGGCGAAAATTAGAGTAAAAAGTTAAAAAAAGATAGATTTTCATGTGTTTTTTGTCTTTACAAAAAAAAAAATAGTAGGTACTTGAATTTAGGGGTTGCTTAGCGAAAAAATAAAACAAAAACGATATGGCCATTTCAACCCTTGAAAGGACTTTGACCGAGCTTCTTATGATCAATTGTGTTGTGAGTGTTGTGAAATGTTTGAACACAAATGATCGAGAACTGAACCGACATGTTTTATGCCGACTCCGAACGGCTTATGTTCTCAAGAAGCTTTTCATGGTAGTTTTTACTCTCTGAGGCTTGCCAATGTCTGCAGAGAGACGATGGCCGATGAGAAAAATTAATTCAATTGAAAAACCTTTCTGTTTCAGGTGGGATTCGAACCTTAAAGGTAAAAATTAACTAATTTTTTTTTTTTCATTTATTCAAAAGGTTTAATTCATTGTTGGTTACATTGAACTCCATTTTATGAGCTATGTTAAGCTTTATTTTATTTTTAGAAATATATACAACTATTTCTCTTGATATGATTTTATTAAAATTTTGACTGCTATTTGAGAATTAAGTAAATTAAGCAAAAGAAAAAGAAATTTTTATATATTTTTGTAATTAAAGCTGTATAACTTTAAATTTAAAAAATGTTTACTTAGTGGCTATTTAGTTTACATGAACAAAATAAATTATACCTTAATGCTTAATTATTCTATACCCACGAAATTGCATTATTAAAGAAATCAGAAATGCATAATATTCGTGGAAAAATAATAGAAATGCATAACATATTGCAAAATAATGCAAATGCTCTTGCATTCAATATTCATTTGTTATTCTGTGGACACATGCTGCAGCTGAAACTCACACCTTCGTTCACTTACATATATATCAACAACATGCCATGCAATTGTTTTGTGATATCCTTCGTCCTGTTGTGAATTTTAAATTTAATTGAAAACTAATTTAATTAACATATGAAAATCGCAATTAAATCGATTGGTTCACTGCAACGCCTGAGGCAGAGAAAGCAAGACAACAAGATATACAGATAGAAAGAGAGAAAACGTTAAACATGGCGTGTGTATGATAGAAGTCTGGCAAAGCTAACGCACAGCTTAGGATATGTTGTCAACATATCGTAAACTGCTGACTGGTCGACGTGTTGTAGAACAAACAGCAGGCGAGGAGCGGCTGTTGCAAATCACCAACAACGACGTTCGAGCGTATAAATCAAAAACATTTGAACAACAACGCGATGCAATAACAACAACAACAACAACAGCAGTAACACTAAAATTTACAACAACATAAGCCATAACAACAATTGCTCCACAGTAAATATGAATTTAATTAAAGAATTCGAACAGAATTTATGGCGCAAGAATAACAAACAGCTGCAAGGACACGTTTACAAACTATAATTGAGTGGGTCGATCGATGGTGCAATTGTTGGTGAATGAGATATGGTTGTCAAGGAAGGAAGCATGGCAAAGAAAGTATGGGTAGAAAAATTAAGCCACATTAAGTGAATTAGCTAAATGCTGCTAGGATAAAAGGAGGTAGAGGCAAAGCCACGCGCCGAAGAAATCAATTTCAATATTGAATTTCAACTCCAAACCTAACAAAAACCACAAACAACAACAGTTGTAGTAAAATGTTGTTTTTGTAACAATGCATTTAATTCAAAATTAAAACAACAGGACAAAAAAAGCCAGAGTTGAGGTAATGTGCTCAATGCATTTTGTGGTTACCAAGGCGAAGCGATGGTAGACAACTTAGTAGTAGAATCAGTACACAAAAAAAAAAAACCCAGGCATGTGGACAAAAACAAGTGTACGATGCTACAGCAAAAATATGATAAAAACTGTTCACTTGATGTTAGGGTGTTGCTTAGGGAGTTTGGTGGTGGTTTTATTAAGCAAATACCTTGGTTTTTGGTCCTGCTTGTGAAAGTGGTGATGGGGGGTAATGGTGAGGGTTTTTGATGGCTTGCATTGTTCTTGCCAGCAAAAACATGGCAACGGTAAGCATTTTGTATAATATAGAAAAAAAAAATTGTCTAAATTGAATATTTTTCTGCGTGTGTGCATTCGTATAATACGCGTGCACTCAGTTAATTGATAACCTGGCAACCCTATATATATATATGGTTAAATATGATTTTTACATTTTATCAATTAAGAACTGCATTACGGTAATAATTTGAGGACATTTTGAGATAACATCAACAGAAAAATGAATATAAAAGAGCTACGATTATTCGAACAAGTGTTCCGGAGTCGTTCCGAACGACTCAAACATAACATAGCCGGTAGCATTCGTCGGACAAACGAATCTAAACCAAACATAACAGAATGAAGGATTTGTAAACGATTAATGCTGCATAAGTATATGAGTCGAATGTTATCTGCACAACAACATAACATTCGGTGCATAAATTTAATTTAGGATTTTAAAAATTGGAAATTGGAATTGTAGATGCGATGGCAGAATTAGACGTTCGCAAACGAATTCGGTGCTGGAGTAATTAATAGGTAAAAATGGGTCGCTGAATCCGAAATCGTGCCACATTTCCCAAATTGTGTCATTTTTTTGTAAGAGTGTTGCCATCTACTAAAATGTATTTTCAAGAGTTTTTAACATGGCTTAACAGTGTTTAGAGGTCGCTGACTTCGAATCTGATGTCACAATTTTAAAATTCAAGATGGTTAATGGTGTTGCCACCTGAAATTTTTTTATTTCCACAAATTTGCTGCTGGAGCAAACACTAGATAAAAATGGGTCGCTGAATCCGAAATCGTTGCCACATTTCCAAAATTGTGTCACTTTTTTATAACAGTGTTGCCATCTACTAAAATGTATTTTCAAGTGTCTTTAGCATGGCTTAACAGTGTTTAGAGGTCGCTGACTTCGAATCTGATGTCACAATTTTAAAATTTAAGATGGTTAATGGTGTTGCCACCTACAATTTTTGATTTTCACGAATTCGGTGCTGGAGCAAACACCTCTAAACACTGTTAATCAATGTTATACCATGTTAAAAACTCTTGAAAATAAATTTTGGTAGGTGGCAGCACTGTTATAAAGAAATTTCACAATTTTGGAAATCTGGCAATGAATTCGGATTCAGCAACTCATTCTTACCTAGTGTTTGCCCCAGCACCAAATTCGTGAAAATAAAAATATTTTAGGTGGCAACACCATTAACCATTTTGAATTTTAAAATTCTGACGGTCTAAATTGCGACCATCTAATTCTGCCACCGCATGTACAATTCCAATTTCCAATTTTTAAAATTTTATATTCAATTTATGCACCGAATCTTATGTTGTTGTGGGGAACAGGGGGCGAACCTTCACATGGCAACGTGTCTGACCGCCTCAACCTGGCGAGGCCAGCATTATCCATGTCGAAATCGTCTCAAGTCGACTCAAACCTCCACGTGGTGTTCCCTGGGCAACGGCAAACTGGCATCCGTCAGTTTGACGGCTAATTTGAGCGGAGGGTCACTCCATAGACCTTAAACATGGAATGTGCGCAGGGTTTGGGTCCCGCCACATTACTACTGCCCAATGAAAACTAAACCAGCCTCGGATAAGAACCCCAATTACGTTGACGACCACCGCAAACGAAAAACGGACAATGATTTACGGATATGCACCTGGAATGTCCGAACCCTTTATAGGGAAGGTGCCATTATCCAACTGGCGGAAGCCTTCAAAACGATAAAGGCTGACATCACCGCCATCCAGGAAATGCGATGGAAAGGGCAAGGCAGCTCTAAACAAGCACACTGTGATATCTACTACAGCTGCCATGCGGAGAGGCGCGAATTTGGATGTGGATTCGTTGTTAGCCGGAAACTACGCCACCTTGTTTCCCGGTTCACACCATTGGCCACGATCCGCATCAAGGCAAAATTTTTCTCCATCAGCGTTATTTGCGCGCACGCCCCGACGGAGGAAAAGACGAAGCCGTCAAAGACGCTTTCTACGCTAGTCTTGAGGACGTATACGACCACCTTCCGGTCCATGACGTGAAAATAGTCCTCGGCGATTTTAATGCGAAAGTCGGAAGGGAAGGCATCTTTGGCCCCACTGTCGGTCAGTTCAGTCTTCATGAGACCTCCACGAACAACGGTCTAAGACTGATTGACTTCGCCGCGGCGCGAAACATGGTAGTTAGTAGCACCAGATTTAAGCACCTCGACATCCACAAGGCCACCTGGCTGTCCCCGGATCAAAAAACGCGAAACCAAATTGATCATGTTGTAATCGACGGAAGGCATGCCTCTAGTGTTCTAGATGTGCGTACATTTCGGGGGGTCAACATTGACTCCGACCATTATCTTGTTGCAGCCAAGATCCACATGCGATTATGCAATGCGAAGAACATACGCACAGGAATGCAACGAAAGCTAGATGTCGCTAAGCTGCAATTACAACGGACTGCTGAAGCCTACTCCGCTCAACTCTCGGTTAAGCTCAACCAACCAACCTCTGGACCCGACGACGCCGGCGGACTTTGGACGCATATATCCCACTCCATGCGCGCTGCCGCTGAAGAAGTCATTGGTTTCCGGCGCCCGCAACCTCGGAACCAATGGTATGATCAGGAGTGTCGCATTGCGACTGCAGAAAAAAACGCCACATATAGAAAAACGCTGCAGTCACCTGCAACGCGAGCCGTGCGAGAAAACTACCGTGAAAAGAGAAAGGAAGAGAGGCGCCTTTTCAGGCGCAAGAAAAGAGAGTAGGAAAAGCGTGAGCGTGAGGAACTAGAGGTATACCAGGGCAAGAAGGATGCACGAAAATTCTATCAACAGGTTAAGCGTCTAACCCAAGGTTTCAAGCCCGGAGCATCCACTTGTAGAGACGAAAATGGAGATCTGAATACGGATACGCAGTGTGTGCTGAGATTGTGGAGACGGCACTTCTCCAATTTGCTTACTGGCGACGATTCCACCAATGCCGCCCATGGAGAGCGCAGTTCAGAGTTACCAATCAACAATAACGGAGTGGAAGTACCACCACCTAGCCATGATGAGGTTCGAGTTGCTATCCAACTACTCAAAAACAACAAAGCAGCAGGTGCTGACGGCCTGTCAGCTGAATTGTTTAAAACCGGCGGCGATGAATTGATAAGGCGCATGCATCAGCTCATCAGCAAAATATGGCTAGAAGAAAGCATGCCCGACGATTGGAACCTCAGCGTACTGTGCCCTATACTTAAGAAAGGAGACCCTACAATCTGCGCCAGCTATAGAGGTATCAGTCTTATTTCCATCGCATATAAAGTTCTCTCAAGCGTACTGTGTGAAAGATTAAAGCCGATTACAAAAACTCTGATTGGACCTTATCAGTGTGGCCTTCGACCTGGTAAGTCCACCATAGACCAAATTTTCACGCTACGACAAATCCTGGAGAAAACCCGCGAAAATCAAATTGACACACACCATCTCTTTGTCGATTTTAAAGCTGCGTTCGATAGCCCGAGAAGGGATTGCCTATACGCAACAATGTCTGAGTTCGGTATACCTGCAAAGTTGATTTGACTTTGCAGAATGACGTTGAGCAACACACGCAGCTCCGTAAAGGTAGGAAATGACCTCTCCGAAACCTTCAATACTGAAAGAGGTTTCAGGCAAGGCGATCCACTGTCTTGCGATCTCTTTAACATCATCATGGAGGGGATTGTACGAAAGGCCGGTGTGCATCGTAATGGCACCATTTTCTACAAAGGCGTCCAGCTCCTTGCGTACGCTGATGATACTGATATTGTCGGCAGAACCAAGAGAGATGTTACCGCTGCTTTCGCCGCTATCGAAAAGGAATCAGCCAAAGTGGGTTTGACGATAAATGAGGGCAAAACAAAATATATGCTGTCTACAAACAAGGGACCTCGGCGCTTATACTCCCACGTTTCATCCGGCAGCTATAACTTTGAAGTAGTCAAGGAGTTCGTTTACCTTGGCACCGCCATTAATACCAAAAACGAAATCAGCCTGGAGATAAAGCGAAGAACAATAATTGCTTATAGGTGCTACTACGGGCTCAGTAAGCAACTAAGTTGCAGAGCCCTCTCTCGATCGACAAAACTAACACTCTACAAGACGCTCGTTCTACCTGTGCTGCTTTATGGCGCTGAGGCATGCGTAGTTTCGCAAATTGACGCAGCCGCTCTGGGGGTGTTCGAGAGAAAAGTTCTTCGCAAAATCTTCGATCCTGTTCGAGTCGGCGATGACTATCGCATCCGAATGAACCACGAGCTGTAAGAGCTCTACGGAGACATTGACGTAGTTCGGCGTATAACTGTGCAGTGACTACGCTGGCTGGGTCATGTTCATCGTATGGACGACGAAGCTCCAGCGAAAAAGGTGCTCGAGGCAAGGGTCGCTGGTCAACGACGACGAGGGAGACCATGCCTCCGATGGATGTACCAGGCTGAGGAAGCCCTAACCGCACTTGGTGTATCCGATTGGAGAAGGCGCGCGCAAAGCAGAGGCGCCTGGCGAGAGCTGATGAGGTCGGTTGAAACCCGGACACGGGTTGTTACGACCACCTAAGTAAGTAAGTAAGTGTTATGTTGTTGTGCACATAATAATCGACTCATATATTTTTGCTGCATTAATTTTTTACAAATCCTTCATTTCCTTCATTCTGTTATGTTTGGTTTAGGTTCGTTTGCCTGACGAATGCTACCGGCTATGTTATGTTTGAGCCGTTCGGAACGACTCCGGAACGACCCCTCGTATGGGAGGGGGGTGGGGGTCTATTTTCACATTCTTAGGAGCTACAGGGTTAATTAATATTTCACGACTTTGATTCACGTTATTGTTTCTAGCAGAAAAACTAACTCACATACTACTACTACTACTCACATAAAACTTATCACATAAAACTCATTATAAAGGCAATGAAATCATCTTTCCATGGGTATATCAACAAACCCTACCAACTTAACCATTACCGGGCTGTGATCGTGTGAAGATGAAATCAATCGGTTGAAATTACCAAATTTCAATTTTGAGTTAATTTCTCAGAATTTCGCGTAGTAAATGAAATTTTTTTTTAAATCAATTTTTTAACTTATTCAATTTTCTTTTCAATGACACCAAAAACATAAACATATCTTTAAAAATAAAAAAGTTGGCTGTACTAAAAAAATTATACTATACAATATTTTGTGGACAGTTGTAGGCTAATTATCAGGGATATTTATCCACATATATTTTAAAAGTATCCTTTAAAAGTGTACTGAACCTTGTAGTATTAATTTGTTGCCGCTGGACAGTGTTCTCAGAATCAAACTGAAATCTTATAGTAAACAAATATGTATGTTTGTTATTTCATACACCATTTCAATATTTGAAAAAACCTTCTGGCAGTATTCACATCGCTTGAAGTGCCATATCCTGTTTATACTTTATCAATAATAAGACCCATATAAGAGTTTAGAGATACTCTTTTTGTATTTTTCTCATTTACTCTCATTTAAAATGTTCTCTCTCTAACTCATATACTATATAACACTTTTCATAGCTTTAAACGTTGAGGGTTGTATTGGAAGTGGTCGTATTTGTGGGCGGACTTAGGCTATTTTATTTTTTAATGTTTTCTATCAAATTTCTGATACGTTATTTTATTTTGTATGGTATACACTATTTTAATCAAGAAATACACCAGAATAATAAGTAAATTTAATATGAATTTTTATTACTATAAAATTATGTTTTAATTACAGTCAGATCGTAAATTATAAGCATGGTCTGTATTTATAGTCGTCTTCGTCCTCTTCTTCGAATCTGTCTGGTTCATCTAAGCAATCGCTAATATTCTCTCCTTGTAAGTTCAAAAAAAATGTCTGTGAGCCGGGAGGAATTACATTTTTCTTGCATAAATCTTTGAGATCCTTCAATTTTGTGTCAGAAATTGGTAGTTCTTTTTTATATTTGTGAGTTAATGTAAAATTGGTGACCCCTTTCTTTTTCATTCTCGAGCCATCTATATCAATCACTTTGAAGCCTTCGTTCCATTGTTCCTTGTATAACAATTGTCTCTTTTCACTTTTTATTACTTGGAGAACCTTGATTTTAAGCCAATTTACCGATTCATTGTTGACATTTTTCTTCAAGTTATGCTTCAATTTTGGGAACGCCGTTTTGAGATCAATAATATCACTGTAGTTAAGCCTTTCTACAGCGTACGGATTTTTTCGTCTTGCCAGTCTAAGTATAGTTGGCCATTCTTCTGGTGAATATACACAAATATTTCTCTTAGCTCGTTCTATAGCCGAATGCATGGAATCTGCTTCCATTTGTGTGTGTCCACTTTGAAGATATTTCATCGTTATTGAATTAAAATGCAATGAATGATTCATATGAAACAATAATGTGCCAATTAATCTGTTTCTATTCTGTCCTCCACAGCAGTCTGAATACAGAATAACATCCGTTACTGATTCGGGTAAATTGTTCAGCATTTTTAATAAAGTGGTTCCAATTTCCTCTGACCCACGCTTACCATGGTTTTCATCCCACAGGAAACAATATCCAGCTCCACTAGCTAAATCGTAAAATGTGTTGTTGTATGTGGCGAACTTTCGACTGTAATACAAGGTGCTTACATTGCTACATGGTGTCAATAGCACTGATTGTAAGTCAAAAGTGAATACTTTTATATTGCTGTTCTTTTTAGATAACTCCTTGTCAGCATCTTTGTGGAGTCTTGCCTGGGCTTTATTTGCTAAGTGTTCATCATATGATTTCTGTATTGAAGCCTTGTCCTCTGTATTTTTGAACTTTTCGCATGTTAAGCATGTGTCTTTTTTTGGATGATGGAATGAATAATTGTAATTATTACAAAATATGTGGCGATACATATGTTCTTTAACTGAGAGATCTGGGTGGCGTTCTTTAAATAAGTTATACATTTTTATAATTGTTAGGTCTGCGCTCAGATAAAGGCGTTGGGACTTTGCTCGAGTATAGTGGCTTTCTACTGCTGGAAATGACTCTATGTGCTCTTTAATAAGAGTTGCTATCTCCGCGTCTACTTTTCTTTGCATTCCGTGTTTACCCCTCATGTCAACAAATTCTCTTTGATTCTTTTTTTTGGCTAATACAGATATCGCGCAGTCTGACACGTGTAAAGTATTTAAAAAGAACTTTTTACAGACCTGTTTGTCATTTAGAAAGTATTTAAGAGTGTTCGACCGCCGTGATTCTCTCGTTAATGTCCTCTTGCACTTCTCCAGTTTTATGTTATTACTAAGGAATAGACGTTGCTTGCAGTAATCGCCCAAACTCCAATAGTCTGCATTGATTTTCTTACGATCTTCTTCAGAGAAGTGTTCTGGACATTTGTGATGACAGCTGCAATTTGCGGGCTTCGGTAAACGTTCCTTAATTACTTTACCACTCTTTGTAACATAAGCCTTTCCTTGACTCCTGTCACTCTTTCTTTTGTTCTGCTTCCAAAGCTGGCTCTTACACTATTGAATACAACAAATCCATAATTGTAGGAGACATCTTCTTAAATTACCTTTTAATTAACTCACCTTTCTTTTTCGTGTTACTGTCAATTCTACATTTTCATCATTGCTTTCTTCCGCGATTTCGCAGAGCACTTCATGTTGCTTTACCGAAGATTTTTCAATTTTCCCCTCGAGATTATCCTCCTCTTCATCCGTTTCTGGAATATAATAATCTGACGATCCTGCTGAAAAATCTTCTCCATCCTCTTCGTCAGTTTCCGATATATTTGAATCCAATGGTTCCACAGATAATCCAACAGAGTTTGGAGCAAGTTTGACACATAGGGCTCCTGTTGATTCCGTCGCAAATTCTGTTGACAATTAATATACCTTAATATTCCTTCCTGCAATTTAAGATAGCAGATACTCACCAGAGCTTGACAAATCCATGATTAAATGAATGATTGGGAACGAATGAACGACTAAATGATTATGAACGAGCGAATTTCGACCAGAGATAAAGAGATGGAAACTTCTTTTCTATTGTGAATTCTGTTGATTTTGACAGCTAAAAATGTGAGGTCACAAACCATGATACAATAATAAGGATATAATATATCTATATATATTTATATATTATATATATAATATATATAATTACATATTATATATATATTTACATATTATGTAAATATTTAATTATATATCTTGCTACCTATGCTATGTGTGTCACCAGCCATAAAACAACGTAAGCATTGCATAGGCTACTTTTGTTTTTTGTAATTTTAAAGCACATGTTAATTGTTCTAAAAATATAACGGCCTATAAGATTCATACAAATGAACATATTGAAAATATTTGTTGAACAACAACGTATATCATTATACGTCATTTTAGGTGTTAGTGTCATGACAAAATTGATTTTTTTCCTAAAAGTTAAAATAGAGTATGTGAGTGTACATTACTATTATTTTGAATAAACAGAAAATTTAGTTTATGTAAAATAGCGTATATGCTTTTACATGATTTTTGAGGAAAATAATTTAATACAAATTTATACTATATTTTTTTGACTGACGTTTTGACCCACTTTGTGAAACTAGAATTTGACAAAATTTTTACCACATATAAAATCGACGATGGAGAATCCAAAAATTCAATAAAAAAATAATAGCCTATGAGCACATAGGCTATTGTTATACTAAGGGGACGATATGTACCTCAATTATAAGTCATTTTATAGTATTTACACTGTTGTGGGTTGTATGGGAAGTGGGCGTGTTCGTTTGTTTTACTGTTTTAACTGTTTTCAAAAAATTATCGATTTGTCCAGGAATTTGGATGCATATGAACATTTCAACTCCTTCCGATAGTTCTAAGCTTACGGACCATATCTTTTTAGGTGACATGTTCGGGAGTAGGTTCTACGAAATTTTTTTTTTTTCTTGCGTTAATACCCAAGGAATAAAAAATTTAAAAAAATACTTATTTCTGTATAAACATTACTCCTTTGAGCTTAAAAAGTTTTTTCCCTAAATGAAATAATGTGATTTTCTATGTAAATTTTACCAAAAATTACCCAAAAATACCCTTTACGAAAAATGACGTAAAAATAAAACAACGGAAATTGGCACCTATATCTTTTCAACATATTTTTTAAATAAGTTGATAAATAACATGTAAAGAATATAAAAAAAAACTAAAAATGGATTTTGGAGCTATTCACTCTCAAAGTTGGAAAATATTTTCCGGTTTTTCAATTTCACACAGAACGCAATGTTTATGTTGAATAACTTTTGAAATAAAGTCTGGATTTAAATAATCAAATTCATATTGAAAATATAATTATTCAGAAATTTCTAAAACCATCAAACATGATTCATTTCTTTTTCAAAATTTATCCCACAGCTGACTCACAAAGTATGTATAAATGGCTCAGTTTACAAATGTTAATTTTAGGCGAAAAACTGCCATCACATATAATTGAATTAAAGACAAAAAACGCAAAATCGCACCTCTATATTTTTTTTTTCAGTTTTTAATAAATAAAAGAACACATTTTGAAAGTTTAAGCAAGATCAATAAATATTTTTTTTTTCTCTTCACTGCTGATATTTTTAGATTTTTTTAATAATTTTTAAAAAAATTATATTTTTCAAACTAATTTTATATCTGATCTAATTGAAGGATTTCTTTAAAAAGGCATACCATCAAAACCATAAGATTCTATTTATTTCAAAAATATACAATTTTATATACTTTGAACATCTCGTTCGAGAGTTATGATATTTTATCTGTAGAAGGTAAATGCAAATTCGCAGAAAAAATAATCAATTTTCAGCTCATGCTGTGTGTCCAAATCTTCATATATTTTCAAAATTTTTACAGAATTCTCTTAGTTAAAGAATTATCTGTCGATTGATATATAATAAGTTATAATATTACTAAAAAAAATACAAGTTAGTTTTAGTCGCAATTATTACACTGAGCGACGTTTTAAATTTACTTTATTCGTTGATATTCGTACTCTTCCCGACTGTAGCTTTTGCTATTTCGTTTTTATTAAAATTATATATAATGAATCCACCTCGACTAAAACGCGTATAAGAAAAAATTAACAATTTATAGCTCTTTATACCATATTTAAAAAATCCGTTTGTACACAGCTCTTACGATTTTTCAGATATGTTCGTGAAGTTAATCTCTTATTTCGTCCATTATTAAAAATTCACTGATACAGCCTATTTTTAGGGGTATTCATTTAATACCCCTAATTTCAAAATCACCATAAATGACAGGGCATCTTTTACCTCTTAGTACCCTAAGATAACCGTGCCTTGACTAAACATGGCTATTTTTGCACAGCTGACTGACTCCATGCAGTGGAGTGTGACGTAGCTATGCAACAGGCTGGCAAGCAGGGTAGCGTAACAGCAGTACAACAAGGACTTGCAGGCAACTGATTGTGAGTGACACACGTGTATCTCAAATACACAACCTAGGGCACTTAGAAAGGCAATAAATTTGACAATATTGTCAGGTCGAGTAAAATGGGTGTGGAGACGACAGCACGACAACAACAACGACGGCGAGCAGTTCAAAAGCAGCTTTCATTGATGCTCTTTTCTGCAGCTTTATACCTGTAGGATATGATTTGATATGAAAAAGAAATGCTGCATTTAAACCGCAATAAATGCACTTTTTCACCCTCTACCCTGTAGAATGGAAACCCACCACTTTGCCTTAATTACAGTAGCTCATCCCTTTGCGTTACTGTCACACGCTCGAATGGACTGTGATGGTCGCAAAGCGCGTGCAGCAGTCAGTCAGAGTAGCAGCTAATCAGGATTAACGTTTATTGCAGCGTCGCATAATCAGTTGTTAAAAATTCGCATTAATTCAATGGAAATCCTTTGCAACCAATGCAACAACAACAACAACAACAAATAAATAAATGCTTTTATTTAAGTTATACGCTTGGCTGCAGGATTAACAATTTTTATTTATTATCTGTTAGTTTTTTATTGAATGCATTCACTCGTTTATTTATTAATGCGTGAATGCGATAGAGTTGCCAGTGGTTTTTATGAAAATCTGATGAGTGGAGAATTTAACTAACTTTAAAATAAAAATGAAAAAAAAAAACAACAAAACATTAAACGGCCTTTATAGCTATTGAATTAAGAAATTTTTTACTGGGGCTTTGTTTTATTTTTATGATGAGTTAGATCAGGTTTTTTGAAGTGAAAACTTCTTTTGGCGCGTTGAGCACTTTTTGATAGAGAGCAAAACTATAGATTAGCGATATCGTCATCACGCTGTTAGCGACATCATCACGCTGTTAGCGTAACAGAAATGATTGCTGTACAGCATTCCTTTTAAGGGATTACCTAGCATCGACCAAGCCGAAGACCGAAGCGATTACTGAACCGAATACCGAGGCGATTACCAATCAATTACCGATCCAATTACCGAAGCGATTACCAACCAATTACCCTAGTGATTACCAACCGATTACGGATCCATTTATCGATTACCGAAGCGATTACCAGCCGATTACTGAACCAAATACCGATTACGGGTGTGATTACCGACCAATTACCGAATCAAGTACGGATTACCGAAGCTATTACAAACCGATTACCGTAGCGATTACCAACCGATTTCCAATTACCGAAGCGATTACCAACCGACTACTGATTACCGAAGCGATTACCAATCAATTACCAAAGCGATTGCTAACCGATTACCAATTACCAAAGCAATGACCAACCGATTACCAAAGCGATTACCAACCGATTACCGAAGCAATACCCAACCGAGTACCGATTACAGAAGCGATTACCAACCGATTACCAATTACTGAAGCGATTACCAACCGACTACCGATTACCGAACCGATTACCAAACAATTACCAAAGCGATTGCTAACCGATTACCAATTACTAACACAATGACCAAGCGATTACCAAAGCGATTACCAACCAATTACCGGTAACCGAAGCAATACCCAATCGAGTACCGATTACAGAAGCGATTACCAACCGATTACCAATTACTGAAGCAATTACCAACCGACTACCGATTACCAATCAATTACCAAAGCGATTGCTAACCGATTACCAATTGCGCTTCTGATTTACCGACTCTAGCTACTTAGGAAATTCAAACCAGCTATGTTATTTCATAGTTTAAGTTTTCATTTTGGTCGGCAGTCTCCCAATGCCTACTTTTTTTTTTAATATTTTTTCAAGCTCGAAATTTTGTGACAGCTCAAAAGAATTAACCAAGCTACAATATAGTTTCTGTTTTATTGTTTAAACTTGGTTAGTTAATTTTTTATAGCCATATAAAAGCAATTTTTTGTGTTTTGCGTTTCGAGATATCAACAAAAACCCAGTTTATTTTTGCTCTATTCTCAATTTTTGCAAAAGGATCTCAAGAACTATGAATTCAAACTTCACATAGTTGATGTTAATTGAAAGGTGAATCTTCTTCTTTAGAACGATAGGCCATATGTGTCAATTGAATTTGTATTCGTTGATTTACAGGCATTCAAGTAGATAAAATTAAATTTTTTCCTTTTTTTTTTGCAATTTCATTTGGCTGTTAAAAAAATTGTATAATTACTTTCTTTGAAGACAATTTTATTGCGAAAATATTAAGTCTAAGTTATTTGTAAAAATGTAATACCAGTAACAACAAACTGCACCACATCCTGATCGAAACCCTAAACTGCAGCCCCTAAATTAGTAAAAACCAGTTCAGGAGAAACAGATTCGAACTCGGATTGAGTACAAATACAGACCGTGGTTTTCATCAAATTTTGCCAAATTTTATAGTGTTATTAAATAACAAAGCTTATATGCAAAATTTCAAGACATTTCTTTAATATTAGTGGGTTTCTAAAAGATTTTACGTTAAAAATAAAGCCACTTTGTATGGGAGGTAGGCGTGGTTTTCATTCGATTTGGCTTATTTTCTAACCTGATCTTTATTTTTCACGATAGTCTTAAAATTGCGTTGCGACGAGCATTGCTAAGTCGACTCAGGTGGTGATGCTGATAAAAAATATATATACTTTTTTATGCCTGCCAGCCTCCTTATAGTTGGGGTATATATATCAACATATATCATAAATAACAAAATATAAATTTTATCGATCCAATTTCAAGACATTTCAAGAGATTTTATTTTAATAATATAAATCAGGCTTTAAAAATATCACTGAAGCTTTCAGTAAGCTGATACTAACGCTTTTCTAATTGCAGTTGAAATTTTATATACAGTGGTCCCCGGTTAACTGCGCCCCGCTTAATTGGGCTCTCCGTTTAACTGAGCTGAAAAGTAAGCAAACTTAATATTCTTAATAAACTATATATTCTCGTAATTGAGTGCCCCGTCTAACTGCATTGAAAATCAAGCATTTTAGCTGACGCAAATAACCGGGGACCACTGTAGCTGATTTCTAACTTTTTGATTAAAAATTTTTAATAAGTTTTATAATCAGGCCTTTCAGTAATTCCGAGAGAAACAAATTGTTTCTCAAACATTTTTGTTCCAAAGAAAAAAATTTAGAAATATTCTTTCGGAATAGAATTAAATTTGACGTTATGCTCGAATCTGTCAATGACAATGTGGAAAATAAATGTTTAAACAAAATTATTAAAATAATAAAATTTGGAATAGTCTTGACCGAAGATTAAAGACGTTTTATTAGAAGTAGATATTCTTTGTTTCTTCTTTATTGAGGGTAGAACAGTAATTCGACTTTGGCTGTTGTAGAACTATTTTCACCAGTTATAAATATCAAGTAGCCTTCAAGTTGTCCAATGCGAGGTTCTTCAAAGAGATGGTTTTCCTCCTTTGTATCTATCGCAGGGACTGAATTTAATTTTTCCTTGCTAGTGCCTCTTCCATTGACAGAGCCATTTCTCAGTGGCTATAAAGTAGTGAAAAAACTTTGAACCATGATGCAGTGGTTAAAAAAAACTTTGTTCTTTATCGAAATAACGAAACGAAATTTTCTCCACTTTTGTGTCTATCTATTAAGCTATATTTGGACTTGGAAAAAATAAACGTAAATTTCAAATTTCCTCTCGTTATTTTATTCACGATAGATATTTTTGCTTTTGGAAATAAATTTACCTATACTAACGTTGTTAACGATACTTATTTTTGTTAAAGGGAAAAAAGTTCTATGGAAAATATTATTGCCTATAAGCCTGAAGAGGTTTACAAGGATGTGCTTTTATATACCCCAACGCGTACTGCGCAAGGGATATATTAACTTTGTCATTCCGTTTGTAACGCCAAGAAGGAGGCGTGGCAGGTATAGAAAAATATATATATTTTTGATCAGCATCATCTCCTGAGTCGATTTCCGTGTGTCCGTCTGTCTGTCCGTCTGTCTGTCCGTCTGTCGACACGATTACAGCCGCTATTTTAAAGCTATCGCGATGAAATTCAAAATATAAGTTTATTTTAAAAAAAGGAAGATCAATTTCGAGAATGGGCCAAATCAGATGAAAACCACGCCTACCTCCCATACAAAGTGACTTTATATTAACCGTAAAATGTCTTTAAAATCCACAAAAATTAAAGAAATGCCTTGAAATTTGGCATGTAAGCTTTGCTCTTCAGTCTTAATCCTGGCTATGAAATTTGGAAAAATTGGATGGAAACCACGCCTACCTCCCATACAAATTGGCTTTATTTTAAACTTAAAATCTCTTCAAAATCTGCAAAAATTAATGAAATGTTTTAAAATTTTGCACATAAGCTTTGATATTTAATTTAAACCATCTGCATGATATATGGCAAAATCAGACGAAAACCACGCCCACTTCCCATACAAAGTGGCTTTATTTTAAACTTAAAATCTCTTAAAAATTCACAAAAATTAATGAAATGTCTTGAAACTTTGTACATTGGCTTTGATATATAATATCAACCATCCCTATGATATATGGCAAAATTGGATCAAAATCGTAATTATTTTATACAAATTTTTATGATGAGTTCCCGATTTTTTTTGAGCTTGAAAGCATAAAAATGCTTGAAATTTTTTGAAACTAATAAAAGCTTTTATTAGCAGCTAAGCCTTTCTACACCTTTTTTTATTATATATTGTTTTTTAAACATATTAGTATAATTTTATAATGAAATTCCGTGGATTTGTTAAGATTGTTGAACAGTTTTAATAAAACAACAAAAAAGCTTTGAAAGGTAAAGAGTGCTGAAGACTTTTAAAAGCTGATTAAAAAGTTTTCTTGAAAAACACTTGAACTATTTTAAAGGCAATACCAAAACCTCTTTGTTGAATATTTACATTAAGGCGGTCTTCTCATAGAGCAACTTTTTTTTTTTTTGACTTTTTTTTTGCATTTATTTATAGCTTGGGTAGTTATGAATATGCCCCTAAAAGGATTTTTAGAAATTCGAAATACTTTAGAAGATACAGCCTTTTTTGTGAAGCAAGGTCTTCGTCAAAATGAGCTATAAAAAAATTACTTCAAACTTTAAATGCGTTTATCTCGAACCCACGTTTTTCGAACTGGCGGCCATGATATCTCCAGTTCAACTGAACCGATTTTCATGAAACAAAGTGGAATCGACGCAGAATTGTCACCATTCTCGGGTGAACCTCGACCATAATTTTAAAAAATTTTTTACTATTTTTTTTTTACACTAAACTACAAAAAAAAAACCCGAAATTTAAATTTTTTTTTTGAATGGCCGCCATTTTGTCAAAAAAAATCACAAAATTAAGCATGAGGTTCACCCGAGAATTACATCTATATTGATTATAACCCCGTTTTTTTTTTCATTTCAGACGCTCCGGAGACCCGGAATCGTGGCCGCCGTGACGACACCTTTTTTTTTCACCACCAACTTTGAAGTCTCATTACTTTTTGAACAGCCCACGTATCGAGGCAAAAAAATTTTTTTTATTTACTTTGAACCTTTTGTAATTCAATAAATAAAAAAAGTTTTCAATTATTCTTTGCGTTTTCAAATAAGAATTTTTTTAAAAAGGGTTCAAAAAACGGGTTTTGAATGAGAAGACCGCCTTAAGTTTTCATTTTGAGCTCAAAAAGTTTTTAAACGATATAATTTTAACATTTTTTATTTATTTTAACAATATGAATGAGCAATGAAAGCCCAATAGAGCTGAAGTTTTTTGAAAGCTGATAATAAAGCTTTTTTTAAGAATGCAGCTAATTTTAACCGACTTCAAAAAGGAGGAGGTTCTCAAATTCGTCGGTGTCTCTGTTTTTTTTTTTTAATGTATGTACATTGATTACTCCTAAACCATATTTCTTATTGCCATAATTTTTAGTGAAGAGATAGATATCATAAACACGGAGGTGCCCAACTAAAAAAGTGGGCGATATTCGATAAAGGGGCGTGACAATACTAGAAAAACACTGTATCTCGAATAATATTGACACTCTCGAATAATAGGGTTCTGCAATTTAGTGTAGGGGTCAGAGACCTGCTTTCAAAATCAAGCTTTTTCAAGTACTTGAAAATTCACTTGGTTTGAACTTGAAAAAACCAAGCAAAGCAAGCTTTGTATCAAACTAATCAATCGCAAGCTTTACTTCTCTGCTGCGCACAAAAACTTGAAGCCCTTCAAATTTTCGGGGAAAAAAACTTGAAAAGATTGATATGTTCGGGAAAAGCTTATAAGATTACAAGTATCCAAATAGTTCAAATAGTTCAAATTGTGAAAGCTTGTTGTCTTGGGGATCGCTGATTGCGATTCTGATGTCAGAATATAAAAAGTTGTTTGGACACTTCCGTGGATCGTAACTATACTTTTTTGTGATTTTGACAGATTTCGTCCTTTTTTGCAATCTAAGTCGGATCAATTATTTGCATTCTGATGTTATGAAGATGATGTTCTGAGATTTTAAAGTTTCATATCTCGAAGGGGAAGCAAAATAGGTAAAATCTAACCATTTTTTGGGGGTCACTAAAGGAGGAAGCATTTTTCAGACTCACAACTAGGGGGTCTATCACTCCCCTATTTTCCACATTTTTAGAGGGGACGTTGAAACACGTGTGTAACTGTCTACTGAAAGTCAAAATGTAAGTCATACACGTGTTTCGGTTCATCCCTAAAAATATGTCGAATGGGGGGTTAACAGACACCCTATTTGTGTGTCTCAAAAATGCTTCCTTAAATAGGAACCCCAAAAAATTGGTTAGATTTTACCTATTTTGCTTCCTCTTCGAGATATGTTTTTCGAGTTTTTACTTCGTGTCGTAGATCACGCGTTCATAAATTCGGGCAACAAGCTGACGTCGACTTGACTAATTTCAAGTATACTTGAACTTGATTGAAAATTATCAAGTTCAAGCGCGCTTGTATTCATAAATTTAGCAAGTACTTGAAATTGCAAATGAATAGGCTTGTGCAGTTCTCTGGTAGGGGTAGACACTATTATTACAAATTAGAGTCAAGAAAATGGGCATTATTTGACAAATGGGCGTGGCAAACCAGAAAAACAGTTTATTTTGAATGTATATTTTAATTTACATAGAATGTGTATTTCATTATCATAAATATATTAATTTCTTTATGAATACAAAAGCTTTGAATTTGGAGCTTCTGATTAAAAGTCTGATTGTATAAGCGCCGACCTTAAAAGCTTTATATTCGTAAGGAAATTAATATATTTATGGCAAAAAAATAAATTAGAAAACAAATTAAAATAATAAGATTTCCGATGTAATAATATGTTTAAATAAATTATCAGATATGACCAAGAAATTAAAAGTAAAAGTTATTTTCAAATTATTTTTTTACTTTGTAGTGATTTTGTGGTCGGTTTTTTTTTAAGTTTTTTAAAGCTGATATCAAAGCTTCCTTGATCAACAGTTGCATATAATTTTTGTCATGTGCTTTCGAGGAGTTTTTAAGATTTTATTTGAAATTTTATTTGAAAAGTTTTTATTATACTTTAAAAGTTTAACAGCGCCGAAGCTTTAAAAAGCTCAGTTCAGTTTTTTTAAACTACAGCATTGAGCAGCATTCTTCCGCTCGTCGGCAAAGAGCTTTCTTTGCCTGAAAAGTGTTCAATGTATGTACTTTAAGATGATATAATGATCGCTTAAAAGAGCTAAGTAGTTTTCGTAAAAAATTAATGAAAATTCAATTATGAACGAACTTACAACAAACGAACTAACTTTATAAGAACACTGAACCAAAAAATCAAAGGATTGGCCCTATAAACGTTTCATTGATTCAATGAATCTCTGTTGGTTCAAAGAAAAACTTGCTTTGACTTCCAAAGAACGCATTCTTTAAATGAATGTACGAATTCATTGATTTCAATGTATTAACAGTTTTTTGATTGTGTTCTTTATAATTTATAAAACAAGTGTTACTTTAGATAAGAAAGTCTAAAATACTTTTAAACTATTTAAAAGCTTTGACAGTTTATTGAAACGTGTTCAAAGTCTTGAATTTATATTAGTACAAAGCGTGATCATAAGTTTTGAATGGCATTTGATGCTCTCTAGTTTTAAAAGCTCTGCCGCAAACATTTGAATATTCATAATTTATCCCGATATTATGATGTGAACATTTTAAAAGATGCACTTAAAAAGATTTTTAAGCCCTTTGTTTTGTTTTTTACCATAACTTTCGACCCATAAACTTCTTATTATTTTCTATAAATATGCAGAATTTTTTTTAAATTTTTCTCAACAATCACGGTGTAAGCAAAAGTGTAAAGTCAACAACATTCAAACCGTTGTAAATCAAGAAGATTTTTAATTAAACTTGAAAGCTGTCACCGGTGCAATAGCTCATTTTATAGCTAGCTACGCCCAGTGTGTGTATGTGTGTGTGTGTGTGCAACGCTAAGCCTCGCCCGGTTCTGGGACCAGGGTTAATTTTGTATTTTTATATTCAAAGCCATGCTTTCGGGCATAAATCACAGTCACAACTTCACTCAAAGAGCTACGAAAAGAGGGTTGCTTTCGCGGGGTTCGCTTTAATTGAAGGTGAAAATCCTTTTTGGGGTTATTTTGTGTTTTGTTTTTTCTTTTTGTTATACTTCTCTGCTTTACATGCAGCAAGACAATGCGAAAAAAGTGCAAAGTAGTCAAAACAACAGACGACAAAAACAAAAGGGGCATAGAAAAAAAAAAAAAAATCAGGAAAGAGTGCCATAGCAGTAGAGGTGGCAAGAAATGTCAAAAAGACAAACAGATCCATAAAAAGCACCCTCGTTCTGTTTTATTGTCCTGCTGTCATCTTGCGAGATGTTTTTGATGCGTGCCTAGGGAAATAACGGTAATTTTATATCAACAGTCAAACACACACGCAGACATTTACACACATTCTTGCAGCTTGAGCGCATTTTTAAGTTGCAGAAAAAGTAGCAAACAATGTCAAAGAAGGGTCGGTCGTGCGATCGTACGGTTTGGTAGCCACCCTAGGCCAAAGCAGTAAGACCAAATGTAAGACAACAGCAGCTAATGTAATTTTGTTTGATTCGAAATGCATAACGCACTTTGACAGTGCTTGCAACAACAATAACAACAACTACAAAAACGAACAACCAGACTACAGCAGCCTTCATATGAATAATAATAATAATAATAATAGTAATAATGGCTAAAAACGCGCCACTTAAAAAAAAAAAAAAGCACTTCGAGCTGGGAAAACTGATGGTCTGACAGCAGGATATACTTCCGTTCGAGTGCATCACCAACACCAACATCACCTCGATGAAGCCTTTTTAATTCGCTTCAGAAATTATTTGTTTAGCTACTTGATTTTGCTACTCATAGTTGCACGACTATTGAGCTGTGAGGCGTGGCAGTAGGCGTTAGTTGTGATAGAGCAAAGTGCGTTTTTGATGTCGACATTGCGGATCTGTCATAAACATGCAAAGTAGTTGCTGTATGCTTGACTTGATTGTGGAACCTGACACATTAAAGCAATTGTTGTAATGAGTTTTTCGGAAAAAGCTGTTTAAAAAATAGCTTAACAAAGTTAAATTCACTTGAATAAACTTCATTGCATAAAGCTATAACGGACCCATTTTTCGATTTTATCATTACATATTACGAATTATTATTTTCAAATGTTGGCTTAAAAAATTTAAGATCGATATCTTGAATAATAACTGATATATATATATATATATACAGGGTGTCCCGCAATTGAGTGCAACTATTTACGGAGCTGAAAGGTGTATGTCAGGCTGAGCAAAAATTTGTATGGGAGGGGGGTCTATTTTTAAATTCTTAGGAGCTACAGGGTTAATTAATATTTCACGACATTGGTTTACATTATTGTTTCTAGCAGAAAAACTAACTTACATTGATAAAACTCATCACGCGAAATTCTGAGATATTTGCACTCAAATTTGAAATTTGGTAGTTTCAACCGATTGATTTCATCTTCACACGATGACAGTTCGGTAACGGTTAAGTTGGTGGGGTTTGTTGATATACCGTTGGAAAGGAGATTTCATTGCCCTTAAAATGAGCTATCAAAATATGTTTTATATTAGTTAGTTTTTCTGCTACAAACAATAACGGAAACCAAAGTCGTGAAATATTAATTAACCCTGTAGCTCCTAAGAATGTGAAAATAGGCCCCCCCCCCCCCCTCCCATACAATTTTTTGCTCACCTCGACAATATAGTTTTTGATTACTGGAAAACTTCAGTTTGATTAGAGATGATTAAATAACAAAAAAAAAGAGCAAGAACTTTGATCTTTCTCATACATTATCATACATGATCTTAATCAACACAAAAAATTTACAATAATACAAAAAACTTTACGCGACAAAAGTCTACATTATGCTAAACTTCTCAAAGCAAACCCGACAAAAAGAAGCTATACATGCAAATTTTTTTTGCTTCATCATTAGAATACGAATTATTTATTCTCATGAAATTGTGTTTTAAGAACTGTTTTAATCGATAGTGCTCACATAATTGGACCCCAAAACGAAAAATAAAGAATCTTTTAACTAAATTGCGAAATAAGTAAAATTTAGTCGAACCAGAGTATAGCCAGAGTAATCGACTCGATAACCATCATGATCGAATCGCTCTACGATTGGAAAAAAAAAACGTTCTCGAAGATATTTCTACCCTTTCATGGAAAAAGGGCCAAAGTCCTGAAGTCAATGGATCAAAAATAGTAAATCACTTCAGCATACTTTTTCGAAAATACGTTCATTCAAAAAATGCGCAAAAAATTTTAAGCTTTTTTAACCCATTTTAGCTCGCTGGTCGATTTTGCGACCACTAACTTTCAAATTAATTTTTGGAAAAAATAAAAAAGATTTTTTCAACTTCTTTCGGCATATACACGGTTCAGTTTAATGGAAATTCAGAAAAAAATAAATTTTTAAAATTTCCTGTTTTTACCTATTCAGGTAAGCGGTTAAAAAAATACCTTTTTTTGACAATTTTTGAAAAAATCAAAAAAAAGATATCAATTTAATGTATAATAAAACTATTTCCGTAATCAGACAGCCAAAAGACTAAAATATGATAATCAGTTGGTTTTGGACAACACAGGTCAATTTAACTATGTGTTACCTGTGTGATAAAAAACAGATGCTCGATTTTTCGACAAATGACCCTATATGTATACTTTTATTATAATATTTTCACATGTCACTTTTACATATATTTCATTTAATAAAAGTAACAATATTTTATTTAAAATTTTTCAATTTTTGTATACAGATTAGGCTATTTTTCGATTTTTCGACCACTTCGTAACCGAAAAATTTTAATTCGAAAAAATCTTAAACTTTGGAACTTTCTTAATTTGATCACTAATAACAACATCTGAAAATTTCATTACGAAATTCCAACTCGTTCTGGTAGCGGACCAAAATGGGTTAAGGATTTTCCAATACAGTTTTAGTTAAAAATTGGTTAATATCTGAGAAAAAATATCGATTCTGTGAACTTGCAAAGACTTCCAAACAAAAAACATTATTTTTTTTACGAGTATTTAAAACTGGCAGCCTTGGCGTAGTGGGTAGAGTGTGTGGCTCATAGGCCAGAGAACCCAGGTTCGAATCCCCCATCTGACACAGAAAGCTTTATCAACTGAATTAATTTTTCTGTTCGGCTGTCACCTCTCTGCAGAAATGGCAAACCTCAGAGAGTGAAAAACTGCCAAGAAAAGCTTCTCGACCACATAAGCCGTTCGAGGTCGGCATAAAACTTGTAGGTCCAGTTCTCGATCATTTTTGTTCAAACATTTCACAACACGCACAACACAATTGATTATAAGAAGCTCGGTTAAAGTCCTTTCAAGGGCTGAAATAGCCATTTTCGTTGGTTCGTTATTTAAAAAATACTTCATTTTCTTGTATTTGAAAATAGATTACATCTCTAAAAATTAACTTCCTTAATTATATAAGTGTTTAATGCACTCAACAAAACAGAGAAACTAGTACTTATTTTCGGCATACTTCTCATAAATATGTTTATTCAAATAACGTGAAAAAAATCGAAATACTGATGATATTTCCAACACAATTTAAAGTAAAGATTATATACCAACAAGAACACAAACGCATTCACATTAATAAAAACAAAAAACAAATACTTCTTGGCCCGCCGTGGGAGTCGAACTTGTAGTCCAACGATTGATAGTTCTTTACACTACCCACCAATCCGAACACCTTTTTTTACGCAGAGAGATTCAATATTAAGTATAACTGAAGCTATGTTGTAGCATATTACAACAATCTTGTAACAAGTAGCTTAGCAGCAACACAAACAACAAAAACTAACAAAAATGTACTTCTATTGAAAGCGAATCGAAGTGGTTCGGGTAACACCGCGCTCGTATATAAGTATGTACTTATACCCGAAAATATGCTTATGAGCCGCATGAGTTTAAGTTTTTTACTTATTTCACTGAGTATGGTTAGGGCAGAGATCAGCAATAACCTTTGGTATGATTTGAGTATCCGATTTCTGTCGGATACTCATTGATACTCTATATTAAAAATTATGGAAAAAATCAATTGTAGTAAAATTGAATTAAACTGCCTTTCAAACGGCATCCTTTTCATATAAATTAAATGAAAAATGTATGAGATAGATTTTTTTAGGATAATTTTTTTCACGATTTTCACCTATGCCAAAAGTTGGCATGTCCCTGACTTACATATTCATAACAATAAACTTATATATATTATTTTCTAATAGAAACCGACAGAACGACAGACAGAAACCGATCAGAACGTTTGGAAAAGAATGCTGAAAAGTAGAAAAACGCTACTTTGCTGTAAAGCACATGTATAAGGTGCTTATCAAAACTATACGACACCAAACTAATTTTATTATGCACTCTCGCCAAATCTTTGTAATGGCGCTTGCAGCAGAAATACGGCTTTACTTCCGTTTTTTTTTTTGCTTTTGTTTATACGCTTGAAGTGGATTCACACTAGAAGCTTATTTGAGTTTTCAGCTTCCGTTTAAAATACCATCTATGAGTCGACTTAAGCAACTCACCACAGTAGTTCATATTGAACACACCTTTTAGTTACTTACTTCCTTCCAAACTTTTATCATATTTCTTTTATTGATTTATATTAAGACCCGCAATGTTAGATTTTTGCGGTAAAATTGTGGCGTGATCGAGCTTTCTTGACTAAAAAGAAAACGTTTCTCGATCTTTTATATTTCTGGTTTCAAAGAGTGCACATTAATGCAAAAAAAAAAAAAAAAAAAAAAACAGAAAAAATCTTGGAAAAAAGATCAATACCTTAAACTTAAATTTGTTTAAAATATTGTATTAAATTTATCTTTGTGAAGAGTTTAATTAAATTCATTAAAAATTTTTAACTAAAAAGAAAGAGAAATAAAACAAAGTTTCATCACGGAACGCTACTAAACGCTAGCGATTCCTTTGTCCACATAAATTATTTTGTGGAATTATTAATATTGAGCTGCATTGAATAAGTTTTATTCAATTACATTTTCTGAGATTTATTGGTGCCAATCCGATTGCGGGTAAGTTTTCGCATATTATCTTATCTTTTTTTTTCTAAGACATTTGTCTCCATACAGATTGGCACGAAACCTTCCGAATTTGATCTCAAAATTCACCAAAGAGATGGTACAGAATATTTAAGAGTTTTCTACAAATCCATATTTAAATATTCAAGAAATTCGTCATGATAAGAAAACCTTTGTAAAAATCTTTCGAGAAATGTATCAAAAATCTGCATAAATTCAGCATAATTTCAACCTAAGTTTTCTTTAAAGCGACAGTAGAGCAAGTTTATCGCATGCGATTTTGAATTCGAGTGGAATCTCAACTCTCTTGAACTACATAATGGATCCAGATTTCCAGTTGTCATCTTAATTGGGATAGGTCAGCAACGTGGTGAGCAGTACTTTTTCGGCAATCATAAGCTAAACATCGGTTTTTTTTTAATGTGCGGTAAAATTTTAGAAAGTAACATATATATATGATTACAACTGGTTTATTTGTATACATGGCGCACAATTGTGCAAGGAAATTATAAATTTTTATAAATGATGGTTTAATGGAACTTTAAAAAAAAAAAAAAGGAAATTATCTTAATACAAAAAAAAGGTAGTTAAATAGAATTTATAGTGGAAAAAAAAAAAGTGAAATAATTAAGAATATAGTTTTGTTAACAAAATTTAATTGCTAAAAAAAAAAAAAAAAAAAAGTTATTCTAAAATAATACATATAATAGTTCATGTTAACTTTCTTTTGTTGTACACATACGCATATGTTGTATGCGTAAAATAATTTCTCGCAAGAGACTTTTTCTGTTTTTTTTTCCCACTTAACCACTTATATTACTACTTTAGCATACTCATAATTTTTACTTAAAATCCTTTAAAGATGCATAAGATTCCATAAGTTTAATCTTAAATGTTATGCTTAATATAATTTAACATGCAAAATCTACAGCTGAAGATTAAAACTAGTGATGAAGTTAAACTTTAAGTTGAGCAAAAATTTAAAGTGAATATTTATATCAGTGCTCTTAAAAAATATCTCATGCAACTTAATTTTAAAATTTGAGTCCACAGCGCAGAAAGATCTTTTTTCGTGGGAGCCTCGTTAAAAAAAAAAAAAGCACTCAATAAGGAGAGCATGTAAGTTTTTTTATGATTTTCTTTTATATATATGTATTTTTTTCCTCGATAATGTGTGAGAGTGAGAATCACTAATTAGAACTAAACCCGTTCTTGAAACTAGGTCAGTGTAACCTTGAACTTGAATTTCTTTAAATTGCAACCAGCTGTTTTTCTATGTTTTTGCCATTTCAATTAAACTTAAATGCAGGCTTAACCCTTGCACTCGCACATATTTTTATTTTACTTTTTTATGCTAATTACTTATTTTTGCGAACTTTCCGTAATTTATCGATTACATTTTGTTTAAAAGTAAGTGGATATTATAATATCTCTATTTTTTTGCTATTATTTTTTTTCTTATGTACATTACAAATTTTAATTACTTATTTTTTTTATTAAAATTTTTCGAGATGTCCGATTTTTTTTATTAAATAAAGCTTAGAATTAGTATTATTAGATGATGATTCTTTCTTAATTTCTATAACCTAAAACTTGTTTATTTTCTTACTTACCTTTGCATTAAAAATGGAAATCAAAAGTTTTAATGAATAGTTTTTTTTTGTATTCAATGAATTAATTAAATGTTTTTAATAATGTTTTCTTTCCACTTGGGATATTTTTAAAGTCTTGCTACTTACCTTTTTACATTGTGTTATCACTATAGTTAAATATTGTTTTTGCTTACTTACCTATTTATTCCCATGGATTTTAATAAAGGTATTTTTTTTTATAATCTTCATTTTTTTATTCAATAAAAGAAATGTATATTAGTGCTAAAAATTCTGTTAATAATTATACTAGTTATAACAGCATAATGGATTGTAATTTTGTAGTTATGAGTTAAGTTATGTTAAATAAAACAATAATAATGAATACTTAAATTAAGAATATTTTGATTTTCTGCATGTCGACAGTAGTCTGACATGGTTAAAGGGATCAGAACTCTATGTAGTTGGTAAAAGGTCTGATCATGGCTGGGTGGGCAAAGTATTGTTGTGATGTCATCTCTACAACAAACATATAATTTTCTTAACGCTAATTTTATAAAAGCAATGAGCCTTTTTTTTTTTCTGTGTCCTTTCTCCCCCCCTTTTTCTCTCTTCCTCAGCACGCTAATTTAAAGTAATAATTTCGTAGTTTGGGTATTTTTATCGGAAAGATGGAAAACGAACTCCACCCCACTAGCCGACGAGCAAGAGCCGCGAGTCAAAGCGTGCTACCCCTTCCTTCTGACCTGATAAGAACTGTTGATATCTGCAAAACTGAAAATACCTACCTTTAAGATCGTTATATGCTACATTTATAAATATTATATATATATAAATTATTATTTTTGGCGCCCAACGTGGGGCCGACGCATCAACAGCCTCGACACATCTACAACATTTTGCGAGTCGGTTGTAACTCAAAAAAAAAAAAATCTTTTATTAAACACCTTTAGTTATTGTCCCACGAAAATTCGGCTCTTATCCTTTGAATTTCTTTGTTAGCTTTTTATTCTTTTTATTACTTAATTCGCAGGAATTGCAACAGCTTTCAATTTCAAGCTTTGACCCGTGTTTTCAAGTAATCGAAACCTGACTACTGTCTTTCTTGGGTTTTAATCTAGCAGGAATAATATATTTTTTCCAGAATTCGGAAAATATAGCCGTTAAGTGAAATCTAAGCAAATGTAAATCGTTTAAAATCTATCCGTGTTTTTGTTTATTAACATCTTTGCTAATGCTGATTGGAATTGCAGATCTTGTGGATATTCTAAGCTACAATCTGACCGCAGTATTTAAAAGCTCAGAATGCTTCCCTTTTTTTTTTTTTTTTTTTTCTTCTTTTTTTTGGAATTTTGGCTTATCTACATAAATAGCAACCATTTAAAAGATAAATCTTTAACTTTTCTTTTTTATGTTTTTCTTTTTCCTCATTGCATTTATTTTAATTGTCAAGGACCAATACAGACCCTGCTCGACATGCCAGAAAATCAAGTGAACTAATATATCGATATTTTTTTTTGCATTTTGCTTACTCTCGAAATATATATTTTTGAGGTAAACATTTGTCTGGGTATTATTTAAATACATTTATTGCTAACACATTCATATACTTAAATCGAAATATTTGATTTTTCTTTTCGCGTTGGAATTCGGTAATGTATTTGAGATGTTATCGTTATCTTTATCGTTTTCGGTTAGTTTTTCGGTATTTTTTTTCTAGCATAGTAACGTTATTGTCATCGATTTCATTTTCGATTACTGCATCCTGAAATAGTATTGTTTACTTTTTTATTTCCTTAATCGTTTTTTTAATTTTCGAAAAAAAATGTCAATTCGTCACAGTAACGAAGACTTGGCGTCTGACGTACTTCTTCCTACTTGCCCTATTTGTACAAAACTAATAGCGGTTCGATCAACGATAAAAACTTCTTGTTGTCATTACTTTCATAATGCTTGTCTTACGAAATATCTGCAAACGAAGAACAATTGTCCCGTTTGTGATGCCAGATTATCTAAGCAAGACCCTCAAAGTTCTTTACATTTGCCTAAGCTTTCGACTCCTTCAAAAACTTCCGATTCTTCGCATAATACTAGATCTCAATCACGCAAACCAACCGCACACGAAACTTCTGGTGCTGCTTGTACTGCTAGTACGTCAGGAGCAACAGGTCATTCAGAACCAACGGCCAGATATTCACCTGAACAACACCAAAGGGATACGATAAGGAATCTCGTTACAGCTGCTGTCGGTGCACAACATGCTGAACTGCTAACAACTCTTAGTCAACAATTGACTCAGTTAATTGAATCAAACATTCAAACAGGTTTTAATAGATTGCAAATTCAGAATAGACCTTTACATAGTCCTAGAAACTCTCCTAGACATTCAAATTGCCAGAACACTCAATTTCAACCTATAGAGCACCAAACATTGGAACAACTTTTAGGTTTGCCAACCTCGAACGATAATGACCAGGTTGAATTAAGGAATGCTGAAGAGCAACTACATGCTTCTCCAGTTTCTCATAGTGAAAATGCACATTCTTCTCTTTCGGTTAGAACAGATAAAGTCAGCCAAATTATTTTCAATTGGAAAGTAAAGTTTACTGGAGGATCCGATGGATTGCCAGTAGATAATTTTATTTATCGGATTGAAGCCCTTACAAAACAGACCCTTGATGGTAATTTTGAGATTGTTTGTCGACATGCAAACATACTTTTTGATGGCAAAGCCAACAATTGGTTTTGGCGCTATCATAAATTGGTACGCGAAATCAAATGGAAAGATTTGTGTTGCGCTTTGCGTAAGCAATATAAAGACTCTAGAACCGATATCGACTTTAGAGAATTGATAAGAGATCGCAAGCAAAGGATAAACGAAACGTTTGATAGTTTTTATGATTCTGTGTCAGAATTAATTGATCGGCTCGAAGAACCGATTTCGGAAAATGCTCTTGTAGAAATATTACGTCGTAACTTACTACCAGATATTCAGCATGAAATACTGAATATTCAAATATTGTCAGTTTCTCAGCTTCGTGAGATTTGTCGTAGGCGAGAATTCTTCTTGCAGGACATTCGACGAAAACACCAATTCGAAAGACCTAATGTTTCACGTAAACATGTTTCTCAAATCGAAGACAACTTTCAATCAGATTCTGGTGATGAAGTGTTATGTAGTGAAGAAATTTCTGCTATTTCACTTATTTGCTGGAATTGCAACAAATCCGGACACCGGTATCAAGACTGTCTTGGTGAGAGGAAAATATTTTGTTTTGGTTGTGGTACCCCAAATACATACAAGCCAAATTGTAATAAATGTAATGTTTCAAAAAACTTGCTAGCGAATGCACTGAAAAGTGCACACAAACCTCTGTCGACGCAAGCACACAAACATCAATCCACGAACACCGAGTAGATTGTTCCGTTTCTTCTTATCCTATAATTCTTCAGAGAACCCCTAAAGATATTAATGGTAAAAATTTTCATTGTTCTAAATCATATTTTAAGCCTTATCATATTCGTTTATCAGAATATGAAGCTGCAAAACAAACCATTTTTAAAGACTTCCTTGATAAAAATAAATCCCGTTCAAGTCTTAGAATACAAAATTTTTGGAGAAAAATTCGTAGAAATCGTAAAAGTTTCGTAAATTTTATAAATTCTGTTGTTTCAAACCCTACCGATATTCGTCCTTACGCTGACGTGACTCTCTTTGGAAAGGCCTGTAAAGGTTTATTAGATACGGGCGCATCGATAAGCTGCTTAGGAGCGAAAGCAGCCCAAGATTTTTTATCTTCGAATATACCGTTTAAAAAGATTTCGTCAAGCGTTCGCACAGCTGATGGAAAAACTCAAAGTATTATTGGTCTGGTGAATACCCCTATTTCCTTCCGTGGTGTTTCTAAGAACATTTCCATCTTTATTATACCTTCTCTTGCACAAGATTTGTATCTAGGCATAGACTTTTGGAAAGAGTTTGATTTGCTTCCCTTGCAACTTCTCAGTGAAATTGGTCCAAGTTCTTTCGATACTCATTCTTTGACAGATCTTCAAGCACAAAAACTAAAAACTGTTATTAATTTGTTCCCATCGTTCGCTAAAGAAGGTTTGGGTAAAACCACTCTTATTTCGCATATAATTGATGTAGGTGAAACTAAGCAAATTAAACAAAGACATTTTCCTGTTTCTCCAGCGATAGAGAAACTTATGTACGATGAAGTCGATAGGATGTTGAAGCTAGGTGTTATCGAAGAATCTGAGAGCGCTTGGTCGTCTCCGATAGTTCTTGTAAGAAAACCGGGAAAAGTTAGGCTATGTTTAGATAGTAGAAAAGTTAACGCAGTAACAGTGAAGGATGCATATCCACTTCCGAATATAGAAGGAATCTTGAGTAGGCTTCCAAAAGCTGAATTTATTTCAAGTTTGGATTTGAAGGATGCCTTTTGGCAAATACCGTTGGATATAGCATCTAGAGATAAGACAGCTTTTACTGTTCCTGGAAGACCTCTATACCATTTTAAAGTAATGCCGTTTGGATTGTGCAACGCCCCTCAAACAATGACACGTTTGATGGACAAGGTTGTTCCTGCACATCTAAGAACACAGGTTTTTATATATTTAGACGATTTGCTTATTATCTCGGAAAGCTTCGAAAAACATTTAGATGTACTACAAGAAGTAGCGTTTCATATTCGTAGAGCAGGCTTAACGATAAACGTAGAGAAAAGCCAGTTTTGTATGCGTGAAGTGCGTTATTTAGGACATATTGTGGGTAATGGTTCAATTCAAACGGATCCCGACAAAGTTTCTGCAATAGTAGATTTTCCGACTCCAAGATCCGTTAAAGAACTCAGACGCTTCTTAGGAATGTCCGGTTGGTACCGAAAGTTTATCAGAAACTATGCTTCAGTAACTACACCTCTGACTGATTTGCTTAAAACAAATCGAAAGTTCTCATGGAATGATGAGGCGCAGAAAGCCTTTGAGGAATTAAAGACCATTCTAAGCACAGCGCCTGTATTGCACAGTCCAGATTTTTCACAACCGTTCTTTATACATTGTGATGCTAGCAATACCGGTATAGGAAGTGTTTTGGTTCAGAATAATGCGGAGGGTGAAGAGGTTCCGATAGCATTTATGTCGAAGAAGCTCAACCAAGCTCAACGTAATTATTCAGTCACCGAACAGGAATGCTTAGCAGCAATGCTAAGCATTAAAAAGTTTAGGGCATATGTTGAAGGGCATGAATTCACTGTGGTGACTGATCATGCGTCTCTGAAGTGGCTTATGTCCCAAACCGATCTAAGCACGCGACTGGCAAGATGGGCTCTAAAACTTCAAGGCTATTCATTTCAAATTCAGCATCGTCGAGGTAGCCGAAACATAGTACCTGATGCTCTTTCAAGAGTTAACACCAACGATCTGTCTGCTTTGGACAATAGTATTTCAATTGATCTTAAATCACCTCATTTTCGTTCAGACGAATATTACGGACAAGTTCAGAAAGTTAAAGCAAATCCCGATAAGTTCCCAGATCTTAGAGTTGTAGATGATTATTTATACAGACGGACCGAACATGCATCTGGGGAACAAATGCATGATAGTCTCGCATGGAAACTTTGGATTCCAAAAGATTTAATAACTGATGTATTATCAAAAGCACATAATGATCCTTTAGCATCTCATGGTGGCATCAATAAAACTTTAGAAAGATTACGTCGTTATTTCTATTGGCCAAATCTAGTTGTTGATGTGAAAAACTATATAAATTCCTGTGGGATCTGCAAAGCCACAAAACACCCTAATTTTGTTACACGCCCACCAATGGGTAAAACAGTTGGTACAAATAGAATTTTTCAAAAGCTCTATGTTGATTTTCTTGGGCCATACCCTCGGTCACGTTCAGGTAACATAGGTATCTTTATTGTTCTTGATCATTTTTCTAAATACCCATTTCTTAAACCAGTTAGAAAATTTACAGCTGATGTTATTGTGACATTTTTAGAACAAGAGATTTTCCATGTTTTTGGAGTCCCAGAGACAATCGTGTCTGACAATGGATCTCAATTCAAGTCAGGTATTTTTAGCAATCTTTTAAAGCAATACAAAGTAAATCATGTTTTTACGGCAGTGCATTCACCACAGGCGAATGCTAGCGAACGCGTCAATCGATCAGCTATTGCTGCAATTAAAGCATACATCAAACCTGATCAGAAGAATTGGGATGAATATCTCAGCAAAATCTGTTGTGCATTGCGATCTGCGGAGCATTCTACTATTGGAATATCACCTTATTTTGTTGTCTTTGGGCAACACATGATTACAGATGGTGCTATCTATTCATTGCTCCGTCGGCTCAATATACTTGAAGATCGTTCTGTAAGATTCAATCGAGAAGATACTTTGGAGATTATCCGTGATAAAGCTTGTCAAATGACAAGAAAACAGCAGGAAAGAAATGAAAAATCATATAATCTTAGATCTCGTTTAGTAAACTTTTCTTTAGGACAGGAAATTTATCGTCGAAACTTTCAACAAAGCAACTTTGAAAGAGGATTTAATGCTAAGCTTGCACCAACTTGGGTTAAAGCTCGAATTAGAAAGAAAATAGGAACTTGTTACTATGAAATAGAAGATTTATGCGGTAAGACAATTGGAACATATCATGCAAAAGACTTGAAACAATAATTTTTTTTTTATATTATTTTTCCTTGCTACGCAATAGAGCTGCGTCAAGCGTGTATCAGTTTTTGTGTGTATTCATTTTTTTCTTCCCCCCAAAATCTGATTTTGGCTGGGGGGAAATGTAATGGCGCTTGCAGCAGAAATACGGCTTTACTTCCGTTTTTTTTTTTGCTTTTGTTTATACGCTTGAAGTGGATTCACACTAGAAGCTTATTTGAGTTTTCAGCTTCCGTTTAAAATACCATCTATGAGTCGACTTAAGCAACTCACCACAGTAGTTCATATTGAACACACCTTTTAGTTACTTACTTCCTTCCAAACTTTTATCATATTTCTTTTATTGATTTATATTAAGACCCGCAATGTTAGATTTTTGCGGTAAAATTGTGGCGTGATCGAGCTTTCTTGACTAAAAAGAAAACGTTTCTCGATCTTTTATATTTCTGGTTTCAAAGAGTGCACATTAATGCAAAAAAAAAAAAAAAAAAAAAAAACAGAAAAAATCTTGGAAAAAAGATCAATACCTTAAACTTAAATTTGTTTAAAATATTGTATTAAATTTATCTTTGTGAAGAGTTTAATTAAATTCATTAAAAATTTTTAACTAAAAAGAAAGAGAAATAAAACAAAGTTTCATCACGGAACGCTACTAAACGCTAGCGATTCCTTTGTCCACATAAATTATTTTGTGGAATTATTAATATTGAGCTGCATTGAATAAGTTTTATTCAATTACATTTTCTGAGATTTATTGGTGCCAATCCGATTGCGGGTAAGTTTTCGCATATTATCTTATCTTTTTTTTTCTAAGACATTTGTCTCCATACAGATTGGCACGAAACCTTCCGAATTTGATCTCAAAATTCACCAAAGAGATGGTACAGAATATTTAAGAGTTTTCTACAAATCCATATTTAAATATTCAAGAAATTCGTCATGATAAGAAAACCTTTGTAAAAATCTTTCGAGAAATGTATCAAAAATCTGCATAAATTCAGCATAATTTCAACCTAAGTTTTCTTTAAAGCGACAGTAGAGCAAGTTTATCGCATGCGATTTTGAATTCGAGTGGAATCTCAACTCTCTTGAACTACACAATGGATCCAGATTTCCAGTTGTCATCTTAATTGGGATAGGTCAGCAACGTGGTGAGCAGTACTTTTTCGGCAATCATAAGCTAAACATCGGTTTTTTTTTAATGTGCGGTAAAATTTTAGAAAGTAACATATATATATGATTACAACTGGTTTATTTGTATACATGGCGCACAATTGTGCAAGGAAATTATAAATTTTTATAAATGATGGTTTAATGGAACTTTAAAAAAAAAAAAAAGGAAATTATCTTAATACAAAAAAAAGGTAGTTAAATAGAATTTATAGTGGAAAAAAAAAAGTGAAATAATTAAGAATATAGTTTTGTTAACAAAATTTAATTGCTAAAAAAAAAAAAAAAAAAAAGTTATTCTAAAATAATACATATAATAGTTCATGTTAACTTTCTTTTGTTGTACACATACGCATATGTTGTATGCGTAAAATAATTTCTCGCAAGAGACTTTTTCTGTTTTTTTTTCCCACTTAACCACTTATATTACTACTTTAGCATACTCATAATTTTTACTTAAAATACTTTAAAGATGCATAAGATTCCATAAGTTTAATCTTAAATGTTATGCTTAATATAATTTAACATGCAAAATCTACAGCTGAAGATTAAAACTAGTGATGAAGTTAAACTTTAAGTTGAGCAAAAATTTAAAGTGAATATTTATATCAGTGCTCTTAAAAAATATCTCATGCAACTTAATTTTAAAATTTGAGTCCACAGCGCAGAAAGATCTTTCTTCGTGGGAGCCTCGTTAAAAAAAAAAAAAGCACTCAATAAGGAGAGCATGTAAGTTTTTTTATGATTTTCTTTTATATATATGTATTTTTTTCCTCGATAATGTGTGAGAGTGAGAATCACTAATTAGAACTAAGCCCGTTCTTGAAACTAGGTCAGTGTAACCTTGAACTTGAATTTCTTTAAATTGCAACCAGCTGTTTTTCTATGTTTTTGCCATTTCAATTAAACTTAAATGCAGGCTTAACCCTTGCACTCGCACATATTTTTATTTTACTTTTTTATGCTAATTACTTATTTTTGCGAACTTTCCGTAATTTATCGATTACATTTTGTTTAAAAGTAAGTGGATATTATAATATCTCTATTTTTTTGCTATTATTTTTTTTCTTATGTACATTACAAATTTTAATTACTTATTTTTTTTATTAAAATTTTTCGAGATGTCCGATTTTTTTTATTAAATAAAGCTTAGAATTAGTATTATTAGATGATGATTCTTTCTTAATTTCTATAACCTAAAACTTGTTTATTTTCTTACTTACCTTTGCATTAAAAATGGAAATCAAAAGTTTTAATGAATAGTTTTTTTTTGTATTCAATGAATTAATTAAATGTTTTTAATAATGTTTTCTTTCCACTTGGGATATTTTTAAAGTCTTGCTACTTACCTTTTTACATTGTGTTATCACTATAGTTAAATATTGTTTTTGCTTACTTACCTATTTATTCCCATGGATTTTAATAAAGGTATTTTTTTTTATAATCTTCATTTTTTTATTCAATAAAAGAAATGTATATTAGTGCTAAAAATTCTGTTAATAATTATACTAGTTATAACAGCATAATGGATTGTAATTTTGTAGTTATGAGTTAAGTTATGTTAAATAAAACAATAATAATGAATACTTAAATTAAGAATATTTTGATTTTCTGCATGTCGACAGTAGTCTGACATGGTTAAAGGGATCAGAACTCTATGTAGTTGGTAAAAGGTCTGATCATGGCTGGGTGGGCAAAGTATTGTTGTGATGTCATCTCTACAACAAACATATAATTTTCTTAACGCTAATTTTATAAAAGCAATGAGCCTTTTTTTTTTTCTGTGTCCTTTCTCCCCCCCTTTTTCTCTCTTCCTCAGCACGCTAATTTAAAGTAATAATTTCGTAGTTTGGGTATTTTTATCGGAAAGATGGAAAACGAACTCCACCCCACTAGCCGACGAGCAAGAGCCGCGAGTCAAAGCGTGCTACCCCTTCCTTCTGACCTGATAAGAACTGTTGATATCTGCAAAACTGAAAATACCTACCTTTAAGATCGTTATATGCTACATCTTTGTTGATAATAGTCAAAAGAAAGCTGAAACACAGAATGAGAGAACAAACTGGACTACTTTCAACTAAGTATCTTTATCAGATCTAATCACTGATTTGAAGGAGTACCGTTAGTTAGCGTTGCAAAAGCACTCATTTCTGCTTAACTGCAATCGTATTAAAACTATACGATAGCCATATAAAAGCTCATCAATATAGAGGTCGTGTTATTGTCAGTCTAAATATAAACATCAATTGTGATTCTCAGACCTTGTTGATTAAAATATCGTGCTGAAAGTTGCTATCCAAAGATGTTAGGAACAAAATTTTAAAATATAATGACCAGGGGCTAAATTTTTTCACAAATTTAAGAAGAAATTGGTCGTACACGTCGTGTTATTGCCTCCTTTTTAGAAAAAAAACCCGAAAATTTACGGCAAAAATACATAACAGGTCGTTATGATAAGCTTTCGGAGCGTGATAAGCGAATGATTATTAAGAAAGCCAGGAATTTAACCATATCTTGTGCCCAACTTGCAAGCAAATGCAGCCAATCAGTTTCGAAAATGACGGTTTGGCGAGTCTTAAACAGATCCGAAGCAATTGTTATATCCAGAATGAAGAAAGCTCATTAGGCGGTGCGGCTTATCTAATATAATATCTTATATTAGTTCTGCGTTGGTTTTGTCGAACATGGTTTTTAGAACCTTCTATGTTAGTAGAGTGCAGAAATCTCAAAAGACTGCTGATGAGTGGGCGTAGCCGCCAACCAAACAGCTGTTCGGTCCACTGGTGATTATTTCTAAAAGAATGGGTCTAATGCATACAAATGAGATAATACTCGGAGATCGATCTGGCGAGATCAAACTCAAGCAATGAGTCACAAAACATTTTTTCTCAGTCTCAGATTCAGAATTGAATGCATAAAAATTAGAACAAGCTCATGGCAAATTACTCAACACAAGTGAAATTGATCTCAAAGCATCCCTTGAATTTATCAGGCAACTTCCAAGTAGAGCCTTGCACGAACGTTCGTCCGTAGAAAAAAATAAAAATATTTTGTTCGTTCGTTCGTTCGTAGAGAAATAAAATAAATATTTTGTACTTTCGTTCGTTCTTGGAAAATAGATGTTCATTCGTTCGTTCGTTCGTAGAAAATTGATGTTCGTTCGTTTGTTCGTAAAAAATTGATGTTCGTTCGTAAAAAATTAATGTTCGTTCGGTCGTTCGCAGAAAATTGATATTCGTTCGTTCGTTCATAGAAAATTGATGTTCGTTCGTTCGTAGAAAATTGATGTTCGTTCGTTTGTTCGTAGAAAATAGTTGTTCGTTCGTTCGTTCGTTCGTAGAAAATAATGTTCGTTCGGTCGTTCGCAGAAAATTGATGTTCGTTGGTTCGTAGAAAATTTATGTTCGTTCGTTCGTTCGTTCGTAGAAAATTGATGTTCGTTCGTTCGTTTGTAGAAAATAGACGTTTTTTGTATGGGAACCCAAAGAAGGGTGGTAGATAAGGGGTGAGTGTGTTCGGGAGAAATGTTGAGGGGCAAAAAATAATAGAACCAGCTCATATATTTGACCTCTCTACGAGTTCATCTACGGCCAATATAAACTATTTTCGACAGGCTTTGTGTTTTTTGTATGGGGACCCAAAGAAAGGAGGCAAATAGGGGGTAGGTGTGTTGAGAAGAAATGCTTAAGGGCTTCAAATAATTGGACCAGCTCATATATATGACTCCTCTAGGAGTTCAGCTACGGCCGATATATACTATTTTCGACAATTTTTGTGTTTTTTGTATGGGGACTCAAAGAAGCGTGGCAGATAGTGGGTAGTTGTGTTGGGAAGAAATGTTGAAAGGCTAAAAATAATAGGACCAGCCTATATCTTTGACTCCTCTAGGAGTTCAGCTACGGCCGATATATACTATTTTCGACAGTTTTTGTGTTTTTTGTATGGGGACTCAAAGAAGAGTGTTAGATAGGGGGTAGGTGTGTTGTGAAGAAATGTTGAAGGGCTAAAAACAATAGGACCAGATCATATATTTGATCCCTCCTGGAGTCAAGCTACGGCCGATATATACTATTTTCGAGAGTTTTTGTATTTTTTGTATGGGGACCCAAAGAAGGTTTGTAGATAGAGGGTGGATGTGCTCCGAAGAAATATTGAAGGGCTAAAAATAATAGGACCAGCTCATATATTTGACTCCTCTAGGAGTTCATCTACGGCCGATATTAACTATTGTTGACAGTTTTTATTTTTTTTTGTATGGGACCCAAAGAAGGGTAGCAGATAGGGGGTAGGTGTGTTGGGAAGAAATGTTGAAGGGCTAAAAATAATAGGACCAGCTCATATATTTGACCCCTCTAGGTGTTCAGCTACGGCCAATATAAACTATTTTCGACGGTTTTTTTATTATGTTCGTTCGTTCGTTCGTAGAAAATTGATGTTCCTTCTTAGAAAACAGTTGTTCGTTCGTAGAAAATAGTTGTTCGTACGTTCGTTGGTAGAAAATCGAAATTAAAATTTTGTAGAATAAATTTTGCGAACGAACGAACGAACAAATGAAACTATTATGTTTGCAAGATCTGAAGCTCATATCGTATTTTACTTATAAATAGAAATAGAAAAGCAAAATGTCTCAAAGCTTCAAGTAGAACACGTATCTATAATGTGTTTTTTTTTTAAGTTGAAGAAAGCCATCAAGAAGTGGAAATTATTTTCAAAAATTCTTTTAAAATATTCTTCTTTTATTTTTTGTAAAAATTTGTTCAAAAAGTTCTTATGTTTTTATCTAATAACAGGTTGTGCAAGGTCTCTGAAGTTTTAACAGGATACCTCATCGTTTTCAATTTTATCGAGCTTACTTTTTAATAATTAAAGAACCATTAGTTGTTGGATCATGTTGCAATTCGTCTCAATAGAGGCTCAAAAAATTAGCTTGGAAGAAAAATATCAGAAATTTAGCAAGAAAAAAAGATGATGTACAATAAAATAGGTGCGTTTGAGAAAAAGAAAACTTAAATTTGCTTGTTCTGCGACAAATTTAAAACAAAATAATAAAGAAACACTTATATATGCTTTTTATGTATTGGATTGAAAAATAACAAATATACTCATAAATGTAAATTTTCGGGTCAAATAAAAAAATTCCAACAAACTTTTTAGTCTATGCTAAACTATCAGCTAATGCAATGACGGTGCGAAGTAAGAAAATAATCGGCAAAGTAGTCTTGGAGGAATTCGGCATGATTCTCAAAACTAGTTGTAATTTTTTTTTTATAAATATAACAAAAACTTTTTTAAGTTTAAAATGGCTATTTTTAATTTCAAAATCGTTATTAAATGAAAAAAACAATTCACGAATTTTGTTAAGAAAGCAATATCTGGTCCAACGATATAGAATCTTTAATTAGAATCGATAAGAGATAATTTGAGGCTCTATGCTCCGCCTAGGAGCTCGAGGAAATGATGATGATGATGTTATGAAATAATAAAAATAATACTAAATAGGTGACTAAACATTTAACGAATAGGTTCTGTCAATTATGCCTATTGAGAACTTACTCACTAAGAGCTTTCGTTTTAAGAAATTTCTCAGGCCTTTAGATCGATCTCGATGAACAAGATCTTACTAACAAGTAAAAGCTTTTTATGCTTATGACAATGAGTAATTGCTCAAAAAATCGAGTAAGAAGCAATTTCTCACTTTTATGCATGAGACACAATATGTTGGTGTTGTGATTTGTTTTTTTTTTTCTTAAAACCATATGATCTAAAGTTTTTTAAAAATTGTACTTTTCTGGACTCTTGAAGAGGCGTCAAACGAGGCCAGTCTGGCTTTTTTTTTCTTATGCCGAAACCTAATAACTTTTAAAAGGATATTTTTTCAGGTGTTCTGTGCCTAATGGATGTGAAGTCATACCGTAATCAATCTCTAGAAATTATTTAAGCGCTGGTTAACTATTTTTAACTAATTTATGTGTAGTATGATAGACTAACTTATTTTGGTGAAATTTAATTGCAATTTACATTACCTTGATAGCGACCGAAGCAGTCAAAATCAAGCAACTATATTAAACACTGAATTTCAATTCTACTCCCTACAAGCTAGAACACAAATCAATTGCTTTTCCATCCACAAGTTGCGGTTTTGTTCCGCAGCACCGCCAATAAGCTTACACCCAATATTCGAGGCGGATCTGTTGAGCTTATCAAAGTGTTTATTTTATACTACAATCAAAACCTCAACATGGAGCCATTCTAATTACGACTTCGCTGTAATGGCAGCAAATTTCTATTTGGTTGGTCAAGCAAACCGCAACAGGTTCGGGGCAGCATGAAAACGAGCAACAGTTAAGAACTTAAAGTTGCAGCAGCTTAAAGCTTTATGCTTCAATTGAAGAGCTCCACCCTTATGCGATGGAAAACTTTTGACAGGATACCGAAAAGAAAAAAAAAAGCACAAAAAGAAATCCATTGTCTGGGAAATGTGCTCAGTTAACTCGCAAGAAATTGAACTTCATTCTTTATTGTTGTTGTTCCTGTTGTTCTTGTTGTTGTAGATGTTTTAGCATGCAAATGAAATTCCAGCTTGAAGTAAATTTTAATATCAATCAAGGTGAAATATTAACAAAGTCAACGAATGCACTCTGCTTGGCAAGGTTGGCAAGGTTGCCAAGGACATTATTGCACTTAAGCATAGCGAGCTGGTTGAATGGCTGGCTGGCTGGCTGACGGGCTGGTTGGCTGCCTCTAATCCTGGCACAAGTTCAGGCGCAATATCAAGAGTTGCTTAAACAGGCAGAACAATGATGATGACGGAAACGACAACAACGACGGCGGCTATAGCGGCAGCTCATAAAAATTCCTTCATAGACGACTCAAGGATCTGGCTGCTTTAGCGAAAAAACAAAAGATGATGGCAACAATGAAACAAATTTAAATTGATTCCACGGTAGATTGCAAGATTCAACAGCACATGCTGTAGGTAGGAGATATGGTGATAAAAAAAGTCCTGCTACAGCAAGTGAAATAGTGCGGGACGTTATGCAAGCGTGCAACCGGTGTAGCCAATAAAGTCTGACAGAAATGCGCTACTCTTATAGAGCAGCGGGTGAGTGGCAAGATTGGCGCTGAGCTATACACTGCATCCTCAGTCAAGTTGATGGCAAGTTATTTGCAATAAGCAAATTTAACGAAGCTAACTGCAGCAATTGTTTTCGCCAAGGTAGACATCAGCAACAACTACAACAACAAAGGAAACAATTGCAGCAACGACTAAAACTACTTCATCGTTTGTACTAGAACATCAACAACAATGAGGCGACAATCGAGGTAGACGCGATGGCGTTGCACTCATACAGAAAGTCAGCGTCAGTTAGTCAGCCAGCCAACCAGTCAGTCAGCTAGTTATTTACACGCTTGTAGTGATTGGAGTGCAATTTTTATGCAATTTGCAGCAATTGTTGATATTGTTGTTATTGTTGCTGTGTTGATGTCTGCTGAGTGTTCAGACGACTTTCGCGTTTTCTGCCGTTGTTTGACGTCGCAACGCAAAAGTGGCACGCGGCTGAAGCTTTTGTTATTATGATTTGCAACACTTTTGTAGCAATTGTTGCTTTGTTGCATTGTTGCCTTGAAATTGCTTGTTAATTTATGTCAACATTATTGCACGTTCAGATTGCTGACTATTAATTCCAGATTCAAAAAAAATGATTTAGGTTAAATTTAAGACAAGAGCAAAAAGCTCAGGGAGCCGAAGATTAAAAAAAATTATTTAAATCTATTATAAAAATTTGAAAATTCTTAAAAGAATAAGTTAAACATGTAGTTTGACATGGTTTAACTGAAATCTATGTAATACGTGTTACGAAAAAAATATTATTTGAATCTAGTCAACTTAGTTGAGTTGTAATACATAATAGGGGCCTAAATTAAAGAAGTAAAAAAAATCAAAAAAAGATTAAAGTTTTATTAATATTCTAGTGGTAAATCGACAAATGACGTAACCGACAATTCCTTAAATACGATGCAGCTGCGAGGCTTCCAACGCCTGTACACAATTCTCTTGTACATTTGGAGTTGACCCTCAAACGCTGATGACATCTACCTTAATAGTAAGTAGACATGGAAGTAGGTATCACAGACCTGCATCAAGTACTTGAAAAATCAAGCTCTCAATTCACTTGGTTTAAACATGAAAAAACCAAGCAAAGCAAGCTTCGTATCAAACTAATCAATTGCAAGCTTTACTGCTTTGCTGCGCACAAAAACTTGAAGCGCTTGAAATTTCGGGAAAATACTTGAAAAGATTGATATGTTCGGCAAAAGCTTATAAGCTTGCCAGTATCCAAATAGTTCAAATTGGTAAAGCTTGTTTTCTTGGGGGTCGCTGAATGCGATTCTGATGTCAGAATATTAAAAGTTGTTTGGACACTAGGGTGGACCGCAACAATACTCTTTTGTGATTTTGACAGATTTTGCCCTTTTTTTGCAATCTTAGTCGGATCAATTATTTGGATTCTGGCCCATTTTGCACATTTTTGGGGAGACGTTAAAACGCGTGTTTAACTCTCCACTGTAAGTCAAATTGTAAGTCATACACGTGTTTCGGTCCCTTCCTTAAAATATGTCGAATGGGGGGTTAACAGACACCCTATTTGTGTGTCTCAAAAATGCTTCCTCAAATAGGAACCCCAAAAAATTAGTTAGATTTCACCTATTTTGCTTCCCCTTCGAGATATGGAACAACATAAAATCGCAAGATATCGAAAAATCCTCGAAAAATTCTCGAAAAATCTTCGAAAAAATAGAAAAAGTGCCATATCTTGAAGGGGAAGCGAAATAGGTAAAAATTAACCATTTTTGGGAGTTTCTAAGGGGGAAGCATTTCTGAGACGCATAAATAGAGGGGTCTTTCAATCCCCCATTTTGCACATTTTTAGGGGGGGACGTCGAAACACATCAGATTTCAAATAATTGGCCCGATTTACAGCACAAAATAGTTAAAAAAAAAAGCACGAAGAAAACATTTTTGAGGACCACCCTTATCAGCGACCCATATTTTTCACAAAATATTTTTAAAACAATTTATTTGGGTATACCCTTGTGCCCAACAAATTTTTCTTTAACTATACTTTTCTTAAGCAAATAAGTTGAGTTAGTTGAAAATTCACAAACAAAATCAAGCTTTTCAATCTCTATGACGTACGTTTCAAGTCTGCTGCCGCTTGTTTTTACTTCGTGTCGTAGATCATGCGTTCATAAATTCGGGCAAAAAGCTGACGTCGACTTGATTAATTTCAAGTATACTTGAACTTGATTGAAAATTATCAAGTTCAAGCGGGCTTGTATTCATAAATTTAGCAAGTACTTGAAATTGCAAATGAATAGGCTTGTGCAGTTCTCTGGTAGGTATGCTGCCTTCGACGCACAAGATAGAAGAATAGAAGATAGAAGAAATTTTACTGTGGCGAAACTTAACAAAATTGATACCGTTAGTTAGATAATACTTTCAGAAATCATAATTTTTATTCTAATTGAAGTTTTTTTGTAGATATTACAACTCATTAAAGAGTTGACTTTATGCATTTTAATTATTGTTGTGGAAAATTTGATTTTGCGCATCTTGAAAAGAAAAAAAATGCTGTTAGAACAATTTTAACCCAATTTATTTGATTTTTTTTTTTTAATATTTGGAAAAATAATGTAGGAAAAAATATGAATATTTATTATATTTCAAAATAAATTTAAAGTAACGAAAACAATGTTGTCGAAAACATCAACAAATTTTGAACAGCTCTTTCTTTATTGTCTAAAATGACTAGGGTGACTATTTTTGTATGAAGCCTAAAAAATTTGTGCAAATTTTATAATTTTTTTGTCAACTTAGGCTTGCCAAAAATGTATAATATACCAAAGATTACTTGGGCAAAAGGAAATTGGGGTTTTTAAAATTGTTTGCCTCATTGCTACTCTTTCTGTCATATGCGGTCATTATTTGCTTTCCTTTTCTAACTTCGGTTAGAACACTTTGGTTTTTTGTTTTATTTCGCTTTAATTAGAAGAACTTTAAGCAGCTTCATAACATTTGTATTAACGTGTATGTGTTTCGCAGTAATTTACTCGTTAAATTGACGAAACAAATAGAACACAAGACAGCTTAGTCGATCACAGCGAGAATCAGGGAAGACTACTGATGAGTTGACATTAATAAATAAATAAAAATTTAATTAATTACAAACAAAAAAGTGAAAAAAGTGCCAAACATAACTGAAAAGATGAAAAAAAAACAATGAAATCATAAGAGAACAATGCAAGCGCTTGTTGCAAAGACCTCAGGAAATCTTGACTAGTATAACTTATTTACCTAAGGTTATGATACACAAGTTCCTTGTTAATATTGCGTAAAGTCTACGGCAACCCATTTCAGCAGAAGGCCTTCAACAGAACACAGAAGCTCTAGCATAAATTGCCTACTGGCAAAACAATGCGATTGCCTAAATTTCCTTTGTTGTATTATAGAAAAACTTAGGTAACCCATTCCAGCCTAAGGCCTTAGGCAAATTATACCCGGACATTTTAAAGTTTTATACTTATTTTTCTCTGTGTGTATGCAAATTTATTTTTGTATGTCTATTAGTTTTTCAGATTCCAAAATATAACTGACTTCGGCCGTTTCATTACAGTTTACATTACATAACATGCAATAACAATAGAGTTCAGATACTACAGTTTTTTTTTTGCACTTCCTCAGCATTAACCCATCTAAAGCCACGACCCAGAAATCATTAAAAAATATCAAACGTTATGGATACCAGTGACCTTGAACAAGTTAATGTGGGAAAAATTGACCCACCAATGAATGGGTTAGGCTCAGGGACAACGCAAGACGTAATAACAACCATGCATATACATTAAGGAGCCTCAACTTGTATGAGGAAAAAAGAAGTTCCATTTGTACCCATCTTAAAATTAACCTTGATGTATTTTAAGACGATTCCCAAAATATTTTGGCAATAACGAAAGCCTCCAGTGAGCTAAACCATTTTGCAAAAACTTCCAATAACCATGTTTTTCGTAAATATGTTGGCTAGTGTAATAATTAGAAGAACACATCAAGGTTAATTTTTAGATGACTACAAATGGAATTATTTTCAAGACACCTTAACATCGAAAACGCTACAGTTGTTAACAAAGCAGTAGCAATATAATTTGTTCTACTGAATGGTAAATAAATGAAATTGTTTGGGTTTCTACTGCTTCTACGGTTAGTGTTAAAATTTATATGGAAAAGAAGCTTTGGAGAATCGAATACACCTGCTATGAGTTTGTGTAAACCAGGAGTGCGCAAAATGCTGTCCTTGGGCGGGAAGCTTGGAAGCGGGAACGCACATGCGACAGCTTTTACTTAAAAAAGCTTTTTAGTGAAGGTGAGAGCTTATTACTTACTTACTTACTTAGGTGGCCGTAACAACTCGTGTCCTGGTTTCGGCCGACCTCATCAGCTCTCGCCTTCTCCAATCGGATATACCAAGTGCGGTTAGAGCTTCCTCAGCCTGTGTCCATCCATCGGAGGCATGGTCTCCCTCGTCGTCGTTGACCAACGACCCTCGCCTCGTGCACCTTTTTCGCTGGAGCTTCAGCGGTTCATTCGGATGCGATAGTCATCGCCGACTCGAACAGGACCGAAGATTTTGCGAAGAACTTTTCTCTCGAACACCCCCAGAGCGGCTGCATCAGTTTACGAAACTACCCATGCCTCAGCGCCATAAAGCAGCACAGGTAGAACGAGCGTCTTGTAGAGTGTTAGTTTTGTCGATCGAGAGAGGGCTCTGGAACTTAGTTGCTTACTGAGCCCGTAGTAGCACCTATTAGCAATTATTGTTCTTCGCTTTATCTCCAGGCTGATTTCGTTTTTGGTATTAATGGCGGTGCCAAGGTAAACGAACTCCTTGACTACTTCAAAGTTATAGCTGCCGGATGAAACGTGGGAGTCTAAACGCCGCGCTCCCTTGTTTGTAGACAGCATATACTTTGTTTTACCCTCATTTATCGTCAAACACACTTTGGCTGATTCCTTTTCGATAGCGGCAAAAGCAGCGGTAACATCTCTCTTGGTTCTGCCAACAATATCAATATCATCAGCGTACGCAAGGAGCTGGACACCTTTATAGCAAATCGTGCCATTACGATGCACATCGGCCTTTCGATCCCCTCCATCCCCTCCAAGATACGATCCCCTCCATGATGATGTTAAAGAGATCACAAGACAGTGGATCGCCTTGCCTGAAACCTCTTTCGGTACTGAAGGTTTCGGTTTCGGAAGGTTTCGGAAGCAATTCAGCTGACAGGCCACCAGCACCCGCGGCTTTATTGTTTTTGAGTCGTTGGATAGCAACTCGAACCTCTTCATGGCTAGGTGGTGATACTTCCACTCCGTCATCGTTGATTGGTGGCACTAAGATGCGCTCTCCATGGGCGCCATTGGTGGAATCGTCGCCAGTAAGTAAATTGGAGAAGTGCTGTCTCCACAATCTAAGCACACACTGTGTATCCGTATTCAGATCTCCATTTTCGTCTCTGCAAGTGGATGCTCCGGGCTTGAAACGTTGGGTTAGACGCTTAACCTGTTGATAGAATTTTCGTGCATCCCTCTTGCCCTGGTATACCTCTAGTTCCTCACGCTCACGCTTTTCCTGCACTCTTTTCTTGCGTCTGAAAAGGCGCCTCTCTTCCTTCCTCTTTTCGCGGTAGTTTTCTCGCACGGCTCGCGTTGCAGCTGACTGCAGCGTTTTTCTATATGTGGCGTTTTTTACTGCTGTCGCGATGCGACACTCCTGATCATACCTTTGGTTTCGAGGTAACGGGCGCCGGAAACCAATGATTTCTTCAGCGGCAGCGCACATCTAGTGGGATATATGCGCCCAAAGTCTGCCGGCTTCGTCGGGTTCAGAGGTTGGTTGGTTGACCTTATCCGAGAGTTGAGCGGAGTAGGCTTCGGCAGTCCGTTGTAATTACAGCTTAGCGACATCTAGCTTTCGTTGCATTCCTGTGCGTAAGTTCTTCGCATTGTATCATCGCATGCGGATCTTGGCTGCACCAAGATAATGGTCGGACCCCCCGAAATGTACGCACATCTAGAACACTAGAGGCATGCCTTCCGTCGATTACAAAATGATCAATTTGGTTTCGCGTTTCTTGATCCGGGGACAGCCAGGTGGCCTTGTGGATGTCGAGGTGCTTAAATCTGGTGCTACTAACTACCATGTTTCGCGCCGCGGCGAAGTCGATCAGTCTTAGACCGTTGTTCGTGGAGGTCTCATGAAGACTGAACTGACCGACAGTGGGGCCAAAGATGCCTCCCTTCCGACTATCGCATTAAAATCGCAGAGGACTTTTTTCACGCCATGGACCGGAAGGTTGTCGTATACGTTCTCAAGACTAGCGTATAAAGCGTCCTTGACGGCTTCGTGCTTTGCCTCCATCGGGGCGTGCCCGCAAATAAAGCTGATGAAGAAAAATTGTGCCTTGATGCGGATCGTGGCCAATCTTTCGTTCACAGGTTTGAACCGGGAAATAATGTGCCGTAGTTTCCGGCTAACGACGAATCCACATCCAAATTCGCGCCTTTCCGCATGGCAGCTGTAGTAGATATCACAGTGTGCTTGTTTAGAGCAGCCTTGCCCTTTCCATCGCATTTCCTGGATGGCGGTGAAGTCAGCTTTTATTGTTTTGAGGGCTTCCGCCAGTTGGATAATGGCACCTACCTATAAAGGGTCCGGACATTCCAGGAAGCCTTATAAATACTGAAATAAAATTCTTACATTTCCGCTCGGAAAAGCTTTGATGCCCTGGAAAAATACTTCCATTTTTACTGCTTAAAATTGCCATTAAGCTGATTATCATGTTATCCTTTTATGATATGCAAGCCGTGCGTAGCTGAAAAGCATATGCAAATACCAAAGCACACGTATATGTACATATCCTTGACATCTGCTTGTGTGTGTATTATGGTTCTTGCGTGTTGTTTTAAATGTGGAAATGACTCTTGTTTTTTTTTCTTCTCTATAATTCTTATAATTATATGCAACGCGCAGAGTTAACAGTATGCAAGGATGTGCCGCAGACATTCGACAGACATAGACGCGAAAAAAAAGGCAACTATTTGTTCTATTATCATTTTCCACATAAACTCAGAGCATATTTAAGCGAATGCAATGAAATAAAAAATAAGTGTGAATGGAAATATAAGCTATAACTTAAAATACACTGAAAGAAACTTTCGAAAAAGGCAACATTTTTTTAGGTTTGCTTAAAAAACTTTGATATTCTTTTTACAATTTTACAGTGTAGCTCGAATGACTGTTGTTAAACTTTTTGGCTGATTTAATTTTTGCACACTCGACGCACCCATAACAGAGAGCACAAAAAAGGATAATTAAATAATAAGCAACGCAAAGTTGCGGGGGAAAAAAATAGACAACAAAACAGAAAACGCCAAAATAATTTCAATTAAGTTTTAACGTAGGATCAGGGAAATATAAAGCAAACCATAACAGCCAGAGACAAAAACAAAGAGGAAAGCTATGGCTGATGATATCCTGATGAAAAACTACAACAATAACAACAACAACACATTGTCATAGTCATCATCATCATCATCATCATCATTGAAATAATGTTAATAATAATGATGATCATAAAAATAACAACAAAAATGACTGCAACAAACAAACACTTCACGAACACGTCGCTGATGCATTCATTGTTAGTTGTTGTTGGCTGTTATTGCTGCTGTTATGTTGTTGCTTTGTTGTGGAAAATAGTGATATTTGTTGTTGTAGCTTGAGTAGCTTTTCATTCTCAATTTCATTGCGTTGACGCCCTGTCTGCAGTTTGTCTGTTTATGTGTCTGTCTGTCTGTCTTTGAACAACATCCAACAGCCTCTTGTCTGCATAACTAGCTGTTTGTCTGTCTCTCTGCATGTCTGTCTATCTAGGATTGGCTTCGTTGTCGCGCTTTCCTTTATGCTAATTAGATTTAAGGATAATGTTTTAAAATGTTCGCAGCTATTTTTTTTTTGTTTTGCTTGGCATCACAGTTGCAGCGCAGTCAACGACTGCTCCAAACAATTATCCTTTGTGCATCCTTATGACTTTTTGTTACTGCTGTTGTTGTTGCAAGCATGCGTCATGCTGCCGCCAGATTGTGTCATGTAGCGCTGCTCCACACTCAATCCCGCATCATTTTATTCACTTCCTCTAGCGTGAGATTCAAATTTAACCCCAACATTTCTGGCTGATAGGGTATTATTTTACACTCAAAGGTTTTTATTTTTCTCTTTTGAAAATTAAAATTATGCTAATATTTTTCTGACGAGTTCGCGGCAAACAACAATGTATGCAATGGATGCCCTGTAGGAAAATCAACTAATTTAAAAGTAGTTGATAAAGTAGTTTTTTGTCAACAACAACTAGTTGCAATTCTGACTTTTTCCCATAGAACGAACTAACATATTTTGTATGGTGATGTCCGCTAAATATGTCAATTGACTTTCGTCTGCATATATTTTTAACTACTTGTTAAATTAGTTAAATTTAAGTTAGTTTTCAACTACTTTAAAATAACCAATTGAAAACTATTACTGATGGCCTAAAGTTAATATTTGATGAAATAACATGGTTAAATATATATAAACTTGCAATCTAATAAAAATTTGCAATTAAAATATGTCAAAATCAGAGTAGTTGCCGCCTTAATAAAATTCAAAGTAGTTTATCAATCACTTGTTTTTAAGTAGTATTTCAATTATTTCATATATAATGCAAATAAAACTATTTACAATTGAAGTGGATGCCGCCTTAATATAAATCAAAGTAGTTCATATACTGGCTTATTTTAAATTAGTTTTTTAACTAGTTGTTTTTAAAAACAAGTTAGTTTGTTCCTATAGGGTGGATATCCGGATGAGTTGGTATTGGTTTGGAGTGAATTCTTTGATATAAAACAGCGAATGGTAAGCTTCAAACTTTTATCAATAATCAACATTTTGAATTGCTGAGAGAAAAGATTGTTTGTAATGCAAGTGGATTAACATTTTTTTTTTTTTTTGTTTTTCTAATAATAAATTTTAAAATTTGAGTTAGGGGCAAGGGGGAAAGTCTTTCTAGAAAGGTCATGTATTTGATAATAGTTTAGTAGTGTTAAATAAATTTTTAAAAAAATTGTCTGTTGAATTTTGTGAATTTTTTTAATATTTTGTGTTAATGTCATCAATATTTTCGAGTATTTTAGAACCTTCTTTTGAAAAAAATCAAATTATAGAATAAAAAACCCTTTCCGAATTGACCGCAAGAGCGAACTATGTCAACATTTCTTTTAACACACCTTACCCCTAACTGCCACCTTTCTGGGGGTCCCCAAAGTGTGAACGAATTTGATGCAGTTTCTACCGACTTTCAAAATCTCACACACTGTCGTCCTACTTAAGCTTAAAGCATTTGGTTTTGTATCACTGTTTATACCATGAATTAAATCATATCTCGAAGAACGTCGTTATAATGTCATCTTTAGATTTTCCAATTCAAAGTCTATAACAGCTACCTCTGGTGCCCTACAAGTGCTATGTTATTGCTATGGTGCTATGTTATTCGTCTTAACAATCTCTGATGTAGACGAAATCATCAAAAAACCAATCTTTCTGTGTTTGCTGATATGAATAGGAAAATCTATAGGCGCATATAAACCAACGCCTATTCTTGCAATCTTCAAGACGATCTGGTTAGTTTTTTCACTTGGTGCCAAAAAAATCTTCTTGAGCTCAACGTCAGTAAATGTCCAGCTATTGCATATTCCCGCAAGTGACTCCAACTTCCCCCGAGAACTTATTACTTACTCGGCAAGCCAGTTCCTTTTGTAAACTATTTAGGAAACATAGATGTAATATGTGACAACGAACTTAATTTTAGGTCCCATATTGATAATATCATTAGTAGAGCCCCCCCCCCCCCCCCTGCATTGAGTTTCATGAAACACTGGTCCAGAGAGTTCTCCTCTCTTGTTAGATCCATCCTCAAATATGCCAGCCAGGTTTGGTCTACTATCTACAACACCCATTTAATGCGAATCGGCGCAATTTGTGGAGCAATTTGCGGTGTTCCCAGTTCTAACAGTTATAACTTACCTCCTGATGCAGACCACCTGAAGATGATTAACATGCAAACTCTTGCAAAACGAAGGTAAGTTGCGGATGTACTCTTCATTCATCAACTTGTATGCGGGACCATTAACAGCCCAGCACTACTCCAATTAATATCCTTTAATACCAACCCACGTAATCTTAGATCTATTCTTCTCTTCCACCTTAACTTTCACTGCACCGACTAAGGATACAGTGAACCCGTAACCAGAATGCTTTATGTAACCAACAATTTGATCAGCGAATTCGACTTTTATCTGAAAAGATCTCGACTCCGAAATACCCTTCTTAACTCCAAGGCCACTGCTACCCCCTTTCTTATGTTTTTTTACTATTAAGGTATGGTACATTTATTTAAAGCATTAAAATTATATCCCCTGTTAATATTTTCTGTTTATTATACACTCAGAAAATTCATTTATAGACATAAGGTTGCGGGAAATTAATATTATTTGCGGTAATCGGAAGAAAATTGCTACAACTGATATTTGGTTAATGTAACCGGAATGAAATAAGCACAATTGATTGTTAGTTGGCGCGAATGATCGTTCCTTCGCAGCCCGCTCATTTCCAAATGTTTGTTCTGTTAAAATGAAAATATGGCATGTTAGTTGCTTGAACCGCATAATTGTATTTATTTCAACTCCCCTTGCCATTACAAGGAACGTAATGTGTCTGAAATAACAAACTGAAGCTATTGCAGACAAGCGAACAATACTAATCATTGTAACAACTAGATTGCAAGTTATGTCGATTGCATTATTTTTACGCTGCAATCGAGTTTTGAATTTTATTCAATCAATCGCACCCTTTAGTTGCAACCTTGCAACTGCAAGTTTGTCAAACCATCCGACTTATCGAGTGCAACAGACATACGTGCACAAACACGAAGTTGTGTAAGCCGACCTTGATCGTAAGACGCTTGCATTTCATTTCTCAAAGTTGTTGAATGTGTCCTGACGGAATTTTTGTAGTGTTGGTCGTTGTCTTGAATAATTTGCAAGAGGAACAATGATTAGGTAAGTTAAATAAAATTGCTGTTTATCTATATATGCATAGAGAAAGGCTGAGTTCCTAAATGCATTTATGCAAAGCATCAGTGGATTTCTATTTATTGGTGCTTAGTTGATTCACCACAACAGCGCAACAAGGTTATTATTTTTAAGCACGTTTCAGTTTCGCAGTTTCGATGAATCTGCCTAGCACAAATTCAAAGAAAAAGGTTGACAAAAAAGAAATCACAAGTGCTTAGGCCCATTTTCCTAACGTTTGACGTCTATAACTTTAAAACTAGTTGAGCTGGCGGAGATGGATGGAAAAAATATCACCTTAATTGTGCAGTTTTATTTTATAAATATAACCTTCGGACCAATTTAAAAAAAAAAAAACACCGATGCAATGATAAAAGCGTTTAAGAAGTCAGCCAATGTAATAAAATGTTCTTTTTTACTATTTATATTATTATATTATTTTATATTTGTATTGTTCAATTCATGTACTATAATGTTTTTGATTATATTTTATTTTTTATAAAATAAAAAAATGTCAGTTTTATCTTGTGTGATTTTATTTTTAAGAAACTTATATTGTGAACATATTGTAGATTGTTTAACCTACAAATGACCTACAGTCAATAATGTGTGGAGGTCGAAACGATCAATGGGTTAGTTCAAATAACCAAATTCGAGTCAAAATAATTGACAGGTCGGTTCATACAACCGAGTGGGAGTCAAAAAGGATATCAGGTCCATTCATAGAATCGAATGTAGATTAAAATGACATACTTCTCCGTTCACACAATTGAGTTTAGGTCAAAACAATTTACAAGATCGTTCATTTAACTGAATGTAAGTTGAAAGGATAAATGGGTTCGTTCAGAAAACCGTGAGCGCAGTGCTTAAAACGGAATGCCACGGTCAAGGCTATAGGAAACTATGTAGTTGTGGTGATTACTTTTTAAAAGTTATCAACAATCAAGTCAGTCGGTAGGGCACCAATTCGGTTGCGACAGTGGATATAATTCTCTGTGTGTAAGTTTAAGTTTTTGTAAGTTCCCGTGGCGTCACACAGTGTAATAATTGCGGCCAAAACTAACTTGTATTTTTATTTTTTTGTAATATTATGACTTATACAGGGTGTCCCGCAATTGAGTACAACTATTAACGCGGTTGATAATAGGCGATATTATACCTCAATCAATGTCTTTGCACTTCGTAAGAAATTCTTACAATGAAAAATATAACATATTATATCGCATCATGTCGCTTATATTTACTTAAGGTTTGAAAACCCAACGTATCACTTTTTATCCACCCCTAACCTATCATCTATTTACACACCACCTCCATTCATCTAAGTTTAACTTATTTAGAAACCCTTGAAAGACCTGCCATAACACTCTTTCGTACCTTATTGCCAGCCAGCACTTTGGACTCTTTTGTGAAGCTGCTCTTAATTACTAATCTTCCAAGACAGTTAAGTTGAGTGCACAAATCGTTATCCTTGCGTTCTAGAGAAGTTAAGCCTTTGTAAATCCACTTCATACTCATCATCAGTGGTTCTTCCAACAGCTTAAGAGCTGCTGCTGCTGTCAGTAACTAAGAGAGAGAAAACCACATCGGCTATTGTCAGTGAAATGTTATTGCCAAAGAAAGGACACACAACCATGCCATCTATACATTTAATCATTGGTTTCATCGTGTTGAGATTAAGTCGCTTGATTTGTTCACAATGACAGTAACGGCTTGTTCGGTTGCCAAGCTGAAAGTATGTCAGTCAGTTAGTCACTCAGTTGCTTAAGTTAAACGACGAACGACAAATCAATGACCAAGAACCATAATGTGGACATAGAAAACAACAAAGATTCATCACAAGTGCATCTTGACATATTGACACGTTACTAAGGGTTTGACTTTGTTTGTTGATAACGCAGAGAAAACAAAAGAATATTTTTATCACCGATTAAATCTGGGGGGATTTATTTATTGTCACTTAATGGTTGTAAAGAAGTCCAAACCAAACTTTAATGCACCAAACGGAATTAAATTTAAGCTATATCATGTTGGGATTATTAATTTATAGTGCTCTGTTTTATTTGTCTTACTCCACCTGGATTCTGGCTATCAGCTTTCAAAAGACTCTATCGATTTTCTCTGAGATTTAATGGAACACTTGATATTTCATATTTTTGGGGTATTTTAATCACCTTGATCCTTAATGGATTTTATCAGACGACATATTACTTTCCCCCTTAAATATAAATCATTATTATCGTAAATAAGTCATATTATATCGGAACCATATTCTTTTTGGCAGTTTATTCAATCGCTTATATCTTCTTACATTTTAAGCACTATGACCCATGAGAATGATGTATCGCACTCTATTTCAGATTCAGTAATTTGATTTAGAGATACTTTGAGTCCAGCTATTAATCTGATTTGGGGCCAATTACTTTTGGGTCAGTCCGCAGAGATTGATCCCATAGTGGGCGCTCGACTATTTTAAAAAAAATTTATTTTTTTACCATAAATTTTTTTTACCATAATGTTTCGGCATGTTAGAACTGCTTTCAAAAAATTTTTTTTTATGTATTTGCAAAATGGCGGCCATATTTGTCATGCAACCACGAGCGATTTTCGCATTTTATAGAGTTCGCGGTAATGATCATATCTCAGCTCCTATTGAACGAACATACAGTAATAAATTAAAAAAAATCGCAATTTTTGGCAACTTTGAAAAAAAAAATTTAATAGAAAGAAGCTAGTGGCAGACTAATTTTTTTTTTTTGGTATTAGGTACGTCTTGGTAAGAACTTAAAATATAAATTTTTTAAAGTGACTAGATCATAAGCATTTAGGATTACATCGCTTTGAAAAATAAGAAATCTCAAATTTGCCCCAACTTTGGGGTCAAGTATCTCCAATGGGCACGGGTGAAAAAATTTGAAATTAATGTTAAATAAACTACGTAATAAGAGGATTCTGATGATATAAGAATGAAAGTGGTTTTTAGGATTCATTTAAAAGATATAGCATTTAAAAATTCGTGCATTTCATTACATGAGTTATGAGTATTCTCAAATGTTGTTTGAACTTTTTTTCATATATTATGTGGTAAATGTAAAAAATAAATTTTTTTATTATAGTAGCAATCAAAATTTAATAAAATAAATAAAAAAATAACAATTCATACATAGGTATATACTTTAAATATAAAAAACACAAGAAAAGGCCCCTTGGTAAAATTCGCCGATTTAAATGAGCTTCGAATATGTGATAGAGCCCATAAATCTAAGGTTTTAAGGTTAAAAATGGCGTCCGAAAATTTCACATAAGTGCATTTCCCACATAGTGGCGATATTGCCATTTTGAATTATCAATTTTTGACTCCAGATTCGTGTTTATCGACCCCAAAAACCTGTTACTGTAAGTAATGGTGTGCCTTAACTTGGTCTTATGAACCGTTGTTGTGTGGTATCTATTGACAATATCAATTCATTTGCTTTTCATGCTACCTCAGGCGTGTCAGAAGATAGTATTCTTGGACCACTGTTATTCAGGGCTGCCAACTTTGCTTAGGTATAGCGTGCCATTTTGGGGTTAAAAAGTGTCAGAAAGTGCCAAATAAAAAATTAAAAGTGCCAAAAAAGGTGTCAATTTTAATTTACCTGATCTTTCCCAGTGACCACGGCTCTGATGCAAATTTTTTCTGCTTATTTTTAGTTCGAAAACATAAGAAACACGTAGCTAAAACAAAACTGCAATAACGAAATAAAATAAACCAGACTAAAACATAATAAATTTTGAAAAATTTTTTTATTTTTCAACATAGCCGTCTTTCATTTCGACACACTTTTCCCAGCGCTGTTCAGTAGCTTCGAAACCCGTCGAGCGCCTCAAAATAGCCATCAACCGCAGATTCCACCTCTTCATGGTTAGAAAATCTTTTAGCTCAAATTAAAGAAATGTCTGGAAATTTTGCACATACGCTTTGATATATAATATAGACCATCACTATGATATTTGGCAAAGTCGAATGAAAACCACGCCTACCTCCCATACAAATTGGCTTAACTTTAAACGTAAAATCTCTTAAAAATCTGCAAAAATTAAAGAAATGTTTTAAAATTTTGCACATAAGCTTTGATATTTAATATAAACCATCTCTATGATATATGGAAAAATTCTATGAAAACCACGCCCACTTCTCATACAAAGTGGCTTTATTTTAAACGTAAAATCTTTTAAAAACGCACAAAAATTAAAGAAATATCTTGAAATTTTGCACAAATATCTATGATATTTGCCAAATCGGACCAAAACCACGCCTACTTCCTATACAAAGTGACGTCATCAATATAGGAAAACTTTCGTTAGTATATGAAACTGAATGTCATGGTATATGTCGTGGCTAATGACTTCGAATGTACTTCAATATGGCCGCGGGAGAGTATTTTAGCTTCGGTACCCTGCCGAACCTCCCTCCTTACTAGTGTTTTGTATTTTCGATTACCAATATCCTATTGAGTTTATCGATAATTTTTGTTTTGTTTTGTATTTAATTACAAATTCGAACAGTTGTGAGCTTTCAAACATAGCATATGTGTCAACAGATACAGCAATAAATTTGTCTGCCATTTCACATAGTTCAGTATGAGCTTTGTCAACAATAAATTCATTTTTATATTTGCCAAGTAAAGGGAATTTTTACTGATTTTAGTTTGGGGTATATATTTTATTAAAAAAAGTGTCTGTGGCTTCGACAAATATCGATTGAAGTTCGCCTTCACGGTGTCTTCGTGAATTTTGGTAGAGCAGATATTGTGATGTCCTCAAGTGTCCAGTCTAAATCTTATTTATTTTGCTTTTACTATTCATTATGGATGTAAAATGGCCACAATCTTCCGCCACTTTTTACGATTTTTTCTTATTCCATTACAATAACAACAAGGCTACGATGCCAGAAATTAAAAATCTACTTTCAGATGCTGAACTGTGTAACGAACCTCTGATCGTTACAACAAACTCGCTGAGGTATCCTCAGCGGCTGTCCAGGGTTCTTACAAGCTCAACCAAGGTTTTCTGGTTGAGGGTTCCTCGTTGACGAGGGATGGTGTGTGGGTGTGTCCACGGGTAGTTGTCTTCTTTTATTCCTTTGAATTTGAGTCAAGGTATGTGGGACAGCTGGTGGATCTGACACTATATCTGAAGTGTCGATCTGCGGTGGTGACCTCTGCAAAGGTCGTCACGATGACCCAGAAACTTATGGCTCCTCTCGGGGTAGCTTTTCTCAGGTTGCGTGACTGTACTTTTTCCTCAGTTAGTTGGCTTCTTATTTTAATGCCGCTATCTCGTTATCGCGTTCTTATGTCCCTGGCTCTTGTCCGTCGTCGTGTCGGAGAAAATATGCGTTAGTTGAAAATGTGTGTGGGTGAGCACTCGTGGAGAGCGAGAGTGAGAGAACACATGAGAGGGCCGATATCCATTACGGCGGCCCGAGATACCCCAGTGTCTACTCAAAGGCAAAAGGAAAACTCTCCAGAGTCACTCGTGTAGAGCAAGAGTGAGAGAACACATGAGAGGGCCGATATCCATTACGGCGGCCCGAGTTACCCCAGTGTCTACTCAAAGGGAACGTCACTCGTTAAGAGCGTGAGGGAGAACACACGTGAGAGGGCCGATATCCGTTACGGCGGCCCGCGTTACCCCAGTGTCTACTCAGCGGAAAAAAAACTCACAGAGTGTCACTCGTGTAGAGCGAGAGTGAGAGCACACGTGAGAGGGCCGATATCCGTTACGGCGGCCAGAGATACCCCAGTGTCTACTCAATGGGAGAGGGATAGGGAGAGAAAGGAAAGGCACGTTGTTCCTCGTCGATAGCCACAGCACAACTGACTTAAGATGCGGCGACCGGTTGGTTTATAAGCTGGATGCGGAAAAAATGAAGACGTCTGAATTGTTTGGTGGTCCGTACTCGACTGACTTTTATTTCAAAAACCAATCACTTAATATACTCTTAAACATACTATAGTGGTATTCGCTCTGTTGTGTATTTATGAATACACTAGTGTACTTCTGTCAAAAAATTACACTAAATAAACATGCAACAACAAATACCATAGCTTTTGAAATTACACTTTATGTGTTTCTTTACAACATCAAGTTGACTCATTTGTCAACATGAGCGTCATACATAGTATATGTTGCTAACGTCTGCATTCTCTTGCCTGTTTGAATGTGTGTAGATGTGGTGGTGTAGATGTGTGCGCAGCTATGGTTGCAGCTCTGTCTCGGAGCTTGTTGCGCACCATGCTCCGTATACCATGTTGCTTGTGCTCTGCCTGTAGCGGCTTACGTAGTTGTTGCTACACATGTTGCTAGCTGGTATGTATACTGCGGGGCTCGTTACGTAGGTTTACAGTAGGCCTATTTCGTGGCATGACCACTGTTGATGGTTTTGAGTTCCAACCATGTTGGGTGCCTTTTTTCGGCCTCTGCGGCACTGCTTGTTTCAATTCTGGCTTCTTCAGGGCGCCATGTGTCGATACATGTGTGGGCCTATTTCAGTTTACTGAAATAGGTCATCACAACTGCAGCTACAAGGTTCATACATTGATAGCTCCGATTCTGAATAATTTTTTTAAACAGTTTTTATTATTATTAATTACTACCATTACATAAAAAAATAGTTATAGCTATAATAGTTATAGTTACAGTTATAGTTATAGTTATAGTTATAGTTATAGTTATAGTTATAGTACAAAACTTCAAACAAACTAGTAAGGAATGGAGCTTCGGCAGGGTACCGAAGCTAAGATACCCCCCCCCCCCCCCGTGGACATATTTAAGTATATTCAAAGTCTTTAGTCACGACATATACGATGATATTCAGTTTTATATATTAACGAAAGTTTTACTATATTGATGACGTCACTTTGTATGGGAGGTAGGCGCGGTTTTGATCCAATTTTGCCATAAATCATAGGGATGGTTGATATTATATATCAAAGCTAATGTGCAAAATTTCAAGACATTTCATTAATTTTTGTGGATTTTTAAGAGTATTTTTTTATTTTTTACGTTTCAAATAAAGCCACTTTGTATAGGAAGTGGGCGTGGTTTTCATCTGATTTTGCCATATATCATGCAGATGGTTTATATTGAATAACAAAGCTTATGTGCAAAATTTTAAAACATTTCTTTAATTATTGCAGATTTGAAGAGATTTTACCTTTAAAATAAAGCCAATTTGTATGGGAGGTAGGCGTGGTTTCACTCCGATTTTTTCAAATTTTATAGCCAGGATTAAGAAGATGAAGAAGAGCAAAGCTTACATGCCAAATTTCAAGGCATTTCTTTAATTTTTGTGGATTTTAAAGACATTTTACGGTTAATATAAAGTCACTTTGTATGGGAGATAGGCGTGGTTTTCATCCGATTTGGCCCATTCTCTTGAACTTGATCTTCCTTTTATAAAAATAAACTTATATTTTGAATTTCATCGCGATAGCTTTAAAATTGCGGCTGTAATCGTGTCGACAGACGGACAGATGGACAGACGGACGGACACACGGAAATCGACTCAGGAGGTGATGCTGATCAAAAATATATATACTTGTCTATACCTGTCACGCCTCCTTCTTGGCGTTACAAACGGAATGACAAAGTTAATATACCCCTTACGCAGTACGCGTAATTTTTGTTGAATGATCACATAAATAATTTAAAAAAGAAATTTGTTCAGAAACCTCCTCCCCCTTTAAGTTTCAATTTTTATTATTATTTTAGTTTTCAAATTTTGAAAAAAATTTGTTAGTCTTGCTACCAATATTTCGCTAGCTACGGCCCTGATATCAGAGAATACATAAAAAATGTTGACTTGTATGGGCGGTGAGCGTGTTTATAGGCTTCAATTTGATAACACATACCAAATTTTATTTTTGTAACTCAAAAAAATAAATAAATATAAGCCATTTTGGGGCCTTTTCATGATTTTTGTATGGGAGGTGGACGTGGAATACTGTTACTGAATCACTACCAAGTTTCATTCAATTATCCATACTCATTCTCCAGCTAATTTGCCCTGACTTGTTTAGGTGTAGGGTCTAAGAAGTGTCAATTTCAAACCCATATTAAAAACTAATTTAGATGCCAACTTTTAAGACGCCGATACATGCATAATTTTTTTTTGTCTCTTCTACCATTATCTTTTTACAATAACTCATAATTTTGAAAGAATTGTAAAATTGTCGTTCCTTGTTTCTTGGTTGCATAGGCGAGTAGAAAGTCGCACAACAGCAAAAAAAATTCTAGAAATCTATAACTTCACAAATTTGTGTATCTTATTTTTATTAACCGCCATGCCGAATTTAATTTCGATATCTTTATTTATTTTGGAGTTATTAAGTTAATACCGCTAAATTAGCCCACTTCGCCCACTGTGTGTCCCTATATTTTTAGAAATATTAAAAAATATTGATATTCGTGCTGTTAAATAATGAAATTTTTAAGCAATTATACTTTTGTTGCCAATACCAGAACTAAATATTCCAATATATAATTTGTATTTAAAGTTTGCTTCTACACGATGGGCACGATATCGTGGTCTTTTCTTGCCGCACCTACCCCTGCCGCTCCTATAAGTAGAAATTTTAAAAATAATAATATTCGCGCAGTGAAATAATTAAAGCTTCAAGAGATATGATGCTTTTATAGTCAGTACCAGAACAATATATTCCATTAATTCGTATCTAAAGTTTGCTTTGGGCACCCAGTGCCGAAAACACGGGTCTAGGGTTAAAAACTAGGTTGAAATTTTTGATGTGGACGTAATTTTTTTATCTAAATTCATCTTCATATTACATATCAATTACATAATACCGAAAGCATACCTAGCCACTAAATGAGCCATTATCTAAAACTGAATGATTTCAATTCGCTTTCTATGGATAGATTTGTATTAGATGGATTTGTATTTCTATGGATAGACTTAAAAATATACCAAATGATATTTATACGTATATATTTTAATATCTTTGCTTTTTAGAAAAAGTAATATAGATATTGTAAATGTTGTATTTCTTCTGTTGATGGCTATATTAAATTTTTGTTAACATCATATATATACTGGAGTTTGCAAGCATTGTATCCAAAGACAAATAAAAATAATAATAAATTACATTTTATATCTGAAAAATAAATCTTCAGACTAAAATATAAAAAGCTACGTTAACTTTGGAATAAATGAAATGCAGTACATCGGCCTTCTGTCTTATCTTCTTTCTGTTATCTTCGAATCCAGATTAAAATCCGTGCTATTGTATTGTATTGTAGGAAACCTAGAAATTCTTCTGGAAAGTCACGAGAAAATTTATCACTGTTTGCAACACATCCGTAAGATTCAAGAATTCCGAAAAATAATAAATCCGATTATATCCAACCCAGAATTGTGACGTGAAACGAGTCAATGGCTGTAAGATGTTGAGATAAGGCAGCGTAAATGGTTAACACACCAAACGACAACGCGAATCAGTCCTTTTAGTTGAATACTCTGCACAGTCAGAGCGGCGGGTTGAAAGTCCAAGAAAAACATGGATACTAACCGCAAATTTATGTAATCCGAAATCAGCACTTCCGTTCGTAAAAGAAACGAGCAACAATACTTTTTGATATGAAAAAATGTATTGCTTATTGTGTCCCACACGAACGAGTGTGCTTCTTTCGGATTACATAAGCATGCGGTAAGTCTTAGCATTATAGCCCGAACACAACACTCGCGACGAGCGGCAAGCGCCAATTGTCACTTTTCATTTACTTGTATTTCTTATGGGACGAATTTTGGAGACTTGTCGCGCAACATTGTCGCTTGTCGTTGCCGTCGGCTTCAATTTAATCTTAATTTGACAGGCAGCAAAAGCAAGTCATCTGCCATTGCTTACATTTGTTATTACTGGTCGCATTCAGCAAACTGTACTGTTGTAAAATTTCTGGTAAGTAAGGAATGTTTTGCTTGAACTTCACAATAATAAGTACAACTCAGCATAATGGCATAAGAATCCATAATGAATGCAAAAGTGATTTATAAATAAATTTTTAATTTCAGTGACTTTTTGTTTGAATTGGTGCATAATTGATTCACCAAAACTGCGCCACTAGATTATTATTTTTAAGCACTCTTTAGTTGCGCTGTTTTGATAAATCAACTATGCACCAATTCAAAGAAAAAGTCACTGATGCTTTGCATAAATGCATTTCGGAACTCAGCCATACTTTTGGCAGGCGATAATTTCGATAAAATATCACTTTCCTTTCATTTTTTCATACAATTTTGTTGTTTTTTATAACATGCTGCCACATCGATAATTCGAAAAAAAGTGAAGTTATAACATGTCGCCACAGAATAATGAATGCATTTTTTTTTTCATATGAATGCTATTCACAAAGAATTTCAGAATTTTCTGATATTCTTTTTTTATCCATCTATCCATCTAAATTATTATTACGCAATCGCATTTTTTGTGATGACTATCAAATCTATTCTATAGACGCGATTTTTATAAATAGGGTAGCAATTGAAAGGTCTTGCTTTGTATATGAGCAATAAGGTCTTATTTTTTCTTAAATATTGTGTTTTTTTTTTAAATGCTGAGACAATTTTCTATGAAAACCAACCAAATTTCTTTGTGATGCCTAAAAGTATGTGATAGATTTTTATTATAATGCTTTAATAATGAATAACTGGGTTACTCAACAATTCAACAGAAACATAGAAAGTTTCTAAGAAATCCTTGGTTCATAGGTAAAAATAGTCCTCAATATAAAAACAAAATTACCTGTCACTAGATATTTTTTTTTTGCGTTTAGCCGCCACACGGCATTACTAGTTATTCATATTTCATTCACTATTCATTTGATACTAATTATTCATTTGTTATTAATTATTCATTGGTTATTCATTGTTCATTTGTTATTCTTTACTAATTTCTTATTCATTATTGATTTTTTATTTATTAATTGATTTAAATGAAACGAACAATTATTGAATTCTTAAAACTTAATGTGAATTAACACTTTTATTTATGAATGAGTCTTCCATTCATTGAATCAATTCTTATTTCGTCATTCACTCATTCATCTCTTTGAAAATAAAATTAAATTGTACAGTGCACGGTCGGTTTGCCTTCCGTTTTGATTATATTTCAGTGTTTTATTTTGTGGTTACGTTTTAATTATTTTAATTTATTTAGGCGTTATTTAGTAATCAAAATTTATTTTGTTTTGATAAAAGATTTAAAAAACCAATAAATTTAACAAATTTAAATTTTTAATTTTAAAAATTTGCCGAAGTTTCTCAGATTGTTTGTCTGCTTCATCGGGGCGTCTTTTATTAACTTTAAAACTATAAAAGAAGCCCTGATGAAGCAATTTGCGAAACGTCGACAACTTTTTAAAATTAAATTAAAAAAAAATTAAATTTAAATTTGTTAAATTTATTTTTTTTTAAATCTTTTTTCAAAAAACAATAAATTTTGGTGACTTAATAGCGTCTTAATAAATTGAAATTAATTTTAATGTATTTCTTTTTTAGCTCAGTGTTGTTATTCAAAACGGCAAACTGTTGAGTCGGCTGAATGCAGCCATTGTTTTTTGTTTACTATTGTTTGGCTGTTGAAGTGCTCGTATTTTTGTTTACTTTGTAAAAGAAGTTTTTTGAGATAAAGTTTTGAAGGTAAGTTCATAAATTATAACTTAAAGAATTTCATATGTATTATGTTTTTTCTATTGCAATATGGACTGAGATAAACAAATAGTTGAAGAGCAGCTTAAGTTTGCTGCTGTCGCGTTTATTATAATCAAGTCGCTCAACATTTCTCTACAACGACAGAGTGGAGACATGTTGCTTGCCGCTCGTCGCGCGTATTGTGTTTGGGCTATTAGCATTGTAGCATTGAGCTAAAGAAAAACGTAGCCACAGCTAAAATATCCAGCTGCAGACCGGGAGAAATAAAAGAGATTGTTTTCGCCCTATGTTTAGCTCGGGGTTAACGTTCTATGTGAAATCAGCAGGGTATTATCAGCAGTATTGTAGGATTTTTTTTTAAAACTTGTGAATTTCAAAAAAATTTATCGTCTAAAATCGCTCAATTAAAAATAAAAACTCAATTTTTATCGACAATAACTTTTTGATTTTTGAAGTTAAAAAATTATATCAAAAATTTAAAATTAACAGTGCTTTTAATAAAAAAGAAATTAAGAGAAACATGTTAATTACCTTAATTCGTATTATATACTTCTACCTTTTTTTTAGGCCCATTCTTGAATGTGCTTGTCAGGTCATCTTTCTACAACTTTCATTCTATGTGTATTGAACCGGCTTCGACAGTTACAAAATTCTTCCTTATGTCGATCAGTTCAGATTGATTAGCATGCAAACTCTTGAAAAAAGCAGGTAAATTACAGATTTACTCTTTATTCAAAAATATTTTGCTCGAACCATTAACTCTTCAACACTGCATCAATTGATATCTTGATACTTAACTATGTAACTTTAAGATTGCGGTTCTATTTCTACTCAATTTTCACCGCACCGACTATGGATGCAATAACGTACATATATTATGGCTGCTTCATTAGACTAATATAAGCAATGAACTCGATTTTCATCCTAGCAGATCCAAACTCCAAAATGTTCTTTTTCACTTTAACATTGCAATTAAGATAGTTTTTTAATACGGACATAAAAATTTTGTTTTAATACGAACGCACCCTTTAACCTTTTTTTAAGAATGTCAAAACGTCAGTTATGACTTCCATTTTTATCATGGCGAATATAAAAAACGATCAACGTTTGGGAATTATTAAAAATACTACTTACTTTGGTGGCCATAACAACCCGCGTTCGGGTTACGGCCGACCTAATTAGCTCTCACCAGGCGCCTCTGCTTTGCGCGCGCCTTCTCCAATCGGATACACCAAGTGCGGTTAGGGCTTCCTCGGCCTCGTTCAACTATTGGAGACATGGTCTTCCTCGTCATCGTTGACCAACGACCCACGCCTCGAGCACCTTTTTCGCTGGAGCTTCGTCGTCCATACGATGAACATGACCAAGCCAGCGTAGTCGCTGCACAGTTATACGCCGAAGTGCGTGAATGTCTTCGTAGAGCTCATACAGCTCGTGGTTCATTCGGTTGCGATAGTCATCGCCAACTCGAACAGAATCGAAGATTTTACGAAGAACTTTTCTTTCGAACACCCCCAGAGCGGTTGCGTCAGTTTGCGAAACTACCCATGCCTCAGCGCCATAAAGCAGCACAGGTAGAAGAGTGTTAGTTTTGTCGATCGAGAGAGGGCTCTGGAATTTAGTTGCTTACTGAGCCCGTAGTAGCACCTATTAGCAAAAATTGTTCTTCGCTTTATCTCCAGGCTGATTTCGTTGTTAGTATTAATGGCGGGGCCAAGGTATACGAACTCCTTGACTACTTCAAAGTTATAGCTGTCAGATGAAACGTGGGAGTCTAAACGCCGCGCTCCCTTGTTTGTAGACAGCATATACAGGGTTGTCCATTAGAGCGTATCACGTTATAGGGGGAAAAAAAAAAGTTCGCCGTAAACCTTCGAATCTGAAGCATTTTTGTCTGTTGTTTTCGAAAAAAAATGTTTTTTTTTTTTGACCGAACGTAGGGGTCGCGCATTTACATTTTTGTTTATAACTTCGTCATTTGATTCGTCGGATTTTAAAGTATGTTATATCAAAGTTTTTGTCTCGAGGAGACTAATATTATTGTTCCAAAGGTCATTGACCTCAGACCCCTCGTTCTAGTACTTACTCACCAGATCTCAGTTCCTACCATGCTAACATGCCACCCTGATTTCAGAAAAAAAAGCTCGCAAAAAATGTGTAAACTTTTGTGAAGGAAGTATATCGATTGTTTCAGTGCAAATGTTTTTAAAAATTTTTTTAATTTTCTTTGACGAAATTATGTTATTTTTACACTGGAGTATATCTTAAAGGGCTTAGAGCTACCTTGAATTGCAATTTAAAAACACTCCTAGCCACAACATCTCTGAAATAGACCAACTGTTTCTACCAAAATCACAAAATACAGTGATGCCATTCTGTATGTTATAATCCATTGCAAAATCCAATGGTAAATTTCTACTTTCTTATTGCCTTCAATCTACAAGACGCGTCTAGTGTGTTAACCAAAATAATTCAGTGCAGTGCTAAAAAAATATACTTTAAATTAAAGAAAATTTCTAGAAGCTGTGCTATCTGCCGCTGTACTTGGAACTATTGTCACTCATCATCGAGTTATTGCTTTCAATGCCATACTTGCATCGCGAAATTAGGAACAATTTATTCCACGCATAAACATTGTATCTCAATGGATTTTTAGCAATTTTGTAATATTCATTCACGAGTTTATTTAAACGTTTACGTACTGCTGTTACCGATATAACTGGAATGCCGCGCGTTGCCACAAAAGGATAATGTTTCCTACAGCTTCTTGTTTAAAAGCATCCTTTGATCACTGTTATGACAAAGATACAATAAAGAATTAATCACATTGTTTATTTTTGTTCTGATATTCAAGTTGTTTCTTTGTTTCAGTAGTTTTCAATATTTTGTTATACGGTATGAAAAACTGGCTTTTTCAAAAAGGGTAAGGGTATTATATTGGAACATTATTGTTGTTGTTGCTGTAATATTTGTTAAGTCAACTGTCTACCAAATTTCTAATACAGCAAAAACTTTGATGCTTTTAAATTTTATGGAGGTTTCTCAAACGATCAAAAATCATAGGTTTTCCAATGGTTTCTGAATTCAATAAAGTTTTATTTCATTTGTTAATTTTTGATTATGAATAGCCTTTTGTCTTAAAATTGCAATTCAAGGTAGCTCTAAGCCCTTTAAGATATACTCCAGTGTAAAAATAACCTAATTTCGTCAAAGACAATTAAAAAAATTTTTAAAAATATTTGCACTGAAACAATCGATATACTTCCTTCACAAAAGTTTACACATTTTTTGCGAGCTTTTTTTTCTGAAATCAGGGTGGCATGTTAGCATGGTAGGAACTGAGATCTGGTGAGTAAGTACTAGAACGGGGGGTCTGAGGTCAATGACCTTTGAAACAATAATATTGGTCTCCTCGAGACAAAAACTTTGATATAACATACTTTAAAATCTGACGTTAAATGACGAAGTTATAAACAAAAATGTAAATGCGCGACCCCTACGTTCGGTCAAAAAAAAAAAAAAAAAATTTTCGAAATTAACTTGCATAAATGCTTCAGAATAGAAGGTGTACGGCGAACTTTTTTTTTGCGTTACGGTCTATTGTCCATATTCGAAGCGCCCATTTCAAAAAGTCGATTGTAGTGCGGCTTGTGTGTGGTGGCGCGCCGTCTTGTTGAAACCAGTAGTGCCTGATACGCTTTCGACGAACGATTGGCATGAAAAAATTGTTTATCATATCGCGATAACGCTCCTGATTGACAGTAACTCTGTGGCCATTATCATCTTCGAAAAAGAACGGCCCAATGAGCATTTTAGCACAAACGCCGCACCAAACAGTGACTTTTGCATCGTGAAGAGGTACCTCTTGAATCTCTTGTGGATTTTCAGTTTCATACAAACGATAAATTGTTTTCTTGGAAGGCGCACTTTTCACTTTATTTATTTTTTTGAAAGCACGTTGAGTTTTCACTATTGACTTGTTTTGTTGAATGTAAATTTCAACAATTTTAGAGCGTTCGCGTGGCGTGTACTGTTCCATTGCAAACATTTGCTTGGAATGACGCTTCAAACGCGGTATGTCATTAGTCGATTTGGCAGCACTGCGGACAGTTACAGTATTGCCAGATGGGCGCTTCGAATATTGACAACCCTGTACTTTGTTTTACCCTCATTTATCGTCAAACCCACTTTGGCTGATTCCTTTTCGATAGCGGCGAAAGCAGCGGTAACATCTCTCATGGTTCTGCCAACAATATCAATATCATCAGCGTACGCAAGGAGCGGACGCCTTTGTAGAAAATGGTGCCATTACGATGCACACCGGCCTTTCGTACGATCCCCTCCATGATGATGTTAAAAAGATCGCAAGACAGTGGATCGCCTTGCCTGAAACCTCTTTCGGTATTGAAGGTTTCGGAGAGGTCATTTCCTACCTTGACGGAGCTGAGTGTGTTGCTCAACGTCATTCTGCAAAGTCTAATCAATTTTGCAGGTATATCGAACACAGACATTGTTGCGTATAGGCAATCCCTTCTCGGGCTATCGAACGCAGCTTTAAAATCGACAAAGGGATGGTGTGTGTCAATTTGCTTTTTGTGGGTTTTCTCCAGGATTTGTCGTAGGTTCCAATCGTCGGGCTGATGAGCTGATGCATGCGTCTTATCAATTCATCGCCGCCGGTTTTAAACAATTCAGCTGACAGGCCGTCAGCACCCGCTGCTTTATTGTTTTTTAATTCTTTGGATAGCAACTAGAACCTCTTAATGGCTAGGTGGTGATACTTCCACTCCGTCATCGTTGATTGGTGGCTCTGAACTGCGCTCTCCATGGGCGGCATTGGTGGAATCGTCGCCAGTAAGTAAATTGGAGAAGTGCCGTCTCCACAATCTCAGCACACACTGCGTATCCGTATTCAGATCTCCATTTTCGTCTCTACAAGTGAACAGGGGGCGAACCTTCACATGCCAACGTGTCTGGCCGTTTCAACCTGGCGAGGCCAGCATTATCCATGTCGAAATCGTCTCAAACCTCCAAGTGGTGTTCTCTGGGCAACGGCAAACGGGCATCCGTCAGTTTGACGGCTAATTTGAGCGGCGGGTCGCTCCATAGACCTTAAACATGGAATGTGCGCAGTTTTTGGGTCCCGCCACATTACTACTGCCCAATGAAAACAAAACCAGCCTCGGATAAGAACCCCAATTACGTTGACGACCACCGCAAACGAGAAACGGACAATGATTTACGGATATGCACCTGGAATGTCAGAACCCTTTATAGGGAAGGTGCCAGTATCCAACTGGCGGAAGCCCTCTCGTTGACAAAAACAATAAAGGCTGACATCACCGCCATCCAGGAAATGCGATGGAAAGGGCAAGGCTGCTCTAAACGCGTATCGGAGCAGTTCACACAAAATTTGATACAAACCTCGTTGCTCAATTTTTTTCTTCCATAGTAAAAATCGAAGACACGAAAAAGTTGTTGTAAATAAAACACTGACACTTTACCAAATGTCAACGAGAGACGCTGATATTTGACAGCCTTGTCATAGACACATGTGGCACCTACTGAAAAAAAAAATGTTCGAATTGGACAGTGAAGTCCGGTTCACAGTGTGAATGAACCTTTCTTTTTGAACAAGGTGGTAGGTAGATAAATGCTTCCTAAAATAATGAAATTTTCTAAAAAAAAATAATGTCATAACATAACATTTCGTCTGAAAATTTCTTTGATTTCTTTACATGGATTATGAAAATTTAGGAAGCACGGTTTTATCGACACAATTTAGTTTAGGTCGTATTTAGATCAACTCGCACAGGGCCTTAATTTAACATGTGTATTACGCACGAACAAATGAACGAAAATGGCCATTTCAGCCCTTGAAAGGACTTTGACCGAGCTTCTTATGGTAAATTGTGTTGTGAAATGTTTGAACTCAAATGATCGACCTACAAGTTTTATGCCGACTCCGAATGGCTTATGTTCTCAAGAATCCTTTCATGGCAGTTTTTACTCTCTGAAGTTTGCCACTGTCTACAGAGAGATGACGGCCAAACACAAAAATAAAATCAATTGAAAAAAAATGTTTGTGTCAGATGGAGGATTTGAACCTGGATTCTCTGGCGTATGGGCCGCGCACTCTACCCACTGCGTCACGGCCGCCATTGTGTATTACACCTGGAATAAATTTCAGCCCGATAACTCAATTATTCTGTGTTTTATTTAAATACAAAATTGTTATGTCCTGATTGGAAAACCTTTTATATTTAAACCATTATATATAAGGCAAGAGTTTTGTCACATTAATATTTATATTCATACCATACACAATACAAGATTTTACTTAATAAAAAGAAATAAATAAATTTAATGTAAAAATTTTATTTTGATTAATTTCAACAAAAACTTATACTTTTCTTTCTTAATAATATATATATATATAATCTTAATAATCCATTTAACCACTTAACAAAAACAACTTTATCACGCATTGTTCGCTGTCGTAGAGTTAAAAATATAGTTATACGCCGCATTGACGTGCACCTCGCTAACGGATATAGCAAACAACAGCACAACATAGCCGCTGTACTGGATTAATTTTAAGAAATCCCACATTTTGTCACAGAAAATACTAAGCAGCACACAATGGGTTAAGGAGTGTACATTAACGACACGCCACAACCAGGCTACGCAAAAGAACCAAGTTGACTTGAAGACAACATTTTGACGCTCATACTGTGCCGGCGTTACATCCGTGCGTTCGAGCATATCTTGATAGACGGCTATATATCGATTCCAGGCAGCCGAACTCAGCAATAGCTGTGACGTAAAGTTGAGTACCTTTTTGGCGACCTTCATGGTCGAAGGCTTGATGCGGGGTTCGGGCATTTTGCCAACCTTAGTATCGGCATCGGACATAGGCAGCAGTGGAGTATAGCCGCGTCTGGGTGGATTATTTTTGAGAAACACAAGCATGCCAATGAGTAGCGCCGTGCAACCGAGTGCATCGCATATGCCATCCACGTAGTAGCCGGTGGTGCCCACTTCTGAGCGTTCGCCGCGTATGTTTTTGCGCGCGCGTGCCACATGTCCATCAAGATCATCGAGAAATGTGCGCACTTGGAAGAAAACCACACCCAGACGACGATAGCCTAAGCTATCGGAGGCAATCAACTTGCCAGCAACGCAGGCAACCCCCACATGGAAGACGGAGATCATGTTGGGGGTGATGAAGGTGGAGCGTGAGAAACCAACAATATCATCAAAGATGGTGGCCAGAGGAGCAAATAGATAGTGGTTGGTGTGATCCAGCAACACGGCCTTCACAGTGACATGACACAGAGGATTAATGTTGCAAGATACACCGGTGTTGGCAGCGTATTGCTGATGTGCGTGAGGTAACGCGGTGCCCACATCGATGGTTGTTGAGGCAAGGCTGGTGGAAGAGTAGCTGGCGTTATTGTGATGATGGTTGTGGTTGTTGTTGTTGTTGTTGTTGTTGTTGCTGTTGGAGGTACTTAAATGATAATTTCTATCTATGGGATAGTTTTGTATACGCAGATACAGCTGCACATCCATAAATATGTAAAAGCATATCAACACGAACAAGAGTGCAAGCAGAATTTTGCTTATTTTGGAACTTGGACCCATCATGTTGAAAGCCCACAATTTTATTTTATTTTCGTTTTAACCTTTTCTTTTTTATTTATCTGTTGTTTTTTTTTAATTAATATATTCTTTCTTGCGTTATACTCTTTTTCATAATCTTTCTTTATACTTCTTCTTTATACTTTTCTTTACTTTGTACTTAAACTGCTTTCGAACTTTTTTCTTTTGTGTTCTATATTTCCATTATGGTTTTTGTTATTATGGTTACTTTTAATATTATTGCAGTATTGTTGTTTTTGTTGTTTCTACAGAAGTTGTTGTCAGCTGTTGTTAACTAGTAGTTGTTGTTCTTGTTGCTTTTGTTGCATTTGTATGAATGGCTTAATTTTGTTGTTGTTGTTGTATGTTTCAGTTATAAACGCAGCCAATATTAGCAGATTTTCCATGGAGTCGTTGATGATGTTTACAAAAAACCAATCGACCAGAATCCACCAAGCAACTCAGTGGATTATGCTGAAAATACAAAAAAAGAAAACAATATTCGGTTAAATTTAAAAATAATGATCATATGGAGCAGGGTAAATGTGTCTAAGCTTTGGTTATCTTAAACCGAGTTTAACTCGTTGGTGAAACGAGTTTAACCGAGTTTAGTTTAAGAAAATTTAAATATTTATTTAGAAATAAATATCATTTTGTTTTTTATTTTTTATTTTAGATTTTTGGGTCTTTAACTTATATTGTTGCATTGGTGAAATTTTGTGAGGGATATTTTAAGTTTGTGTGTTAATTCTTGTAGTAATATTTTTTAAAAGGCAATTAAAAATACCAATTTTCCAAGAAAATATAGGCAATAATCAAAAATTTAACTCTCAAAATTATTTGGATATGAAAAAACTCTAAAGAAACTTTTTTAAAAGAAATAAAAAGATTTTGCTTGGAAATGACGATATTCTTGTTATATTTTTACTGGTACTTACAGATTTTTTTTATCTACTAACCACCTCCCACCCCCCATGAGATGGTTAACATGCCTACGGGCATGTCGGACTATATGCGAAAATTTAACCTGGCAATAAATAATATTAAATGTTTAACTTATTTTATTTATGTTCCATATTTTTTGATTTAAATACATTACAAATAAAATTTTAATGTATTATTCAGAGAGATACACCATTTTTACTGTTTTGACGTTGAATTACGTCTTACAGCGCGGTTTGTATGGAGATATTTTCACAAATTTTTTTCAAGGCCATGCAACGTTTTTGGGGACACTTTAGGGCCTTATACTGCCTCTAATATGCATCGTACAAAGATAAAATTTATGCCTAAATATCAGTTGTCTTGTGAATAAAAGGAATAGCTAATTTTGGGTTTTGTCACTTCTTTAATAAAGCCACAAAAGATAGCAAAAGAAAAGAAGAAAACTTCACATTTTTGTATGAGAAAAAATGCATTGATGATTCAGTTGCTGCTGACGTTCATATGCTTGTTGCTTTAGTTCCTGCCGAAATCTCGAACGCAACATCGTGTTGTTTCTTGAATAGAATCATTTTATGAATATCTCAGAGCTTTACAAGCAATGTATACGTATATAAATGCTTGCGCCGATAAGAAGCTTTCAGTCTGCTGGCAGAATCCAATCAGTCAGGGTGACGTCGCTTTGTCCGCCTAATGCCTGAGAAAATAAGACGTTGCAATATGAAGAAGCGATGGATAGGTTATTATATTAGTTTATATTTGGTATTAAAAAAAAGCAACGCTACTACATATAAACCATTATATAAATCAAGAATCGTAACTGTTTGTGTTGTTGTCTATATCAATATATATATAAAATTGTAAAAAAAAATATCTGTACATGAAATATTTTTCTGAAATTTTTTGACGTAGAATTACGTCTTACAGCGCGGTTTGTACGGAAATATTTTTACAAATTCCTTCAAGGTCATGCTAACGTTTTTTGGGGGACTCTTTAGGGTATAATGCAGCCTTTAATATTCATCGTACAAAGATAAAATTTATGCCAAAATATCACTTATTTCGTCACTTCTTTACTAAGGCCACACGCTAGCAAAAGAAAAGAAGAACAATTCACATTTTTGTATGAGAAATATGCATTATTGATGATTCAGTTGCTGCTGATGTTCGTATGCTTGTTGCTTTGACCCCTTTTACATTGGTCAAGACTTGAAAGCAATGAAAGTGAGAACAAAAGGGAAGACGAAAGAATTGACGGTACAGAGACATTGATACCGTCAATTTTCTCCCTTTCGTCGCTTCCGATATGCGGCGAATTGCCTATAAGCTCAAAGACTTGAAAGCAAGTCTTGCCCAATATAAAAGGGGTCTTTAGCTCGTGCCGAAATCTCGAACGCAACATCGTGTTTCTTATTGAATAGAATCGTTTTATGAATTTCTCAGAGCTTTACAAGCAATGCATAAGCAAGAATGATAGAATAACAGATTACGCTTTGCGCAGGTCCGTTACTTTTGCTTATAAAGTTTGACAATCAGCTGTTCAGTTGAGTTCGTCACAATATTTTATTTCTTTGAGAAACGTTTTGCAACGGTAGTGTTTTGTTAAAAAAGTGTGCTTTTTAAGTAGATTTGCGAGTTTACGAATTAAAATTTATAATATGAAGTGTGCAGTCGCTAATTGTAAGAACAGTAAGAACAGTAGTAGAAAATTAAACCAAGACATTCTAGAAAACGCACACAAACGAAAACGAAAATACACACAAATATTGAATTAATTAAATTTGTTTCATTATTCAAAATCTTAAAAATATTATTTGTTTGACCTTTCAATTTACAGGTAAATGAATGGAAATAGAATAGAAGTCCTCATAAACACTTCAATAGAATCCAACTCCAACTATGTTGCCCACTGAAGTATGTTTCGAAAGGAGTACTAAAGGAGAAAATGAGTAATAAATTTATCTTCTTCTCGATTCAATGAATTACTTTTCACTTTCTTTTCTTTTAATCGAACAAGCTAAAATGTTTGCAATGCTTTCAATTCTGTGTCGAACTCATATGAAAATTGGCAGCTTAGCATTGATATTGTGACGTCATGCACAGCTGCATGCGCAGAAAGAAAATTTTGTGTACCCCTATCGGCGGAATCTTTGTACTCTATCATTCTTAAATAGAATCGTTTTATGAATTTCTCAGAGCTTTACAAGCAATGCATACGTATATAAATGCTTGCGCCGCTAAAAAACTTTCAGTCTGCTGGCAGACTCCAATCAGTTAGGGTGGGGGTCGCTTTGTCCGCCTGATATACACAGAAAATTCATTATACTAGTTCATTATACTAGTTTATATTTAGTATTTAAAAAACGCAGCGCTACTACATATAAACCATTTTAAATCAAGAATTGTTTTACGAATATTTTTCAGTAACTGCTTGTGTTGTTGTTGTTTTTAATATGTGTGTACGAAACATTTGCATATATATATATGTAATTCTTTCGTTTTTTAGTTTGTTATTGTTTTTGCTAATCTTCAGCAAGATTCATACAATAAATAATACACACATAATAAAAAAAATTAAATTACTACAATGCAGGTTTACATACACGCAGATTGAAGACTGACATGGTAGTTATGCTTTTATGAACTTTATTTATTTTTAAAATAAAATAATTCGAATTATTTATTGAACGAGTTTTATGCATGCACATTTTAAATATATTTTGCTGGTTCAAATTTAAATATTAAATTATATTTAAACTAAATATAAGTTTTTTACTGCAGGAAATATAATAGATGCATATTATATTTATTTCAATTTATTAAACAAAAGATTGCATTATATTTATTTTAAACCAACATAAAAATGAACAAGAACAACAAATTCATCAAAAAATATATCAAACAAAAAATTCTACGTCCACACTTACGATACTATCGAAACTGTAATTTTTTTTCATTTTTATTTTTGTTTTTCTGTTATGTAAGATTTTTATTCTATTTTATGTATGAGGTCATTGAAAACTGTTTTATCGGTTTAAACCGGTTTTAAGTTCAATTATTCGAATATTTAAAAAAAACCGTAATTTCGTGTTGTTCAAGTAACCGGTTTTTAAGCTTTGTCGAATATTTGACAACACTAATTATAATACAAAAAATCATAATCACATTTCAAGTCAGATAGGCTTTAGCGAAAATTGTTCCTATAACTGTCAAAATCAGCTGTCATTAAATTTTACTGTTAATTGTTTGGATTTTGCACTTTTGTTTTTCGTCGTACTTTTTTACACATGACTCAGTTTTTGTGAATTCAGTTTTATAATCATTATCATAGAGGTGAATGTTTCTAACACAATCAATAATTTAAATAAATGATAAGCAACTGAATAAAAATAATTAATTTTTTTGGTTTCTTATTCCCATTTCATGATGAATCATTATTTGTTTACTTGTTTTGACAGCTGTTGATTTATCCACATTCAAATTGGGTGTAGCTTGGGTACGGTTTTTGAAATATTTTTGAAAGCAAATAGGAGAATATTGACAAAAAACTAAATTGCATTAAAATGTATAAGTTTAGGTAATAACCCTCTAGGAAATAGAAACATTTCCGGATATTAACAGGAAACATTCCAAGGAATGTAGGAAGCATTCCGTTGGACATTTCTCCATTTCTTTTTTCACACTCTATGTCATTAGATGGAAACATTTCTCTCCACTGTAAAAATGAATGTGAAAACATCTCTCTGCGCTGGATTTATCACTGTCTCAAAACAAGCAAAAGATTCCAAAGCATAGGATTACCAGAAGTCTAGCACTTCCAGAGTCAATAAGAGAATTCTTGACAAAAAAAAGAGAACAAAAAGAGACATTTTTTAAATTCAATCAACTTTTTTTTTAAGATATTTTACAGTTAAGATAAAGTCACTTTGTATGTTGGATATATATAAAAATTCCTATGATTTTTTTCAGATGATTCAGTTATGAGTTCTGAGGAGCCTACTTAAAACTGCTGTCGCTACCTCATTTTATCCTCATTTATACCTCATTTTTATTAAATGAAAATCCCACACAATACTCTTAGAATGTGATTATCATTATATCCTCTATTAATAAATAAATTTTTTCAAACCATATTCTTAAAAGCAATTCATAAAAATATGATGGTTTTTGACCGAATTAACTTCGAATTAAATATAAGCGATGTTAAACAAACAATTAATAAAACAAACAATCAATTTTCGAAATAATTTTTCATTTCTCTAGCGAATTTTTTTAAATTTTTCTTGAAAATGGTAACTTTTGCTTTTTTAAGTAAACTTACATTTCATTTTACATATTTTTTTTTAAAAGAAAAATATTTATGTTTTGAATTTTATCGCTTAAAGTGGTGGTGTTGCTGATCAAAAATATATACATACTTTTCTATACCTGCCACTCCTGCTTATTGTCATTACAAACAGAATGGCAAAGTTGATATACTCGTATCCATTACGCAGTACGCGTTGGGGTATAATTCGCTACTCGAACATTTTTCAAAGTATTTCATTCTGTTTTGGTAGGCAAAAATTTGTTTGAACTCCTTTTTTCGACGTTTTTTAAAATATTTGTAATACAGCGCCCTCTGGTGTTCAAGATAGTACAAAAAGGATATGTCCAAAACACTCACCGTATCAGAAAACTATTATATAACAATTTTTATGCAAATCGGATAAACGGCCAGTAAAATGTTTCAAAATATTTGTACTACAGTGCCCTCTGGTGTTCAAGATAAAACAGAGTAGATAAGTCATAAAAACTCAAATTTTTCATGCAAATCGGAAATCGGATGAATGCCTGGAACCCAATCGATCGCAGCGCCCCCTACCGGGTCCAACGTTTTTACTGTATAAAAAGTAGCCTATGTTATGACCGGGTATATTAGGAACCTAGATTCCAAGTTTAATTTAAATCCATCAAGTGGTTTTCGCGTGCTGTAATTCGACAAATGGGCGTGGCAATATTAGAAAAACAGTGTATCTTGAATAATTTTGAGGCTAGAGTACTGCAATTTAGTATAAGGTATTAGTATTTAGTATAATAATATAGATTATTATTACAAATTATCGTAAATAAAGTGGGCGTTATTTGACAAATGGGCGTGGCAGTACTATAAAAACACTGTATCCCGAATAATACGGACACTAGGGTACTGAAATTTAGTTTAGGAGTAGACACAGTTAATACAAATTACGGTCAAGAAAATGGGCGTTATTTGACAAATGGGCGTGGCAATATTAGAAAAAGAGTATATCTCGAATAATATTGATACTATAGTACTGCAATTTGGTATAGGGGTAGGCATTATTAGTAAAAATTCCGGTCGATAAAGTGGGCGGTATTCGACTACTGGGCGTGGCAATATTAGAAAAACAGTGTATCTCGAATAATATTGACACTAGGGCACTGAAATTTATTGTAGTACAGGGGTAGGCAGAATTATTAAAAATTAGGGTCAATAAAGTTAGCGTTATTTGACCAATGGGCGTGGCAATACTAGATACTACTGTATCTCGAATAATATGGACACTAGGGCACTGAAATTTAGTGTTGGGGTAAGCACAATTATTACAAATTACCGTCAATAAAATGGGCGTTATTCGACAAATGGGCGTGGCAATATTAGAAAGAGTATATCTCGAATAATATTGACACTAGGGCACTGAAATTTATTGTAGTACAGGGGTCGGCAGAATTATTAAAAATTACGGTCAATAAAGTAGGCGTTATTCGATAAATGGGAGTGGCAATACTAGATAAACACTATCTCAGTTAATATTGACGTTGGGGTACTGAAATAAAGTAGGGGTAGGCACAATTTTTGGTAATAACGCTCAAGAAAGTGGGCGCTTATTTAAAAAAGGGGCGTGGCCATATAAGAAAAACACTATATCTCCAATTATATTGGCACCAGGATAATAAAACTCGTTACAAGAATGGGTATAATAATTTCAAAACACTTGACATCTAATTTAAATTTAAGAGACAGATATTTGAAATAACCAACAAACTTTCAGAATTTAATAGAACAAATTTTTTTCAGAACAATTGTGTTTATGTTGTTTATACACTTTTTTCGAAAATTTATCATATTCTCTAAAAAGGAAGAAACAAAAACTTTAAAAAAAAACCGTCTACAAAATCACTACAAAGTAAGAAATAATTTTAAAAATACTTTTCCTTTTAACTGCTTTGTCATATTTGGTAATTTATTTAAACATATTTTTTTATTTGTTTTATTATTATAAATATATTAATTTCTTGATGAATACAAATGCTTTGAAGTTGGCGCTTCTAATAAAAAGTCTGATTATATTAGCGCCGACCTTAAAAGCTTTTGTATTCATCAAGAAATTAATATATTTATGATAATAAAACATATAAGAAAAAATTCAAATAATAAGATTTCATATATATAATAATATGTTTAAATAAATTATCAAATATGACCAAGAAATTAAAAGGAAAAGTATTTTTAAAATTATTTTTTACTTTGTAGTGATTTTGTAGTCGGTTGTTTTTTTTTTAAAAAGTTTTTTTTATGCAAAAAAATAACTTCAAACTTAAATGGGTTTATCTCGAACCCACGTTTTCGAGCTTGCGGCCCACGTTGCACGCGTAGTTCTGAACCGATTTTGATGACACAAAGTGCAATCGACGCAGAATTGTCACCATTCTCGTTTCTATCTCAATCACAGTTTTAAACAATTTTTTACTATTTTTGTCTTTACACTAAACTACAAAAAAAAGACCCAAAATCGGTTTTTCATTTAACAATGACCGCCATTTTGTAAAAAATAATCGAAAAATTATAATTGAGGTAGGGACCAGAATTACATCTGTACTGAATCTAACGCCGTTTAGTTTTTCCATTTCAGATGATCCGAAGTCGAGTTATCCGGGCCGCAAGCAGCCGCATACCTTTTTTTCGACGCCCAACTTTGAAGGCCGACAACTTTTTGAACAGCCCTCGTACAAAGGAAAAAAATCTTTATTTAATTTAATATGTTCTTAATATATTAAAAAAAAACAGAATTTAGATAACTCTTTGCGTTTTCAAATGAGAAGTTTTTCAAAAAGGCTCCAAAAACAGCATTCCAACCAGGAATACTCCCTTAAGATTTGGACAAATATTTAAGAAAATAAATACTCTTTGACAGAAAAATTGTTAGGAAGGAAACATTTGATTAAGTCCATACAATATTATGAAACGAATATATTTTAACCCTTTCACTACCATCAAAAAATTATATTCGTACGATATATCACGTTAATATTTTTAAGCATTCTATTAAAGCAGATAAGTAATTCACACATATATTATTATTGAGCACATCTGAAAGGCATTGATAATTGCTGGGTTAAATTTATTTTATAACAAAATTATTTTGTTCTCCTACGACTCGACTTGAATTAGGAATCAATCTCAAAAACTTGTTATATACAAAACACATAAATAAAACCACTAATCAAATCAAATTAACTCAAAAGTAACATACCATATAATAATTTGGTTTGCTGACGATATTGTTTATAATTTTATATTTTTACTTTATTTTTATTTTCACAAGATTTCATTTTTTCGAATTTAGACTTTGGAGTCTCTAAAATCTCACAACATAATAGTGCTTAAAATAAATATAAGCATACGTTGCCAGACTTTATAGGTCAAGAAATAGTTTGGTACTTTTTAATTTTGTTTGTTTTTTTTTTGCTTTAATCTTTTATTCTTAATAGTTTACATATTTAGTCGATATGAATTAACTACAAGTTGTTACTTTAGCGCGTTCTAAATAATACTAAATATTGGTGTTTCGTATTATTATATTTTATGCGCATAAAATCTCACACAAGCGTGTTTGTTAATCAAATCAATAAATATTTTTATACGCTCATGTGTGCTAAACGTTTTTTATTGTTGTTGTTGATGTTGTTGTTGTTGTTGTGGGTGCTGCTATTGTTGTTATTGTTATTGTTATTATTCTCTATCACGACATTTTATCTAATCTTAGTAGGCGATAATATTTTATATTTACACTTTTTACATACAGTCTGATTATAGCTATCAGACCGGCATCAAATTCCTTAGTTTAGAAGAAAGCACTGAAAGTTATAATTCAGTACTCTTAGGCTTCAACTCTTCTTTAGCTAGTACTAAAATTTTTATTGAAATTAAATTTAGTGTTTTTGTAGAATTGTAAAAATTATAATTTGAACAAATAATACTTATATTGTGTTGTTCAAAATGAAAGTGCGTTTTTGTCATATGTCAACGTTTAAGTCACTTTTAGTGCTCAGCTGTTTATATTTACATAAAAAACAAATTAATTAATTCAGTTTTTTCCCCTGATTTTCTTTGGAAGTAGTGTTTTAAGCGTCTTTTAAAAAAAATAGAGAACTTTGATGAGCATTTACCACAAAAAATGCAAAAAAGCAACTGAAGCCAGAAAAAAGTTAGTGGAAGTTAAGTGGAAGAAGTGATTTGCCCATTTCCATGATGGAAATTTTCCAATCACGGTTGCTCCTCGTTCTAGTAGGCCTTTGGAGGTAGACGACCACCAAATCAAGACGCTAGGGGAGACAAACAAGCATTCTACAGTCAGAGAAATTGCAAGTGTATTAAATTTGTCATTTATCATCATAAAATTGGTTGGATCCCGCACAAATTCAATTCAAAAGAAATTCACGAAATCAATAGAGTTGGCTCATAGAAGAGTTAAAATAGCGACCCATTCCTTAAGCGTACTATTAAGGGTGACGTCAAATGGATGGTCTACAATAATGTCAACAGAAAACTAAGCTGCAAAATAAGACATTCACCAGAAGCAGTTTATGATCTCAATCTCAGATGGGATTGGAAGGGGGGCTGTCTACTGCAAACTACTCTCGCAGAATAGCACCGTAAATTCTGATGACTACTGTGAGCCACTACAGAAATTAAGCGATGCCATCACAGCAGAAACGTCCTAAGCTGATAAACTCGGAAAGGGGTAGTCTTCCACTACAATAACGCCAGGCCTCATACGAGTTTGGTGACGAGTTTCGAATGGAATGTTTTACCTCATCCACCCTACATAGACCAGACTTAGCACTGAATGGTAAAAACTTTTATGATGAGGGCTTTATCAAACAGTACCTTGAGTGGTTCTTTGCGGTTCTTACAGAAAAAAGTTTAGCCTTCTGCCCTATTCTAAGGAATTGAATCTTATTTTTATTTTATACAAAATATTGTTCATCGGCTTCTACACATTTCGAAAAACTGCTTGTCTTTTGCGGCAAATCATTCGTCAAACCATTTTCCAACTTCCTCGAAATCGTGTGACCCATGGAGGTGATAGCCAGATGGCGCCAAGTCTGGGGAGTATAGCGGGTGCAGAAAAATGTCCCACCCAAGCGATTTCAAGCTGTCTTTCACTAGTTTTGTTGTGTAAGACGGCGCGTTGTCGTGTAACAAAATCACTTTGCCATCTCTTCTGGCCCATTCCTATCGTCTTTCGATTAATGCGTGGTTTAAGCGCTTATTAAAGCGTTGTGTATTAACGGATTCGCCGGACTTCAAGAGTTCATAATACCCAATACCGCTCTGGTCCCACCAGATGCAGAGCATGGTCTTCTTGCCGAACCAATTTGGCCTTGGTGTTGAAGGGCCGGCTTCGATAGGTGAAAGTCAAGATTTTTTCGCTTTGGGGTTTTTAAAATAAATCCATTTTTCGTCATCCGTCGTAAATTGAGGCAAAAATTATTTCCTTTCGTGGCGTTAATGCAGCATTTCACAAGTGACTGCGATTTTCCATTTGACTTTCTTTTAAACCGTGTGGGACCCATTAACCGAGCTTATTGATCTTCTTCATTGCTCGTAAGCATCTGCTAATTGTTTCTTGTGACACATGTTATGCTTCTGCTAATTGACGTTGAGTTTGAGTTGGATCATCATCCAATAACTCCTGCAATTGCTTGTTTTCGCATTTTTGTGGTCTATCAGAGCACTCACTGTCTTTCACATTGAAATCCCAACTTTTAAATTGCCAAAACCAGGTCTCACATGTTCTAATTGATGGAGCATGTTCACTAGTGCCCTGCATGAATATATTCATCAAGCGAATATACCCTAATTCTCTGCTGCAGCAGTCACTGCAAGCAAAGCTGCAAGCGAATAAATGTAAGCCACAGGTCATGTAGCGCAAGAGAATAACTTTTTATTTGTTCTCTGTTCTTTTTCATACACTCTCGCACTAAGGTGAGCTTGCAATCTACGCGTTGTTTCAGTTTTTTCTCTGAGCACTTAATAAACTACACGAATACTCAGGTATCTACTGCAATGACCTGAATAAGAGTTAATATGTTGGTTTTTCCCCGCAATAAGCTTTTATTCTTAATGCAGATTTGTGTTATTTTTGTTGCTTTATAAAAACACTAAAACTGTCGAAAATAGTTTATACCGGCCGTAGATGAACTCCTAGAGGGGTCATATATATGAGTTGGTTCTATTATTTTTTGCCCCTCAACACTTCTCCCCAACACACCTACCCTCTACCTGCCGCCCTTCCTTGGGTCCCCATACAAAAAACACAAAAGCTGTCCAAAATAGTTTATATCGGCCGTAGCTAAACTCCTAAAGGGGTCAAATATATGAGTTGGTTCTATTATTTTTGCCCCTCAACATTTCTTCCGAACAAACCTACCCCTTATCTGCCACCCTTCTTTGGGTTCCCATACAAAAAAAACACAAAAGCTGTCGAAAATAGTTTATATCGGCCGTAGCTGAACTCCTAGAGGGGTCAAATATATGAGCTGGTCCTACTATTTTTTGCCCCTCAACATTTCTTCCCAACACACCTACCCTCTGTCTGCCACCCTTCTTTGGGTCCCCATACAGAAAACACAAAAGCTGTCGAAAATAGTTTATATCAGCCGTAGCTGAACTCCTAGAGGGGTCAAGTATATGAGCTGGTCCTATTATTTTTTGCCCCTCAACATTTCTTCCGAACACACCTACCCTCTATCTGCCGCCCTTCTTTGGGTCCCCATACAAAAACATCACTTTTTTACGAACAAACGAATAAAAAATATTCGCTAAATATTCAGGGATGAACAGTGATATTTTTGTTTACTTGCTTTATTTGCTACCTGCTGGTGTTAGTAAAGCATCGTGCTCTTATTCTCTTCGTTTCTTATATCTTAATAAAGCAAAGAGAGTGTATGAGCAGTTATGAGCATAGCAGAAAAGGGAGAGGAAATTTTTTATTCTATAGCAAGAGAATATATTCAGGGCGGCGATAAAGCATACTCATGCAGGGCGCTAATGTTCACCATATATTTCTGACTTTCGACTAATGCAATTTGGAAGAGTACAGCTCATGATACAATAATTTACAAGGTAGCCTTGACCATGGCAAAATTATAAGGTAAGGTCATCACGGAGAGGAATAGAGTAGAAATCAGAATAAAGCTACATTGATGTCAAAATCAGCTGTTCATCGCGAATTTCTTTATGCTCACGTTTCGCAGTTGTTTTTAGGTTAAAACCAAGGTTGATTTATAAGGTTGTCGCAGGGCTGATCGCACTCTCTTCTCAGTACCCATAATTGTCAAAACCAGCCAATTTTGCGAATGACTACGAAAGAAAAACAGATGATAAAAGAGAGTACTTACAGATTTTCTATGAGCTGTCAACTTCGATTTGACAATTATGGGTACTCGCTCTCTCCCTTGCGACAACCTTATAAATCAACCTTGGTTAAAACTGTTGCAATTTTAAAACTTCTTTCACATTTTATAGTTTTTTTTACACTATTTATATAATATTTTCACTCAAATTAGCACAAATTTAACAGCCGCGACCGCACTGTTTGCAACTTGGAAACATAAAATATTTTCTTCATTTGCAATTTCAACGAAATTCGTCGTTTTGACATATATGTTGCTTCCCACTCTTCGTTGACTCGTGAGAGCACTCAGCGCAGCGGCCCTACCTTATCATTGTATGTATGGCCTTGACAACTACCTTTTTTCTCACGAGCGGCGATCGGGAGTTGTCAAATCAATACAAAGTTTAACTTGGCATCTCTTTTGCTGCTTTTTCGTTTTCTCTTTTTAATGTGTTTTTGACAACTCCAAATCGCCAACAGAACTGTCACTCCTACCTTGTAAATCATTATACCATGGTACAGCTCAAGTCTAAAATATAATGGAACGCTTTCACGGGCTGACACTTTTTAGAAACAAAATATATCTGGGATTTATGGCAATATTTGCCAGTGTTTTTTAACAAAAATTTTAAACAATTTTAAAACACCCATGTTTGTAGCTATTTCAAAAATGAACTACTTGATAAAGTTTGATTTACAGACCTATTCTTAAAAGTTTACAATAGTAAAACAGTATTGTTCATATATCTATGCGTTTGTTGTAATTTTTTGATTTCAAAACAAAATTTGAAGCTCGATTTTCTCGAAACTAGATAATTGCTAATTATCTATAATTATAATTATTATATTATATATCTTATAATTATTATAAGATTATAACTAATCTTCAATTAGTTTGCCGCAACTATATAAGCCATGCTTTCTAATAACAGCTCTGACTTTGAAGTTTAGCAAAATCGAATGAAAACCACGCCTACCTCCCATACAAATTGATTTTATTTAAACGGTGAAATCTCTTAAAATTCCACAAAAGTTCATGTAATGACTTGAAATTTTGCACTTTAACTTTGGCATTTAACATAAATTGCGGCTATGAAATCTGACAAAATTTAATGAAAACCACGCCTACCTCAACGTCTATTCCACAAAAGTGAATTTACTGACTTAAAATTTAGCATATAAGTCCTGACTAAGCATATAAAACTGACTATGATATCTACGAAAATCAAATGCAAACTACGCCTACCTACCATGCAAAGTAGCTATATGAAAACTTTTAAATCATTTATGGCCCAGTTTCAATTTTTTGAGTAAAAAATTTGGATTTTTTTAATGACTGTATTTTTTTTTAATTTATTAAATATAGAAATAATTTTTTTTACGTTTTAGTAAAGTCTCAAATTAACAATTTTATTTTTTTTTCGCAACAATAGCTATTGTTATATAGCGTGTAAAAATTGAGGTCGCTAACGAAAGGTCACTTGCTGATATCTTTGTGATATCTCCTCCAGGAATTTTCCTCCAGGGAGCAAAAAACAAACAAAATCAAAAAAGGTTATTTTTAGAACAGTTTTGCCTTCTGAGTAAACCGACTCAGAGTAAAAGTTTAAAATTTAAAAAAAAATAAAAAAATACCGCATATATTAAAAAAAAAACCTAATTTTTCGTGCACGAAATCAGACCTTGTAAACGAAATAAAGAGCAAAAAAAAAATAATTCTTATTTGATTTTGTCATTTCACTCAGAGCGTATTTAATTTTTAAAAATAATAAAACAAGATTTGAGTTAATCGGACGAATACTTTTCGAATTAGAGTGCAAGCCGTTTGAAAAAAATGTCATTTCGAGAAAAACTCGTTTTAAGTTTTTGTTTACTTTACTTTGTGAACGTTTACTACTCATAAAAACTTAAATATCTCTTAAACGGCTTCGAAATTTATTTTGTTTACACATTCTTACGATGTTTTTCAAAAGAATAAAATAAAAATTTCGAAAATTTTTCTAAAAAAATTTAAACTGGACCATAAAATTGTAGAAAAATGTATCTTACTAATTAAAATTTTCCACATATGCTTTGAATTTTATACTACGTTCAAACTGAGAGCTAAATGCGCATTTACGAAATGCAATCTATATATTTGCTCCTTTACTCCTACTAGGAGCATACGGCCACGCATTCTAAATTACTAATGCATTCACATTTAGCTCTCAGTGTGAACGTGGTATTAATAAACACTCTGATACTGCGTTTCCATGGCGAGTTTACTCGGGGTGAGGGTTTTCGTTGAGTTGACAAAATGGCGTTGCTAATTCGATAGCGTTGCACAACATTGAGTGGAGTTCAACTCGTCAATGGCCGCATTCAGCGGAGTCAACTGTTGTGAACTATTATGATAGCGATACCTTAGTGAGCGATGTTTTTCTCTGAATGTGGTGTTACTCTAAGCGTCAGAAAAGTTGTCAAAGTTTAGAGTTTAGAGTCAAAGTTAAACTCTTAACTGATACACTTGGGCTGTGGGACCATGCTAGAAAAAGAAAATAATATATTTCTCTCATTATGTCATCATTTAAGCCTTTAGATGTGTGCATGCTGTCGCGTTGATCAGTTATGATTAAATGATTAAATTAATTAAATGATGATACAATTTTGACAGTTGGTACAGCAATTTTTGGCTATTGTGATGTGAATATAATTGTCATCGAAAAGTGAATTTTTGACACATCCAAAAAGTGAGAAAAAAAACATTACATTAATTTCCGCTATTTTAATTTGTGAATTTCTTATTTAAACTATCGGTCTTTTAACGTAAAGATAAAACCGGAATAAATAAAAACTAATATAATTTTTAACTGTGAGTTTTTGTGAAAGTTGCATTTTTATGTGTTTAGTTCTGTGCGGTAAAGTTGATGATAAATTGTGGCTTTTAACGCGAGAAGCTTTAGTTGTTCCTTTTATTTCCAGTTAAATATATTTTAAAGTAAATTGTGATTTAAAAGTGTTGTTCCTTTTGTTTTAAACGAGTACCAACCAAGGGCAATCCGAGTACTGTGAAAATATTGCAAATGGAAGATAACAAAGAATGATGGCACACTTACGTAGATATCGCGGAACTGCTGGTGCATGCAAATGGGAAAAGGCTATTGCAATGATGCACGGCTACAGCATACATCCGCTCCGCTGCCAAATGCAATGCCGCCAGCAGGTAAACATTCCGCCGGTTCGCAATTTCCACGTGATTGTTCAAAGCTGCCTTTGAAGCCGACGTATATGTCTCTTCCAATCCAATCGGTCATGGCACTCGAATTACCCTTGATTCATAATTTAATTTATTGATACCCTTTACTAGGTTGCTGCAGCCGCATAGCATAAGCTAAGCTAGCAGCATATGAAGCGTAGACGCGAATAACGTTGTGAGCGACATATAAATATAAATCAAAAATGGTTTTTTTTGCAAATTACCATTAAAAATGCTCTAAAACACGACCGAAATGTTGAACGTCAAAATTTGTAATTGTCAAAATTTCATCGTCCATTTGACACACCAAAAAAGACAAATTTATTTCAACACACACAAATTTTATTCAACATGCTATTTTCTTTCCTACCACGAGTGAAAAGTTTTTTTGACACACACCCTATAAATGAATGCAATTCACTTTGACAGATAGAACCCAGTGACGTTTATGATGATTTAACGAAACTCAACTCAACTCGCGTTTCCATCATGATACAATAATAAGGTAGGGTAAGGAGATTCACCACACCGACCTGGAATGTCAAAACTATAAAATACTGTGCTGCCGTATCTTATAAAATATCCACGAAAAATCCGTGATAGCTGTGGCGACATGTTATAATTTCGATAACTTCGATCTTCGGCAATTCGTCAAAAATTGGAATGTGTAACACATTCGACGCGATAATTTTGATAAAATATCGCTTTGTTTCCTATTTTCAGACAATTCTTTTATTTTTTTTTTTAATGCTCTATATACTTTAATATTGATATTTCGCTTCGACATTCGCTTCGAAAGTGAAGTTATTAAATGTAGCCACTGGCAATCGGGAATGAACATTATTTTATTATTAGAAAAGTTTTTGAAGTTTTTTTAGGGTTTTTCCATTCGCCATTTGTCCTGAGGCCATTCGCTATAAAATCGTTCTGATACCGCAGTGCACATCAGTTCTTGTAATTGTGAATATATTAAGTAAATATATATTTATAGTTAATTTAAAAATTTTTAGTAATGTCAAAAAGAAGTTCTGCCATCTTTTATACAACGGTATTTTCTTCATCATCTTTCATACAACCAGCAGATTAAATAAAAAGATGAAATAACAGCAATGTGTCGACTTTCAAACTCTAATTTTTAATTTATGTTCAACAGTTTCTCCGTCAAACGGCAATAAAAAATTATGTTTTACATTTATAGTGGACATTAGAATAAAAATTTTAAATAAGAACACAAAAACTAAACTAAAACTAATATTCAATAATTTACTGAAAACAAAGCTTTAAAATCACAAAACAGCGATTTATTTCATTGTAAATACATTTGTGCGAATTTATCATATTTATCCTACAAATAATTTCCTTTCTTATTATTTGTCCCACATTTATCAATAAAACGGAAAAGTGGCAATGCTAAAACACATTTTGACATTCGAGGTCGGTGTGGTAAATCTCCTTACCCTACCTTATTATTGTATCATGGTTTCCATGACGAGTTAACGCCGAATAAACACCGAGTAAACTCGCCGTGGAAACTCAGAATGAGTTTTTACTTGGCTAAATCGAATGAAAACTCACCCTACCTACCATACAAAGTAACGTCATCAAAATAGAAAAAAAAGAATTTTATACATAGGCTGTGATTTATTAAATTATGACGAAAGTATTTTTGCAGATTATAAATAAGCATTTGGCTCAAGACTTTGAATATAGTTATCGAAAACTTTTTTTATCTTTTTTTTCGGAAGTTTTCATAACTTTCTCCATCACATCTACTGATGACACATTTTTGGTTACCCTTATCGCTAAAAAATATTGTACCCTAAAAAACATTCTTATCGCAGTAATTCCTCGATTATTCATAGTATTAATATCATATTTATAATTTTTTTTTTTATTATTAATCACTGATAAGAAATCGAATGTTATGACAATGGTAAAATAATTTGCCAGACAAGATTTGTCAGTACATTTCCAATTTCTATCAATGAAGTGCAGACGGTCTTAAATATGTCGTTAAATAAATTTACACGTGCGACACAAGCAATTTTTTTGCTGCTAATTGTATTCCAACAGAACGCATCAATTTTGGCATTATTAAGTTGTGCCGAGGATGTTCCCGATTTTCCAGTGAATATTGAGAAAGTAAATAGAGCTTAAATTTTTTTATATAAGCAATTCTTTTTCGCTATAACTGCCTACTTCTTTGCAGCTCTCAGGTATTTGGTATGAGGTGGCTCGAATACCTGAAGTTGAGGTACCCGCCTGTGTAAATGTAGTTGCTCCCAAGTCATTATCCGGTGACAAAAATAACAGTTATGCTCTACATGTAAACTTTGTGAACAATGTCAATAATCAGTGGCTCAATACAACCGAAACCTTGATATTTCCCTGGACCAATCAAGCCAGCAATGGTATGTTTGAACTTGTCTATGGCGATGATGTCGTAACATTTACCTACAAAATTGCTCTAACCGATTATACAAGCATGGCTGTGGTTTGCGGATATACAAGTTTCAGCACATCAAGTTCTTTTCTCAAAGTACTTTCTAGGGAACGTCAAGTGAGCAAGACTATGGAAGACAATATAAACGTGCTGGCAAAAAAATATGCTGATGGCATTGATGTGGGCTGGGTGGAACAGTCATCTAGGTAAATCAAGGCAATTCTATAGTTGTAGATATAAATATTTAAAAATATATTTCTTTTTTTAGATGTAATGGCGCCGCCATATTTAAGCCCTATTTAGTCCCAATTATAAGTGCAATTTGGGCTTTAATAAAAAGTATAAAGGAATAGAATCACTAAAATATGCAATTTTTAAAAAGCTAGTACGTGTGATTGAATATTTTAAGCGGAAATGTGATAATAAATGAAATTACGTTTTATATCAATAAAATTCAATAAATAATTATATTAAATTTCATTCAAATAATTGTGCATTTATCATAACTTTTATAAAAAAACTATTGTACTAACATCAAAGTAGGGTGTTTTAACAAGTTATAATGACTGAGCAGAAGTTCGCTCTCAGCCACTATTTACTGTTGAGCGCATATACAACAAAAGCAGTGCTGCTAACCGTAAGTAAATTACTGTGTCAAATTCACCACGCATGAGGTGAGTAATTAATATAAAAAGCTTGACATTAAAGTGAATGTCAGCCATTATTTGTGAATGTTCTAAATTAATACAGAATGGTTGACATTGAAGTGGATTTAAGTTTAGAGGTAAAACTTAATACAATCGATTGGAGTACTTTTATTACTTAAACGATTTATAATTATAATAAAGTAATTTTGGTGCATTTTTTTTTCTTTTAAGAAAGAATAAATACAGTCGAACCTTCCTATAACGCACTTTTATTGAGCAAAATTCTCCCTTTTTCGAATTAATTTTTATAACGCTTTCTGCATTACGAATTTTCTATATAACGAACTAATTTTTTGTCCCTTCCGAATTCGCTATAGGGAAGTTCGACTGTATTTCGAAAAATAACTTTAAATTATTTATCAAATTTCATTAATGTTATTGAAAAATTTAAAAAAACACATCCAGTGCTTCCAGTTTGTGCTGCTACTGTACAAAAAGTACAACTTTTTACGGCCAAGACTGGTAAATAAAGCAAATCTTGAGTGACACTTTTACCGCATGGTATGATAAACTAAGAGAATCGAGTTCTAAATTTCAAGCAAGCATTTCCTTTAATTTGAGTTATAAACTTCTATAAAACTTAAGTAGCAGATTTACTCATTAATATTATCTTAATTTCACAGGTTTAGCAATATATTATAAAATATTTTTAATTACAATTTTAGCATATTTTTATTATTTCTTTTTAATTTTGTCTTATTTATTGTAAAAGTGTCATTAGAACTACGAAGTGATCTTTTACATTTAACAAAACCCCGAAACATAATATAATATAACACATTTGGAATTTTAATTTTTTTACAGAAGGTTCACAAAGTTTTCTACCGGGTTCAAATTCCATCCGACTCTGAATGTTTTTTCAATTCAATCTAATATTTCTGATCGGCAGTCAAATCTCTGAAGACAATTTCAGAAGGAAAGTGTGGAATTCATATTTTTAGGTTATTTAAATTATTCGTCGAAAGAAGAAAAATATATAAGATCAAGTAAAGTATTTTTGAATCTAAAGAACTACTTTTAGACAAAGGACAAAATAAGAAGAATTAATTACCTTTCAAATAACATATCAATCTTTCAGATTGATTGGATAATGGCAAAGATATAGGTGTTTTTTTGAAGAGATCTTTTAGCAAGAAAAAGTTTTTTATGTTCGATATCGCGGCGCTCCGGAAATCGTAATCTTGCCCATATTAGCAAAGATAAAGTTAAATTTTTATATAGACTTCGTAGAGCGGAATGTTTTTTGAAAAATCGAGACTAATCGATAAATCTCTCGGTGAATCTTATTTTCTCAATGAGTACTTCAATACCGCATACTCAGATGTTAGGGCCACGGATATCGTAATCGACCCATTTTTATTATTACCATCTGACGCTTATGGCGCTCAGATTTGTTGTTGCAACCATGATACTATTATAAGGTAGGTATATTTGAGACACGCTCTCTCCGGCAACAAAACAATAACAAAAGCGTAGGTATAATGTCAAAATCAACCGACGGATTAAGGCAGTCTTAAGCAGCTGTTTTTGCTTAACAGCGAAGTTACTGGTAAAAGATGCGGTATCATCCCATGACTTTAAACGATAAAATAAGCGAAAAGTCGCAGAGTTCTTAAAAAAAAAATAAATGTTATGTTTTTCAGCAACAGTTTCCCTTGCTAAAATATATTTTGACAGTTCAAAGCAGCCGTTAATAGTGACACAAATAAATTGGATACTGCACAAACGAACAAAGTAATCGAATGAAAAGCATATTAAATGCAAAATTTTATTTGCATCGTTCAAAGCCAATATATAATTAATTTTATATTATGTAAAAAAAAACACGCTTAATATTATTAAATTTTTTTCGGTTTTTACGTACTTTTCTTGCATTTCAACACATAAAATTTGGGTACTCAATTTGTTTATATGGCTACAAGTCCTAAGCAAATGTCAAAAGTGACATTATACCAATGCGAATGTTTTGCTTTTTCGTTTTTTGATCTCCATGGTTTCAACCTTGTCGTTTGAACAGCCATTCTAATGTGAGCATACCTTGTAATTGTATCATGGCTTACGCTACGACCATAGTGAACGCTAGTTCAGACAGGCAGGATCGGATAAAGAAACACATTAGAGCAAAAGAGATGAATGAATTGGCTTCTTTATTGTTCCATTGCACATAGTCCAGAAAATCGATTTGGCGTCATAAACTCAAATAATGAAGACAGAGCGCTAAAACTTCACATATATGATTCCACTATTCACAAGCATATGTTAAAAAATGCGCGTAATTGGTGGACTGCCACGCCTACCTCTCGGACAACCAAAATGTATATATGTGGATATATTACGAACTTTATAAGGTGTAATGTTGAAATTTAAAACAAGAGCCATGCAGAAAATTATGGAAATTGGACGACTGGGCGTGGTATCTTCCACTTAAAATTTGTGAAATACATAAAAAAATAAAAGAAATAGTTTTATATTTCTATGTGTTATTCAAGTAAATGGCGTTTTTCTTTTCAAATACAAATTTTCTGTCACGGGCATTTTTTATAGAAGTCCAATATAAACAATTTTAGATAAAACATTGAAACTTTGAGCATACTTCTGAAATCAATTAAACATTTATAAGAACAAAATTTAAATAATTTTCCCAAAAAAATCTGACCTGTAGCTCGTCTTTTTCGTCAATATATTTATAAGAACAATATTAAAGATTAAAAGATTACGTCTTATTTTTGGCCCACAATGTTTTATTTTTAGTACAGTAGCCGACGCTAAGCATACAAACTTAATAAGCAAATTACAGTCATATACAACCAAAAACGTCTAAAATATAGCATTTTCATTAATTTGTGGGCGGTAAAAGAGGGCGTGGAAATTGATTTTTGGTACAATTGCCGAAAGTAACCATACAAATTTTATGGTTTACAACAAATTACAAAATTTTAGTCTCATACAATCGAAGCAGTCGGAAATATTGAATTTTTATTGATTTGTGGGCGATAAAGGGGGGGGGGGGGATAAACTAAGTATGCAATAACCTAATCTAGGACGCTAGTAATACACGTTTTAAGTTTGAGCGAAATCCGTTCAGCCGTTTACATTTGTATAAGAGTCAAACAAACAAACAAACAGAAAATTATTTTTATTAATGCAGATTTACTTTATCTTGTTATTTATCTTGAATGTTAAGCGGATTTATTAAACTAGACTTTTTAAGCAATCCAATTGGAAATTGCATTGTTCTTCCTTCCAGTCTCTCTCCACTCATTAAAAATTTCTTAATTTTGAGGTTAATCGATTCAGAAATCGATATATTTTTTGAAAAGTTGCAAGTATATGCAGATAAATTTACTCTCAAATGAAAGTACAGATTTAACGCTTTCCCCACATATAAAATTTATGACGGATCGTGGCCGATCCAACTAGTTTTGTTCTACAAAACATGGAAAAGATTTTTAAAATGTACAAAAAAACTTTACACATTCGAAAGACTATTTCTCAAAAACAACAAAAGTAAAACATAAGATAATTACAGTATTTTAAGTAAGAAACCTTGAATATTGTTCGGAATAGTTTTTACGTTAAACTTTGTACAAATGATAAATAACTTTGAACTTAAAATTTCATACATTTTTTTTCAATAAAACTCAGAACAACAACTTCTGCGTAACGACAAAGGAGGAGAGTTGCTATATGGTATGAAAAACGATATTTATCGGAACAAGGAAAATATGCTTCTAAAGTCTCATTGCTTTTTTATTATGAAGTTCAAAAATAAGGTTTATGCCGCCAAATCTGATCTGATCTGCTTGCCTGCCTGAACCGGTGTTCACTATATCCGGAATCTTATGCTTGGTTTTCACTATGGCACTGTTTGCACGTCATTTAAATTGAAGGATCATTCAAAATGTGTTGTTGTTTCCCCAACGAAAAAAAAAGATGCCAACACGTTGGCATTTTTTCTATGTTTGACAATGGAGATAAATCGAAAACAACTGAATTATCGAATTGAGCTATGCAAAAAAAAATTTAATAATTTTATTTAGGCGATATTCCAATTGATCATGGCAGAATTATAAGGTATGGTCATCACGGAGAGGAATGGAGTAGAAAGCAGAATAAAGCTACACTGATGTCAAAATCAGCTGTTCATCGCGAATTTCTTTATGCTCACGTTTCGCAGTTGTTTTTAGGTTAAAACTGTTACAGGTTTTTTTTTTGCAATTTTAAGACTTCTAACACATTTTATAGTTTTTATTACACTTTTTTTATAATGTTTTCACTCAAATTAGCACAAGTTTAACACCCGCGACCGCACTGTTTGCAACTTGGAAACATAAAATATTTTCTTCATTTGCAATTTCTACGAAGTTCGTCGTTTTGACATATATGTTGCATCTCATTATCCACTCTTCATTGTCGCGTGAGAGCATTCAGCGCAGCGGCCCTACCTTATCATTGTATCATGCAATTGATTAAGTCAAGGTTGATTTATAAGGTTGTCGCAAGGGAGAGAGCGAGTACCCATAATTGTCAAATCGAAGTTGACAGCTCATAGAAAATCTACAAGTGCTCTCTTTTTTCATCCGTTTTTCTTTCGTAGTCATTCGCAAAATTGGCTGGTTTTGACAATTATGGGTACTGAGAAGAGAGTGCGATCAACCCTGCGACAACCTTATAAATCAACCTTGGATTAAGTTTTATGTCGTCAGACTACTGACATAGTGAAAGCCAGGCTTTATGCTATAACAAAGATTTCACTTTGCTGTCACTATGCTGCCTTGCCATTAAAGTACCGCAGCTGCTCTAGTTAACAACACTGGCCAATACTGACCTTTGCAATAAAATTGCTCCGCGTGAGAGCGCAATAGAGAAAAAGAAGCTAGCGAGTGAAATAAACCAACGAGTTCATGTTACATTTTAATAAAGCAAATATGTAGCGCGTTTTTCATTTTGCGTCGCAAGTTATAAACCTATTAACCTAGTTTTCACAACCATAACTTTAACAGTATTATAAAATTACCAAGTAGAGAATATTTAGTAGATATCTATAAATACTTTAATTTGTTTATTTTGAAGCCAACAGTTGTCTGCGCATAAATTTTTAATGTGCTTACATCATGTCACAAGCAACACTGGTTGAGTACAACGAACAAACTGAGGGACTCTTTTTTTATTTTGTTTTTTTTTACTTTCGTTTGTATATACTATACTATTAATAAACATGACGAGAAAAACACTGTAGGTATTTTAAAATCATTAAATTTTCCCGAGAATCGCACAGGTTAACACTCAGTTTAGACAAGAATGAAATCGTAACAATTTCACAGTTGTTTATCAGCACAAACGTGCTATTAATGCAATGCGACAGAACAATAACAAATCAATTTTATGCACAGAATAGAACAACAGCAACAGCACAACTATGTCATCATATACTACACTCAGCGACCTCGATTGGGCTCATGGGTACACATAATTCCACCACCATTATTTAATTCAACAAAATTTCTTAATTGATGAAGAATTAAATGCAGGCAACTACGTCATCGACTAATAAAACATGCATTAAGAATCTTTCATTTCAACGTTATTAAAGTCGCATTCAACCGATAGCATACCGCACTCTACTAGCAACAAATTAGCATGGTCAATTACACGAACGTCTGCAATAACTTAAATTAATATTTATAAACTATTAAGAAGATTTACCGTACGCGTAAATGCACAAATTACACTTTTTTTCCAGTTATTAACGCAGCGCTACAAACAGAACTAAATGAACCCCAACGAGCTCCAAAACGTTGGAGCAGCACAGTAGCAACGAGTAGAAATGAACAGTTGAGCGAGAGTGTACAATTCTCTACAGCACTGCCAGGTGTGAACTTCAGCCCAAGAGTTGATGCTTCATGTTATTTTGACATTTGTTAAAAGTTACTTTGACATTTGTGTTGTCAAAAAAAAAAAAAAAAACAAATTGGCATGAAATAAGTAACATGAAATATTAATATAACTTATATTAGACAATTAAGAAGGAGTAAAATTTTATTAAGATAGTATGGGAAACAGCTATTTTTGTTTCTCTAAAAATAAATCAGTAAAATTTTTCAAATAAGTAGTAATCAGAGATGTGCTTCAAAAATATCCGATAAAAAATTATTTATTTTTATTTTATTGTTTTGAAAAACATCTTAAGAATGTGTAAAAACAATTACAAAATAAATTTCAAAGCCGTATGAGAGATATTTAAGTTTTTATGATTAGTAAAGCCCAGATTATAATAGACGGATCGGAATGGAGTCTAATGTCGTCGTAGCGTGGCGAAACGCTGACAAACGGTGTAGTGATTATAATTTTTTATCACAACTGTGGTGGTGGTATGTGAGGTAAACTAAATAAACTATTTATCGACGCTAAATCTTGTCACTTCAAGGTTCTAGTAATTACAGAAACTTGGTTAAATGACACTTTTAAAAATGAAGAAATTCTGGACTGCAATTGAACTATCTACCGTAATGACCGTGACTATTGCTCCACAGGCCTTTCGCGAGGTGGCGGCGTACTAATTGCTATCCACAATTCTCTTTCAAGTGAGCTTATAGAAACCCCTACTCACAAACTCTTTGAACACCGTATAGTAAAAGTTTATATTGGAAAAAAAACTCTATATGTACATTGGTGTCATTTACATCCCCCCAAGCTCTAGTGAATCATCATACAATGAGTTATGTGAGACAATCACTACATTTACGGAAACCTTAAATGAAGAAGATAGAGTTATTATTTTTGGTGACTTCAACCGTCCAAATATATCATTTGTCATTGATGAAAATGACAACTATCTTCTTCCTGTAAACCTCTCTAGTCCCATAGACTTTACATTAATAAGTACTTTTTATAGCAATGATCTACAGCAAGTCTCTGCAACACAAAACCAAAATAGTAGGTGGTTGGATCTAATCTTTACTAACTCGTACGACGAAGTGAGGGTTGGTCCAACCATCGAAGCAGAAAATTTGTTTGCTAACACAGTTCACCATACAGCCTTAACAATAATTTTCTCTGATATAAATATCTCTTTTACCCAGTCCTTCAATAACTCTATTGTGTACGACTTTCTTAATGCTGATTACGATAGTATAACATCTCTTCTAGGTGGCATTAACTGGAGTTGCGTTCTATCGAACTTAGACTTAGATAGCGCTGTTTCGAGTTTTTATAATTACATTTATACAGCTATCGAAAGGTATGTGCCTAAAATAAAGAAAAAAAACAAACTTTCTGAACCTTGGCTAAATTCAAATCTCAGATACTTGAGAAACCAGAGAAACCGAATTTACAAACTCCTCAAAACTGCCGAAAATGTAAGCGAAGAAATGCAGCTCAGATACGATGAGCTATCAAAAGAGTTCTCTATCAAATCTGAAGAAGCTTATAAGTTTTACACAAGCTTAATTGATGAAAAAATTGTTCAAGACCCCAAAACATTCTTTGACTTTGTCAATTTGAAACGAAAATCAGCTGGTTACCCTTCATCCATGTATAAAGGTAATATTATCTCTTCCAACCCTCAAGAAATATGTAACCTCTTTGCGGATCATTTTAAGGATGTATTTTGTCCACCAACTACTCAGTCTGACATTTTTCCCCCCACTCCGAATTCACAGCATATGGTTGAAAACTTTAGTTTGACGAAAGAAGACATATCGAATGCAATAAAGGGTTTAGATGCAACCAAGGGACCTGGACCAGACCTAATTCCCCCAAAGTTATTGGTGCGATGCTTAGACCAACTACTTGTGCCCTTATACATTATACTTAACAAATCACTCTCTCTTGGAGTGTTTCCCTCATATTGGAAAACGTCCCACCTAATACCAATATACAAAAACGGTCAAAAAAACTCAGTTGAAAACTACAGAGGCATAGCAATTTTGTCGGCCATCCCAAAGCTATTTGAAAAAATTATTTGCGAAAAGCTAACATGCCTTATCAACCCGAGACTAAACGAGCAGCAGCACGGGTTTCGAAAAGGAAGATCCACAACCACTAACCTCATGATAATGGTTTCTGACGTTTTATGCAAGATGGAGAATGGCTACCTAATAGATGCCATTTACACTGATTTCAGTAAAGCTTTTGATCGTGTTGATCACGGTATCTTAATACATAAATTAGAAAAATTTGGTTTCTCTGGATCTTTACTTAGTTGGCTATCAACTTATCTCCATGGTAGATCCCAATATGTTAAATTACAAGGAATTGTGTCGAAGAAAATTGAGGTCTCCTCTGGAGTACCGCAAGGTAGTCACCTTGGTCCTCTTCTCTTTAATATCTTCATATCCGACTTGTCCATAGTGTTGAAGGATATTCTACATCTTATGTATGCGGACGACTTAAAATTGTACCACGTAATTAAATCGCAGGAAGATGTCAATTTCTTACAGTTAAACCTCTCATCTCTTGAGACCTGGTGTACCCAAAACAAACTCTACCTCAATGTAAATAAGTGTAGTGTGATAAGTTTTTCTCGTAGAAACCAAGTTATAAATCACAAATACCGCCTCAATGGTAATGAACTTAACAGGGTCAATTATATAGTTGATCTTGGAGTGGTCTTGGACAACAAACTGCGGTTTAATTTACACTACGATAAGATTGTATCCAGGGCCAGTAAACTGCTTGGTTTTATTAAAAGACGAGCATATGAATTCAAGAATGTATGGGTCACTACATCCCTGTACTGTGCACTAGTGCGCCCAATACTCGAATATGGCTGCATAATTTGGAATCCAGTTTTTGGATCCCATTGTGATAGAATCGAATCCATTCAAAAACAATTCTTACTATTCGCTCTGAGAGAAACTTATAACCCCCGCGATTATGGAAGCCTTTCACCATATGAACACAGACTCACCCTATTAAATTTGATACCGCTATCAACAAGAAGAACGGTATTGGATACATGCTTTACTTTCGATGTTCTGAGCGGTGTAACTAACTGCGAATATATCTCTAACAAGATTACTCTCAATGACCCGTTAAGACGTACAAGGCATACTCGGCTGTTAACTGAATATCAGCATCATACTGCATATGCAAATAATAAACCCATCAACCGTTGCTGTAGAAAATTTAATACTATATCCGGCCACTACTCACCTTCCATGTCCAAATTCTCATTCAAGCGATCTCTATACAAGTCTTTTTCTCTGCCTAATTTACCCAACCTCTGAACTCTCCTCTTTTCTAGTATGTAAGTAACTTTTACTTTTACTTTTACTTTTCTTTCTTCTTTCCTTTCCTTTTTGACGTGTTCATGAAATAATGTCATTTAGGTGGGCGGATTACGCCCACTTCGAATTGAACATCTTCGAACACCAAAACAAGGAAAGGGGAGAAAAAAGAAAAATAAAAAAATAAAAAAAAGCCTGTTAGAATAAGTAAATAAATAAAAAACCTGTTAAAATAAGTAAATTGCCTTGGTTGGCCAATAAATAAATAAATAAAATAAAATAAAATAGCAAGGGCAGAAGAATTTGTTTTTTTGTTTAAAAATTTATTATTTCACAACAAATTACATTAAATGTTTTGATATTATTATTTTTAAGCATCAATTAAATCAAATTTTATCAAAAATCCAATACAAAAAACAAATACAGAATTAATATGAAGTCGTTTAAAAATTACATCAAATGTCAATAAAAGGAACTTTGCGGAGAAATCAAACTTCTGTAGATCTCAACGTCCGTTTCGACTTATTATAAGCGCTTACATAAGAAATTCATACAATAGATCACAAAGTGACATTTCTCAACGTTCTACAACGTTCCGTTCCGTTCCGTTTATTATAATCAGCCCTTAAGGCAGAACCAAAATAGACGAAACGAGACGATTGCAACTTGCCGAACGTCTGACGAGTTTAGACGCTAGCAGTTCGGTTCTTACGGAACAAAACATATGGACAAGCTGTTTCGTTCAACTTCGTTAAATTACGTTTGTTCATTTTGGGCAACAACATTGAATTGCATTAAAGCGAACATTTTCGTCTCTACTCGTTAAGGGCCCTATAGACGAGCAACTAATCGCAAAACTGGTTGATAAACTGGTAGCTGGTTGTTGAAAACAAGTCGTGTGTAGATGTGTTGAAATGTCATTTTCAGTTTTTCAACCAGCTTATCAATCAATTGACAAAAATTAAAAAATTTTGATATTTTGCGATTCACATCAACCAGTTCTTCAACTGGTGATGTGTTTGTAGCAAAATCAACAACTAAACTTAAGATTCATAGTAAAAAAAATTATTTGCACTCATTTTCAATGTAATATTAGATAATATATAAAATATAACATGCGCGGTGTTTTCAAGAAGAAAAAGTTTTTGTACTGGAATTGAAAAATTGGTCCAAGTGGCTGTAGGTAAAACCATCAACCAGTTTTTCAATCAGTTTTGCGTTTAGTTGGTCGTCTATAAGGGCCTTTACGGAGCAACTCGTCTATTTTGGTTGGGCCTTAAAACGCTTTAAGGCCTGACTATAATAGACACATGCTGGCAAACTGATCTGTCAATATAAAGCGAACCCATATAAATATATCAGCATACCCATAATTGGAATTGCCACAGTTTCGTTAAGTTTCGTTAACTTTCATTGGCTTTTTGTAGAGCAATTCAAATCGCTCACAGCATAGGCAAAAGTCAACAAATTTTTTATTCAAATTAATAAACAAATTATTCAAGCCAAACAGCAAATGCAGCGATTGTTTATTTTTATTTATATTATTTTGTGTATAAATTTAAAAAAATCGCACAATTAAACGTAAACAAAATTACAAATTGTATAGTGACACTTCTCAAAGTCAATGCACGGTAATTATGGGTATTTTTTATTCTGACAACAGCCGGCTGACTTTCCGTTTAGTTTTTGGCATTAGAGTATGCCAGCATGTGTCTATTATAGTTAGGCCTTTAAGCGTGAAGTAAACAAAAACCTTAAACGAGTTTTTTCGAAATGACATTTTTTGAAACGACTTGCACTCTAATTCGAAAAGTATTCGTCCGATTAACCCCCTAGCCACACGTGCCAGTCCGAAGACAGTAACAGTTCGAAAAACTTAATACACTCTCACTTTTCACTAATACACTCCCACCTTGACATCACTGGCAGTCCACTGGCAACAACTGGCAACTGAGACAGTGAATTTCGACAACCACAGCCAGTGCGAAATCGAAGTAAGAAAACAGTGTTGTATTTTCTCCCTAAAATATTCGAACTTTAAATATGCACTTTTCTTTCATGTCTTAATTGCCCTCATTTGACACATAAAATATCATATGAATAAGTTGCATTTCATTTTGAAAAATATTGATAAACACATTTTACAACATAATTAGTTCCCCATTTTTATCCCGTTTAAGTTTGGTGCTGTGTTGGCATATAAAGCATCACTGAATAAAAGCAAACGGAATAAAAAGGTGGTCGAACCTTTGGCTTTGACGATATTTTTCAAATGAAAATTTACTATCACGTGTGGCCGCAGCGAAATTTGTTGACTATTTCGGAATATTTTCGAAGTAAATACATATTCTTTATTAGCATGCCAGTACTATCACGTGTGGCTGCAGCGTAAGGCCGGCTTACATTTAGAGGAGAGTAAAAAAAGAGTGATATTGAGGTGATGGTTTTTATAAGAAGAAATTTGTTTAGAGTTTTAATATTTTCAAATTTGGTAATATATATATAATTATGTTAAAGAAAAAAAATATTTTTTTTCTCAAAAACAAAGATGGCACTGGCTACAACGATTGCTGCAAAATACCTCTTTTCGCAGTGCGGGCATTCTGCTGGTTCCTAGGCTGACCCGATAAATTTGTTTTTTTAATTTTAAGAATTAATGAAAATATATTCAATCTTAGAGGTCTTTTGCAGCAATCATTGTTGCCAGCGCCATCTTTGTTTTTGAAAAAAAAAATAAAATATTTTTTTTAAACATAAATGTATACTTTAACAAATTTGAAAATTTTAAAACTCTTAACAAATTTCTTGTTATAAAAACCATCACCTCAATATCACTCTTTTTTTATTCTTCTCCTAGACAAAATCAAATAAAAAATATTTTTTTGCTCCTTATTTAATTTATAAGGTCCGATATCATGCACGAAAAATCGGGGTTTTTTAATTTATGCGGCTTTTTTTATTAATTTTTTTTTTATTTAAAAGTTTTTGTCGATTCACTCAGAAGGCAAAACTGTTCGAAAAACAAACCTTTTTATTATCTTTTTGTTTTCCGCTGCCTGGAGAGGAAATATCATGCAAGCCGCAAGAGACCATTCGTTCGCGACCTCAACTTTTACACGATGTATAACAATGACTATTTATGCAAAACAAAAAAAAATTGTTAATTTAAGATTTAACTTAAATTAAAAAAAGTTATTTCGATAAAAAAATACATTCATTAATTAAAAAAAGCCCACTTTTTTACTCAAAAAATTTAATCTGGGCCTTAATAACCATTTTTGGCCAGCGGCGCACAGTGTTGCGTTTCATACAAGTTAGACGGTTTTTAGTTTTCCATGTTTAAGGTAAAGGAAAGTTAAAACAAAAGTATTTCAAAAATTTTTGCAGCCCTCCATACAACTTAAACACTTTTTGCGCTATATCTTCAAAATGAAAAAAGCTACAACAACGAAATCAAAGGAAGATGCCAATTATATGACTACTAAACAATTGCCAAAATTAAGATGCAGTCGAACAAGTGGGCGTGGCAGCCCCCATATAGCTTAAACACTTTTTGCGCTATATCCTCGAAATGAAAAAAGCTACAACAACGAAACCAAAGGTAGACGTCAATTATTTGACTACACTTTCCAAAACCTAGTGGCAATCGGAAATGTGGACGTGGCGGCCCCCATACAACTTAAATACATTTAGCGCTATATCTTCGAAATGAAAACAGCTACAACAACGAAATCAAAGGTAGACGCCAATTATATGACCACTAAACAATTTCCAAAATTTAGATGCAATCGGGCAAGTAAGCTTGGCAACCCTTATACAACAAACACACATCCAATAGTTGACTTTTATATAAACCATTTAAACCATTTTTCCCTCTCCATGATTTGCTTAACAATGCAAATAATTTTTGTAAAGACAAAATTTGTTAGCATAATTCACAGTAGCTCTTACTGATTGTGGTAAATTGCATAACAGACACCATTTAATATGCGATTTCCATGGAGGTTGCAATTTATTACCACACTAAAAAGATAAAAATAAATATGATGTGAAGTCACGAGAAGCCTATATTTTTTTTTTAATTATAAAAAAAGACGTCATAACATTATGAATATAAAAGTTTGAAGGCATAGAACATGATATAATAATTTACAAGGTAGCCTTGAGCTATTTTCTCAGAGCGTCGACCAAAACTTGTCAAAAAAACTGCGGAAAGACGATGAAAGACCAAAATAGAAGGAACCAGCGTTTAAAAACTTTAAGTTTTTTTTAAGACTCCTGCTACTGCTTTAACCCTGCGTCCACACGTGCAAGCAATCACTTGCAAGAGGGGAATATATATTGTCTTTGAAAAAGTTCGAAATTAGCTGCAAGTTGCTTCAGCGTCCACATGTGCAAGTGCAAATTCATTTAAAAATGTCGTCGAATGCGAAGGTTCTCCCTGCAATTGCAGTATTGCTAGAAATGTAGAAGATAAAAAACGAGGAAAACATGTTACCAGTGTTGCTTCTTGTATAAAATTGCGGAAATCACGGAAAAATCCACATAAAGCATCACTTTAATCCCCCTTTTTGACATTTACTTGCAGCAAGTGCCAAAATTCACTGCCTTTGAAATTTCCTTGCAAGTAGCGCTGCAAGTACGAAAATGTGAGTGTGCTAGTAAAAATATTTGGATGTATTAAGTTTTCGAACTAGCACTTGCACGTGTGGACGCTGGGTAACTTGAGCTTTCGAAAAATCAAACAGTCGCACCATAAGCAGAAGCAGAAAACCAAGGTTGATTTATAAGGTTGTCGCAGGGCTGATCGCACTCTCTTCTCAGTACCCATAATTGTCATAACCAGCCAAGTTTGCGAATGACTACGATAGAAAAACGGATGATAATAGAGAGCACTTGCAGATTTTCTATGAGCTGTCAACTTCGATTTGACAATTATGGGTACTCGCTCTCTCCCTTGCGACAATCTTATAAATCAACCTTGCAGAAAACTAGTTTCAATAGTTCGCAAAGTGCTTCGGCAGTGGACAACTTCGGCAGTCCATCGTTTTGATTGATTGAAACTGTTCGCAAAATCGAAAGTCGAAGCAGCAGCAGCAGGGATGATATCGGTTTAATTGTAAAAGGGCCAAAATTTATACAAAAATAGGGTTTTTTTACAAGAATGGGGCCTATAGTGGCAATTCAATATAAAAGACTTTCTATTTGAATATTCAGCCATATTCAAATACCTTAAATATCCAAATAAAGTTCGAGTCAACATATTGTCGATATTCTCTCCAAATTGTCGACGTTATATGCACCAAAATTGTCAACAATTATAGCCGTCACGTAGAGGAACATTACTGGCAGGGAAGTTTTTTTATTTGTCACAATAATAGCGCAATTTAGTTTAAAGGATCAGCTCTCAGAATCAATATTTTGGGTCAAAGTGATATAGTTTGTTCGTCTCGAATAGATTCTTCTAGAAAAAAAAAAGCTTGAGCATTGATTAAAAAGTCAGTTAATTTCTCAAAATTTTTAACAGAAAACCGCAAGTCGGATCGAAAGTTTCATCGTTAAAGAGCCTTAGGTGTATTCTTTCGAGTCTTTGGTTATATACATGAGAATGTCAGAAATATATGGGAAATTTAACGAAGAATCTGCGTTCAGACTTGTAAGAAGACGAATCAATGATGCGGGATTAATAAGAATGATTTAATAAATGTTATACAATTTTGGAACATAGAGTTTTGAACAACACAATTATCTTAAGTCACATCCAATGAGGTGACAAAAATGTTCCATTTTAATTTCCGCAGTCTCCAATTTTTTGAAAAAGCCTATAGTTTTTGAGTTATAGTTCAAAAATGGAAAATTTTTTATTTCGGATGCCATTTTGAGACCGCTATGTTGAATTTTCTTCCAAGACCTACATTTCTTAAAATTTAAGACTTGAAAATACTTTCCTATTCGGAAAAGAATGTGTGACTTCATTTTTAGATCTAAAATTTTGTTAAGTGGAAAAATCGCGTTTTTATGCAAATAATTGGTTATTACTTCTTAAGCATTTACTTAAGATGAATTCTGACGCTATAATCTGAAAAAGCGTGAATTTTTATACATAATTTGTCGGAAATTATTTCGGAAGAAAAAATGGATGCAAATTCATTGAAAATTTACGACGTTAAATACTTAATAAGTTAAGGCTACTTAAGACTACGATGGAGCTTTTTTTTTACATGTTCGCCTTTTCATCTATATGCCTGAAAAAATTTTGTAAGAAATGTATCGCGCATAAGGCTCTCCACCTCTAATTTCCATTCTTAAACCTATAGAATTACTTTGGGATACTATTAAAAGAAAAATTAGTTCGAATTTAGACATTCTTTTGAAGGGTGTGCAGGAATCTCCTCAGATATATCCTCCATAATAGTAGATACCAAATGTTTGTAAGGATTTTCTCCTGTTGATGTCAACCAATAATAGAAAATAGTGGTTGTTCTGCATAATACTAACATGGTGGATTTATACAATATGTAGAACTTCAGTTTTTTAAAAATTTTCCTGAGTTTTAATAGATTTTTACAAGTGTACTATTTCTGGAGTCAACCCGAAACGTATCTGCGTAGGTTTATATAGCATAAATATAACTTAAGAAACAAAATTGAGGAGAATTGTTTAAGTATAACCCTACGCAGTACGCGTTGTGGTATAATAAAAAAATAATTAACCATTAAAGCCCTCAAAAGACTTTGACTAAGTTTCTATTAAATAATGGTTCATAATGGTTCATAAAAAATCAATAGCAAAAAATTTATACGTTCATATTTAATTCCAATAAATAATTCTATACTGTTAAATCTCTATGTTATTGTGTAAACACATTACATTAACCAACACTGTTAAAATAAACAGAGCCGGCAGTTATTAAAAGCGAAAGAGCGAAAAAGTATGGCCACTGGAATAAATTTCCAATAAGAACATGTTGCGCTTGACTTGGCAGCAATGTTTCAAATTGGATTGTATTTACTTAGCAACAATGATGCCGTTGAAATCATGTTATCAGTATGTTGCTCATAAAAGCTACTTGGAAAAATTGCTGCGGCATGTTGAGGTTTCATTATCTTTTTTTAATATTATTTGTATAGAGTTCCATTTGTAATGTTAATCTTTATTTCTACGATGATGCGAATTTTAATGATTAATGAATTAAAAAAATTAGCTACATTTTTGATCACTTAACCTGTGTATTCCAAATTTTTGTACTTATTAGAGAAATAAATTTTATAATTTTTACTTTGTTTTGTTTAAAATTTTTGATGTGACTTTAGTCGTAAGCATCTTTAACTCATACAAATTATAAAAATTATTTTTTTATTTTTTTTTTTCAAACTTCCAGGATGTACAAATTTTTCAAAAAGAAATGTGTGTTAATATCTAATAAAGGGCCCAAGAAAATTGCTTATATTTTCCATAATCCGAAACTGTAATGATACTTAAGAAATATCGTAGCAAGATCGAACTTTTTATGCGTGCTCAACATGCAAAATTTTTTTTTCGTAAGTCAAGAATATTACCGGTATAGCTACTACGATGCTCAACAATCGCTAATGTTACGCTGTAAAACGCTTGCCTCAAATTCAATGTTCATCTGTATTTTCCTGAACTCTTCTGACACCATTTGCACATTTATTCTTTAGTATAATGAGCAGTTCATAGTATAGAGTAGTGAACTGACGGCGGGCCTTGTATAAAAGTAATTATTCCAGCTTTGCTTGAAAGAGCCTTGTAAAAACCTTGAACATTCCATTTCCTTGTATAATTTCATATGTAAAGCTTAATTTAATGATAGATTTTAGGAAGTATTCAAGAAGAATTTTACTCAAGTAAATATCTATACTAAAACAAAATTATTTTAGTTCAATAATAGAAAAATTCAACATTAAAAAAGCTTGCTTGAGACCGACGTCGAACCACGGAGCTCTTGAAGGATAATCTCTTTACTTAGATTTCAATGCTACCGAAGCAATTTATCGCGGGTAAAGCTTATATGAAATGATTGCAGTTGAGGCTTTAATAAAATTTTACTTAAAGACATGAAAAAAAAAAATAGTAATTTTAGGGTTATTAAAGAAATTCCTGAATAGAAGAGTGGAATAGAAGAGCCACTTTTCGTGTGGCTGACGATAAATACCCTATAGGAATAAACTTAAAAATCAACTTATTAAAAAACTAACTTAAAATAAACTTGTATATGAACTACTTTGAATTATATTAAGGCGGCATCCACTGCAATTCTAAATAGTTTTTATTGCATTATATATGAAGTAATTGAAATACTACTTAAAAACAAGTGATTGATAAACTACTTTGATTTATATTAAGGCGGCAACTACTCTGATTTTGACATCTTTTAATTGCAAATTTTTATTAGATTACAAGTTTATATATATTTAACCATGTTATTTCATCAAATATTATTAACTTTAGACCATCAGTAATAGTTTTCAATTGGTTATTTGAAAGTAATTAAAAACATAATTTAAATATAACTAAGTTTAACAAGTAGTTGAAAATATATGCAGACGAAAATCAATTGACTTATTTAGCGGACATCACCATACAAAATATGTTAGTTCGTTCTATGGAAAAAGTCAGAATTTCAACTAGTTGTGGTTGACAAAAAAGTACTTTATCAACTACTTTTTAATTAGTTGATTTTCCTACAGGGTAGCTTTCGAGTTCAATCCACCCTGGGTGAGCATGGGATATATACAAGAATTTTTAAAATGTGCAAGATTTTTGTTCCAAAATAAAATCAAAAAAAAAAAAATTAAATGAAATGTAATTGCAGAAATATATGTAACAATAATTAAATTATTGTTACAACACACATTACAACACACAGGTCGAGTTCCTGAATAAGTCTTGAATAAATAATTGATATAAAACCTATATTAAACTTTCTATAAATTCTTGAATAAAGAAATTAATTTTATATACATTTTCTCCATGCATAGACCTTGTATAAAATTTGTTTTAAGAATTATTCAAGGAAGATAAAATTTCCCTCCCTAAAGCTGTAGTCAAGGGTTATTAAGGCGAAATTGTTATCTGTGTAGTTCCTTCAAATTCCACAAAAATTAAACAAATATCTACAATTTTGCACATATGCTTTGATTTTAAATATAAGCTCTGACTTTGAAATTTGCCAAAATCGGGTGAAAACCACGCCTGCCTTCAATACAAATTGATTTTATTTTGACCTTAAAATCTATTAAAAATCCACAAAAAATAAAGAAAGAACTTTATTTTTTTTAACTAAACCAACACTCAGGGGATGCCCCATTTAAATGTGAAAAAATCGCGTTGATTCGGAAGACGGGTGATAATTAGTTGGAGGGTGAAAAGATGCAGTAGAATCGGTAAAGATTTGCTTTAAACTTACATATATTAAAACTGCACGTTAACACGCTCATAGAGAGATTGTTTCACAATCTTACTGTGTGACTAATAAATGAATTATCTCAGTAATAAGAGGTTTTAATAGGCACCAATGCAATGGTAAAGGGATGAGCTTGAAAAGCTGCCCGAGTAGATCTCGGAAATGCATGAACTGGCGACGTCAGGCCATGTATCTTCCTTGAACACAGCCCATGGTAGAACCTATTAAAAAGGCTTAGCCAACCAACATTGCGTCGACGTCCAAGAGAACTGGATAGAGATAAAAGGTTTTCATATCCTATCATATATATGGCACGACGTTGAATTCGGCCCAGAAGCTCCAAATAAGATCTTAAAGTTCCTGCCCAAATGTGCGAATTGTACCCCTTTTTCGGCATTATTTATAAGGTATAAATCATTCGAAGATCAGATGGGGTGAAGTGTCTCTTGCACCGTTTTATGAAACCTAGGCACTTGGCCGCTTCTTTCTTGAACTTTAGCTTAGTCTCAGCTCAATTGTAAGATATCTTGTTTGGTTAAATAAATAAATAAGTCATACTAGGGCACCCAGGTATTTTTGGGGATTTCGAGCTGGCCGGGCTCTCTCAGCTACCTGTGGTTTTCTAGTACCTCGGAATACCCGCGAATTTTCGAGGTTTTCTAGTATTTCGAGCATGCATTTCAGGGCTTGTAAAAATTAATACATTTTACCTTAAGGGGCTTACCTAAGGGTAGAAAGGTAAGCCCGTAAGGATAAAATGGATCACCAGTTTCTACTGCTTGTTCACCTCTAATATTTCTTTCCAATATACCCACTCTGTAACCCATGTAACCATTCTTGAGATTCTCTTTTAAAAACTAAAGAAAATTGTTGATTAAACTAGTTCATATCCCTGCCAAATTGACCCCAGAGGAAAGAATTGTATGGGCTTGTCTTATTATTTTCCCCACTTTAGCATTTCTTCTGAACACATCCACCCCTATCTACCTTTATTCTGAGGGTCCCCATAAAAATAATAGAACAACTGAGAAAAAATTGTCGATTATAGTTTATATCTCGCCCAAATTGATCTCAAGAGGGTGGATGGATATATTATTTTCCCCCCCAACAATTCTGGAGTTTACCCAACCAAACGCACAAATTGCTTGTGCATGTTTTTGCCACGAAATTATTCTGTCCTTGATTATCAAATTACCCGAATAATGACCGATTACTCAGGATACAGAGCTATATGGGGTTTTTTCGGGTTTCGAGTGCCGGTGTGCATAGGTACCCGTGCACCGAACAAGGCTCGAAAAAAAGGTAAAGACCTAATTTCAATGTACAAAACATGATTTTAATGAATAATCTTTATCGATTAAGAACTTATTCTTACATCCAAAGAACGCATTCATTATATAAATGAAAAATTCATTGTTTTGAAAAACTTCTATGATCTCGCATTGGTTTTGCCGAACTTTGTATTAAGTAGCCTATAAATTCACAAAAGACTGCTTATGATATTCTAATAAATTTTAAAATTTTTCTTTTGTTTTTTCTTTTCACAAAAAAAAAAAAAAAAAATAATAGATTTATTTATCGACCTCTTTTCATAAGTTTTTGTGTTATGTTTATAACTCTAATAATTTTTCAATTATTAATTAAGAGTTATATTTTTGAGCTCAAGTTCTATGTTGCTTTTCAATAAAAACACAAAAAAATAAAATCCTAGTTTTCAAACAAAAATATTCATGACGTCATAGTTTAATAGCAGCAGGTTGCTGCAACTAAGACGAACACTGAATAATAGAAGAACAACAACTAAAACTACAACATGCCTGTGAGTGGTAAAAAGCTTTGATATATCTTCGAAGAAAGAGCTTACACCAAATAAGTGTGAATCTGAAAATTCGAAAAACTTTAGCTGCTTCTCGTATCATTTGTGTGTACAATGTAATTCAGAGTAATTTTCTCTAACATTGACGGAAAACAAATAGACATGAACGGCTAGGCTTATCATCGCTATCGTATAAAGGCTTCTGATGAGTTGGTATAGCGGCCAACGAAGCAGCTGTCTAGTCTGCTGTATGATTGCCACTCTATACAAACTCCGCGAGGTTTGCGCCTGCCTGTCCCAAGCCAGGATAAGGGAGGAGGGTTGGTTATGGGATACGTCCCATACCGTAAAAGAAGAGCCAACCAAGCGCTCGGGGTGGCGCCCATCTTGGTAGCAGGTCACTATGTATATTATTGTAAAAAAAGCCTGCGAAGATATAGCAATGGACCTAAAACCTTGTTAGCACGGGGATAGTCATACTCGTCAAAGATGACGACCCTATCTATCCATGGCAAGGAGGCACCTGAGAGATATAAAAATGGGTGAATGAATTGAGGTGTATACAAAATGAATGCACATATATTCGATGTATTGTTTGTTGTTTAAACAGGGGTAATAGGCACTTCTTCCATGGTAAGTGAATATAAATTTCATGCCTGGATTGAAGTTGCCGGTCATGAGTAATTAAGTGCTCTAATTGGACACGGCCAAATATAAAAACCCAAATGAGTTTTTTGCCTCCTTGCTGGGATGTTGTGGAGCTTCTTTGGCGGGACCGTGTTGCCCAGGTGACTATCATGGGTTGGACCTTCGGGGAGACTCGTGCTGGCTGTGGTTGTGTATATGCTACACAGGTCTAGATTGACTGGCGGGGTCGCGCAATGGTACGACCAGGCTGGCATACCTGCTTAGTATGCAAGAGATTGGGTAAGTCTCGTCTCCACCAGTGGATGGATGGAAGTACGTCGCTACGGAAGTCTAAACTGGTACTACTATTGGAAGCTTGCTTTTGATAGTAGGGCACTGGGTGATGCTTATTATACCCTAGGTCTTTGATGACTTTTGTACTTAAGGCTACACGTCAGGTGTACAAATAAAATTGAATATTCTTCTGCCACTCTATACAAAGGGTATTGTTGTTGGTTGTTTTCTTCAGAAAACAACATAGACCTTGAGCTCAAAAATATAACTTTTAATTAATAATAGAAAAATTATTAGAGTTATAAGCATAACACAAGAAAATAATAAATTTCCTTCAAAATTTTAGACCAGAAAGACCAGAAGAATGTAATTTCAATATATCAATTTTTAAAATTTAAATTCAATGTACCAGTTCTTTGGAATTGTTAAATGTATTGTTAATCTTCATTAAATGAATAAGTAAGTTCTATAAGTTCAAGAATTTTTTTTTTTAAATCATTATGTTAATTTTTTTGGAGCAATGAATTTCATTACATACACCGAGAAAAAAAAAACAATAGGTAAATCACCTAAGTCGGCTTGGGTAAAGAGAATTGTATGCGAATTATAAACTTATGCTTATTCACCTAAGCAATTTATTGTTTTATACATTGCTTTGAAAGCACATACTTTGATACCCTGCCAAAAAAAAAAATACTTGATTCACAGACGTTAACAGATGCAGTATGTAGCAGTATTCTGTTGATAGCTGCAGCATAGCTTCAGTTGTAATTAATATTGAATAAATCACTCAGCGTAACGAAGGAGTTTGGCTCGAAGCTAGTGTAGTGACTTCATACACAGTGGTATCGGTGGGTGTGGGTTCGAATCTCAACGGCATGAGAAGGTAAGATTTTTGTATTTAATATTTAATTTAATTTAATTTAATGTTCTTGTTATAATATACGTCAAGCAGCAAGGAAAGCCGAGAAGGTCATTAATTTGTAAGAAAAAAACGGTGTTGATAAAAGAAAAATTTGTGTTGTTGTTGATTTCAGACAAGCAAATCGCAGAACGAAAAGCGGCAGCTTAAAAAAAAAAATGAAAATAAAAAATACCAAAACCCGAAAACAAGTCATATTTTTTAAATTCAATTTTTTTTTAAAGTAGTGTATAAAAAATTACCAAATACTTAGTTAATTTAACACCCAATAAAAATTGGCAAGTCAACATGTACAACTTAGGCGTTTTGATAAAGTACTTGGGTGGCTAAAAGCTGCCAAAGCCATCTTATAAATTATACTAGGTTTTTTTTTCAATTTAACATAAGCTTTTCTCTCGGCGTAGGTAAAAGTATCTTGCCCATAAGTTTATGGCAATAAATTAATAAATTATGCCTTTGAAGTTTAGAACTATTTTCTTCATTTAAAAACAAGATTATTTGGTTCTAAAAAAAAAATGCATAAATTCATCTTAAAAATTTTCTTTTTGAATGCTTATTACCAAATTATTTTAAATGCTTTATTTTAATTGCACTTTTATCTCTTAATATCTTTAAGGATATTTTGATATGTAACTGCTTTATGATAAATAACTGCTTATGAAAAATTGTCTGCAGCAAGGAAATTTCTGAGTTCATTTTTACATCTTACTTTTATTTTGCCCACAAATTTTCTATTGAATTTTCCATTTGAATGCTGAAGTTGCGCTTGAAAAAATGCCAATGTTTTGTTGCTATAAAAAAAAAAAAAAAAATTAGACAAGAAATGAAAAACAATAAGAAAATGTAAAAACTAGAAGACGCATTTTAAAAGTGCAAATTTAACTTAAGCTATTATTTGTGTTCTTTTATTTGAGCTGAATTCATGCAAAATTTTATTTGAATTTTTATTGAAAAACGAAAAACAATTTTTTCATCTTGTTTTACCAACAATAATAATAACTGCAAGTTGAAAACAATATTTAAAATTGCTAATTAGCATAAAATTTTTCAGACAAAAGCAGACAAAAGCAGGCAGCTTAACAAAAAAAAAAAAAAAAAATACTAAAACTTTTATTATTTATACAAAATAGAAGCTTTTTTCAGATTTTCAGATTTCGTTGCCGACTTTTTGGCTTTTGTGCTAAGGAAGTTGCAATTTTTTGTCTTTTTTTCATAGAGAATGCGCAAATAAGTATGCAAAACTTTTCTGCCGCCCAAAGTCCAGTAGACGTAAACGTCTTCGTAGGGCTTTTGTTATTCCTGCTCTGTGTGGCATAAATTTCGGCAAGAATTTTTTTTGTATTGCACGGAAACTTGCGTAACAACTTTTTGCAACAAATGCATTCTTTTAGGCAAAAATGCTGAAGTTGTGAAATTTTTAAAAAATATCTATGTTATAACTTTTTTTTTTTTTTTTTTTTTTCAAGTTTCCAATTTATGTGTGTAATGCTGGAGTTTTCATCTTTTGTTGGTAAGTGAAAAAATATAAATACCATAGTAAACAGACTTTAAGAGCAATAAAATATTAAAAATCTGAGCACATTTTTCTGCTGAGCTAGCATGTCATTAATCACCCTACACTGGGGCAACACCTTTGCCCAGCACACTCCACATTAACATACCGCACTGATTTCACACGCTGTATGCTGTGTCACGTTTTCTCCATTATCCATCGCAGGATGCCCGCTTTAAGACGCCATTAAAATTGGAACATCAGTGAAACACCTTAAATCAATATTGATTAAAGAGATACCATGACTTGGAGCGAAAACAATAAGAAGAGCAACATGTTAAAAAAATAACAAAGAACATTTCTTTTTTTATAGCTATAAGAAAATTATGTGTACCGTACTGGCAATGAGTGACCCTCGTTAACGTGTTACTTGCCAGCTTTGATTATATGGCTAAGTGGAAAAAAAATTCCAAGAAAATTAATCTAATTTTAACGAGTGTGAATTACGGGTCAGAATATTAATTAAAAAAATGTTATAGATTCATGTATAAATTTTGAATTTAGAAGAGCAGGAAAGCTAAGAAGAAATATACAAGGTGAAGCATGAAGAGATGTAAGACAAGAAGATCAATAAAAATAATATAAACGGTTTTATAAAAAGTGCATAGAACGTGAAGATGTAGCTAAGAGAATGTAAAGAACTATTATATTCGTAGAAAAAGGTATAATACTTAGCAGGCCCGTACCTAAGGGGGGATTTAGGTGTTCAAACCCTCCTCCCCCTACCCCCCTTAGAGTCGAGAAAGTATGAAATAATAACGCATATGAAACTATTACATTCAAAATATAAACTTTTTTTAAGACAAGCTGAGATAATGTTGTAAATTTACGTGAAGATGCAAAAGCTCCAACATTTTCAACGCAAATTTAAGAAACTTCACTTAATCAATGCTTGAAAAGTTTTTTTGGCCAAATGAAACATTAACTTTGCTTATAAAAGTCATAATCATCATATTTGAATTCAACTGCAGGAAGTTTGTATATTAACATTCGTAAAAAGCTGTATAATGCAATAAATACATGAACCACGAAATTTAACACATTAGGTCGTATTCCCCGCAAAGCGGATGACTAAAACAATTTGGCCATCTATTTTGTTGCTTTCTTGGTATATAAGACATTTTAAATCTTCAACTTGTCACAACACAATTTAGGCCTGTGCGAAGTCTTTTAAAAATTACAGGCTTCAGAAAATCACCTAAAATCTGAATATGCTTTTATCGAAAAAAAATTCTCAATAAAAAATTATTTTAAAATATTTTATATAGTCCGATTCTATGGGGATTTGATGATTTTTTAAATCATGCTATCAAATTTTCATAAGAAAATTAAAAATTAATTTTTAAAACTTCGGCAACAATTTAGAAGTTGAAAATTTTTTTTTTTTTTAAAAATTTCTATTTTGAAAAGTCCACGATTTAAAATATTCTTAAATATCAAAAAAAAAAGTTACTGCTTAGTTCTTTTTATAAAAATTTATCTAGCTGAGTAATGGTTTTAAAAAAACAGTCTTATTTTGATGAGATAAATTAAAAAAAATATATTGACCATCGGTGGCGGCCGTGGCGTAGTGGGTAGAGTGTGTGACTCTTACGCCAGAGAACCTAGGTTCGAATCCTCCATCCGACACAGGAAGTTTTTTCAATTGAATTAATTTTACTGTTCGGCCGTCACCTCTCTGCAGACAATAGCAAACCTCAGAGAGTAAAAACTGCCATGAAAAGCTTCTTGAGAACATAAGCCGTTCGGAGTCGGCGTAAAACATGTAGGTCCAGTTCTCGATCATTTTTGTGCAAACATTTCACTCACACACAACACATTTGATCATAAGAAGCTCGGTCAAAGTCCTTTCAAGGGCTGAAATGGCCATTTCGTTTTTTTTTTTTATATATATTGGCCATAAGATATTGGAACTACGGGTTTTGAAAAATAATCTGAAATTTAAATATGGCTTTTTTCAAAGAAATTCATAAAGAGGTATAGTGTTATTGTTTATGGGAATTGCATGGTCTTATCTTTTTATGAGAAAATGGAACATTCCAATTTTTAAAGATTTTAAAATATTTTCCTTTAAATATAAGTCAAGTTGTCGACATCGTTTTCGAGAAAAGTTATATTTTGGCCCTTGAAGATAACTCGAACTAGTGAAGCCTATACTTGTACACAAGCTAGGGATCAATGAAGACGTAAGGTAGCCAAAAAGAAACCAAATATAAAGACTTAATTTCTTGGTTCTCCTGTTTATAAAAAGGTATGTTTACAAAAGGTAAAAGTATTTTGTAACAGTTATTTTTACTTTTCGACAGTGAAAAATTCTCAATTTGGACCATTTCTCAAAAAATTAAAGATAAAAATCCAAAACATCTTGTCATCGCTCTTATGGCCTTTTATATAATATAAAAAAAAAGATGAAAAAATGCATGAAAAACAGTATTTTCTCTAATCCGATAGCAAATTTTCAAAAATTTTTGATACGCATCGGAAGAACGTTTTCAGGCCAATAATTTTTGTTAACTTTCTTTTTTACAATTATTACACTAACATGATTTTTGGAGGTTTTCGCAAAATGGTTTAGCTCACTGGAGGCTTTTGTTATTGCCAAATATATTTTGGGAATCATCATAAAATACATCAAGGTTCATTTTAAGAGGAGTACAAATGGAACTTTTTTTTACCCATACAAGTCGAGGCACCTTAATGTATATATTTTCTTACACAAACACTTACACTATAGAGAAATATAAAAAATAAAAACAATGAGGTGGGAAATTTTAAGTTTTTCAATTAAAGCCTTTGGTTGCGAACACAGCGAACGCTTGTTGCTGAGCCGAGCCAAAAACACTTTGGAGCAAAAGAGATGCATTATTCGGTTTCTTTATTGCTCCACTGTGTTTTTCGGCTCGGCTCAGCAATAAGCGTTCACTACATTCGCAACCTTACTCAAGAGTTGCCGCCAAGAATTCTCGGCGATATAAATATTTGCATTTCTCGCATGCTAGTTTTGCGCAGCTTGCATGTTATCAGCGATATTTTATTTTAAATCTGCTCTTTGTATTGCCAAAGGCTCCAGGCTGAGGTGCAGCTATTGCATCGATATTTGTTGAATTGCCAAAAATCAGGAAATCGCAAGCAATTGATTTTGCTTTTTCAAACAAAGAAAAATTGAGAGCAGAATTAAGATAGATGTTATATAAGATGTCGACAAAATAAATAAAAAATAAAAAAAAATTACCAACAAAAACAAGGATTATTGAAACGTATTTCGAGTTCGTTGGTTTCTCATTAAAATGTTGCATTGATTCAATGTTTTTTTAATTTTGCATGTTTTTTTTTTCTTACTTTAGGTAATACTGCAGACGGCGCATTTATTGTGCTGTTTACAGTTTTTGGCAACAATTTTTTGAAGGGCGTTTGTTTATTTATGATAAGAGGAAGGCGTGTACTTCATTTTTTGTTTCAAAAAACAAAAAAAAAAAACAAAAAGAAAGATCTGCACCTTGCACTTTATGGCCAACAATTGCATAATATTGAAGTTTGAGTCATAAAGAGTGGAAAAAAAAGCTTAAAGCTTTAAGCATTTATAATACCTTATTTAGCGGACATCACCATACAAAATATGTTAGTTCGTTCTATGGAAAAAAGTCAGAATTTCAACTAGTTGTGGTTGACAAAAAAGTACTTTATCAACTACTTTTAAATTAGTTGATTTTCCTACAGGGTAAATATTTCATATACTTTTTTTTTTTTAATTTCTTAGGTATAAATACGTTTTACGTATGCAAGGTGCATCGAACACAGATTCTAGACACTAAATGCATGTGTTTGTTTTATAATTTAATTCTCGTTTAATTTATTTCATTTTTATGTTTAAAAAAGTGTTTATATTTTATTTTAATTTTTTTTTTATTTTAATAAAGTGCACTTAAAATTTTAACCCTTTTAGCTGGACATTTATCAAAGAGACTAGCTATACTTTATTTGCCTTGCCAGTCAATTAACTTTTTCAGCACCAATTGAACCAATCATCAGCAACAGCATCAGTCATAACAACCATTAATAGAGCTGCTGACAAGCTTGCAGCAATAATTTGACTCGTAGCTATTTTTTATGCACATTATTATGCTTAACTCTGGCCATCATCCTTCTTTTATTATTGCTCGATTCCAATCGTTGTATTTTTAATATATTTTTTACATAAATTGCATTGCATTCAAGCATTTATAACTGTCTGTCCACAGCTTGAAAAGTCCTTCGGCTATGCTTTTGAATTGGCTTCAAGTGGTTTTTACATACATACTACCACTTTATAAGTCTCAACACCAACCCAACCTTGGCCCTCAAGAAAATTTCAACAACAACAACATCAACATATGTATAGCTTTATATCCAACATATTCATTTATGCTGTCATTAATTTTGATGATGATACGAAAATTTGTTCATAGAGAATATTGATGGCTTCTTATAGTGCATATTTTGCACGCTGTTAAATGTTTGACAGCTAGACTTGCGGTCAGAAAAGTTCAAGCAGGATGGAACTCTTTAGAATCACAACGTCGTTAAGTAGGGTCGTTTAAAATTTGTTTTAAGAAGGACGATATTAATAATATTTTTTGTTTTGAGCTCATTTATTAGCAATAGAAAAACTAGTAAGGAATGAAGCTCGGCAGGGTACCGAAGCTAAAATACCCCCGCGGCCGTATTAAAGTATGTGGGCATTTCCGTGGTGGCGCAGTGAAAAAAGAATGAAAAATTTAACTTACAATTTCTTTATTTTGATTTTCCAATAGCTTACTAAGCACACTATACAAGGTGTAAAACCTAAGAGTTGTCAAGAGTTCGGCTCTTAGATAAAAGCCACCAAAAATGATACGTTACGTGACAAAAAATAGAAGTGGTTTTGACTTGGATCACAAAATTAGTAAAATTCTGTAAATTGGCAAGAGTTTTTGTATAAAAGTTTTTTTTTAAGGATTTGAAATAGTATAAGTTTATTTTCAAAGTTATCAAATTAAAAACCTTTTCTCGTTTTTTTTTCTTGGGCTTAGTATGAAACGTTACGTGACATGGCGTTACGAGACATTTTTTCCATTGTAATTCATTTGGGTAATTAAGTAATGAGGTAATTAAGTAATTATGTGATTTAGTTATAAAAAACAAATTTAATATATTCTGCTTCTCCTTGCCTCAAACATTTTTCATTATTTTTAGCCAATGCCATCCGTTTTTACTAAAACAAAAACGTTTACGAAACATTTACAAGACATTAACTAAAAAGAAAAAGTACATTTGTGAAACAGTGCAGACGATTTGATCATCATGGTAGATGAATTTATATTAAAATTGCTTAAATCAATAAAATAAAATTGTTTCTCTAAGATAATATCATTAAATAATAAGTTTTTAATAACTTTTAATTTTCGTGTCACGGTGGACTTTTCAGCGGAAATGCCCATATTCAAAGTCTTAAGCCGTCTATAAACTGTGTATGTGTATGTAATATTTGTGTCCTACGCTTAATTTTATTTTACTCTTCGCTGCCACATAGAGTAATTTGTAGACTGCCCATTATGCTAGAGTATATATGTATGTCCAAAATGTGATTGGTATGTGCAAATACATTCCAACGATGTAAAATAATTTCGTGAAAAATTAAAGTGCCACGCCCTTCGTTCATTCTGCCCAATTTTCTTGACTACTGACTGTTTATTTTTCCAAAGAATATGGGAAATTTTGAAGAAGTCGGACAAACGGTATAGAAAGAGGTCGATTTGAATTAAAGTGGCACGCTCCCATCTAAATTCGCCAAATTTTTTAGACTAATCACTGCTCATTATACCAAAGAATATATTTGCAAAATTTGGTTGAAGTCAGGAAAGCTGTGTAAAAGAAGTTTGATTGGAATTAAATTGGCACGCCCCTTATTCAATCCAACCCACTTTTGTAGGCTTAAATCTTCTCATGATACTAAAGAATGAACGAAACGAAAATGGCCATTTCAGCCCTTGATAGGACTTTGGCCGAGCTTCTTATGATCAATTGTGTTGTGTGTGTTGTGAAATGTTTGCACACAAATGATCGAGAACTGGACCTACCAGCTTTATGCCGACTTCGAACGGCTTATGTTCTCAAGAAGCTTTTCATGGCATTTTTTTACTCTCTGAGGCTTTGTCTGCAGAGAGGTGACGGCCGAACAGAAAAATTAATTTAATTGAAAAAACTTTCTGTGTCAGGTGGCATACGAACCGGAGTTCTCTGGCGTATGGGCCACACACTTTTCCCACTGCGCCACTGCCGCCACGCACACAATATACTAAAGAACAAATGTGTGATATTTGATTGAAATCGGAGAAACGGTGTAGATGGAAATAGATTAAAAAAAGGTGTCACGCCCCCTGTATAGTACCGCCTACTTTTATAAACTACAGACTGATCCTTATGCCAAATAATATGTGTGCAAAATTTGGTTTAAGTCGGACAAACGGTGTAGAGGGAATTCGATAAGAATTAAATTGACACTCCCCTTGTTCAATACCGTCCACTTTTTCAGGCTTAAGACTTCTCATTATACTTAAGAATATATGTAAGAAATTTGGTTTAAATCGGACAAACGGTGTAGAGGAAGCTAGTTTAAAAATAAAGTGGCACGCCCCCCGCCTAGTACCGCTCAATATAATAAACTTAAGATTGCTCTAATTACCAAGGATTAGGTGTGCAAAATTTGGTTGAAGTCAGACACACGGTGTACCAGAAGTTCGATTAAAAGTTAAACGCCATACCCACTTTTCTAGTGTAAAAACTCCATATTATACCGAAGAATATATTTTTGGGTTGGATAAAAGAAGTGGGCGGAGTTTGTGTACATACAGGCACGATATCATTCAGTTTTATATATTTACAAAAGTTTTTCTATATTGATGACGTCTCACTTTGTGTGGGAGGTATCTGAGAGATATATGATGTTATATATCAAAGCTTATGTGCAAAGTTTTAAGATATTTCTTTAATTTTTGTGGATTTTTAAGAGATTTTATGTTTAGAATAAAACCGCTTTGTATGGTAAGTAGGCGTGGTTTTCATCCGATTTTGCCAAATATAACAGTACGTTCAAAAAGTCCATAGGATGACACATAGATGGCGTTACTAGATTTTTTTTCCATATGATTTTTATTTAGTGCCAACCTTCAAACGATACGTATAAAAATTTGACAGCAATCTGACAATTGATTCGTGAGTTATAGCATTTTGTGTGCAAATATTGCTATTGAAAAAAACAAAAAAATGGAAAAAAGTGAATTTTGAGTTTTGATAAAGCATTGCTTGCACAGTCGGCTTGTAAGGTGATGGTGTCTGTATTTTGGGATGCGAAAGGAATAATATTCATTGACTATCTTCCAGGAAAAAGGAACCACCATCAACAGTGACTATTAATGTGCTCTTCTGGATCGATTGAAGGCTGAAATCGCCAAGAAACGGCCACATTTGCAAAAGAAAAAAGTGTTGTTTCACCAAGGCAATGCACCGTGTCACAAATCGATGAAAACGATTGCAAAATTGAATGAATTGGGCTTTGAATTGCTTACACACCCACCATATTCTCCAGATTTAGCCCCCGGCGACTATTTCCTGTTTTCAGATCTCAAGATAATGCTTGCTGGAAAGAAATTCAAGTGCACTGAGTAATCGTTGAAACTGAGGCCTATTTTGACGAGAAAGTGAGATCGCACTATAAAAGTGGTATCGAAAAGTTGGAAAATCGCTATACTCGTCGTATCGCTCTCGAAGGCAACTATGTTGATTAGTATAATCGAGTTTTATCAAAGTTTTGTTATTTTCTTACTTATCCTACGGACTTATTGAATGACCTGTTATATCAAAGCCTATGCGCAAAATTCCAAGACATTTGTGTGATTTGAGCAGATTTTGAAGAGATTTCACTGTTAATATTAAGACACTTTGCATGGGAGGTAGGCGTGGTTTTGATTCGATTTGGCTCATTCTATAACTTGATCTCCATATTTTAGAGAGAAATTTATATTTTGAATGTCATCGAGATAGCTCATCGAGTTATTGTGATCAAAAACGGACAGAAGGACAGACAGACGGACACACCGATGCTGATCAAAAATATGTATACTTTTCTATACCTGCCATGCCTCCTTATTGGCGTTACAAACGGAATGACAAAGCTAATGAACCCCTTCCGCAGTACGCGTTGGGGTATAAAATAGGTGTCATTACATATTAATCCATAACGAACATATCTCTACAATGATTACTAACTTAAGGGGTTACATGACATTGGCAGTTTTTTGAAATCGACTTTTTTTTTAATAATTTTGTATTTTAGTAAATATTCTTAAGATTTTAAGAAAGAAAATTTCATGGAAAAATTCCTACGGGTTCAAAAGTTACAGCCGGATTAGTGAGAGCGCATTTTTAATTTTTGCGCTACCTACGTACGGCAGCTGGTATATACTTGTTTTACTTGCTACCTGACTTTTGGTGGTTGTTATTTCGGACCTACTTGAAGAGTGAAGGGTGAAGCCCGAATTGCTAAACGATTGTAAAAAACTATAAGAAACAGCATAACACAAGATAACGCAGGCATACAGTACGAAGCAGGCATGGCAGATTGAAGGTAACCTTTTTTTTTTCTTTGTTCACAAACTTTGAACGCGTTTATCTCGAAACCATGTTTTTCGTACTGGTTGCGGCACTAGCGGGTTCATTTTTTGACGAAATTTTTTTTTGTATTTTTTTAAACTGGATTCGCTATCGTATGACATGAGCTTTTTTTCGATTTTTTATGAATTTTTAAAGTCAATATTTTTTTCGAAAAAACACACTTTCAAATTTGGAACATCACCAAAAATTGGAAAAAAAATTTTAAAAAAAAAGCTAGTGTCATACGATAACCAATTTTATTAAGATTTTAAGAGTAATTTTTTTCCAGATCGGACAATTTTGCAACTCCCAGCGCTCCAACCACGAGGCCCCGTTTTTTTCTCTGCCGCCAATTTGGAGCTCTATAAATCCATGTCGGAGTGCAAAATATATTTTGTTTGAATTTTTTCTTGTAGTTTGTTCAATTCTCTACAATAATAAAAAAAAAAAATTTGGAAAAATGTTTGTGTATGACTGAGTTATGAATTTTTAAAACAAGGTCTGTTTTCTCTGCCGCGAATGTCATGTCCCACCTTAATAGCTTTTTGAGTATATAATAAAATGTTCTTCAAGTTCACGTCTAAAAGTGTCACAATTAAAAAAGTTATGAGCATCTTAAGTCAAAAAAAAAAGAAAATACGTTTTTTACTTAAAGAATTCAACTTATGGTGCTACACTGGCTTCACTCAACCGACTCACTTTGACATCTTCAGAAGAGATGAGGAAGTGAGAAGGTGAAATTTTCGTGAGGCAAGGGTTTCAAAATTTTTAAAAATTTCTAGACTCACTCTTATTTTCTTTGCTTTGACATTCATCGTTGGTGGGTTTCTTTGTTGTATTTCAGCATTTTAGCGCATTATTTCTTAGTGGTAATGGATTTAAATGAAAAGTTAAAAATTTAAGTGCAATAAAACGCAAATTTATGCCTTGATATAGCTCCAAAAGTGAAGAATTTTATGATTGAATTAATCAAGATCAAGTGTGTCAAGAGTGGCGGCCGTGGCGTAGTGGATAGAGTGTGTGACTCTTACGCCAGAGAACCCAGGTTCGAATCCTCCATCTGACACAGAAAATATTTTCAATTGAATTAATTTTTCTGTTCGGCCGTCACCTCTCTGCAGACAATGGCAAACCTCAGAGAGTTAAAACTGCCATGAAAAGCTTCTTGAGAACATAAGCCGTTGGGAGCCGGCGTAAAACATGTAGGTCCAGTTCTAGATCATTTGTGTGCAAACATCACACACAACGCAATTGATCATAAGAAGCTCGGTCAAAGTCCTTTCAAGGGCTGAAATGGGCATTTTCGTATTTTTCGTTTTTAAACAAGATCAAAGTGAGGCAAGTGATGTGTGTGAACATTTGGCAGCTGCCTCACATGAAAATGAGTCGGTGAAGTGAGGGGCTAATGTAAACCGGCACATGAGGTAATTTTCTCAAACAAAAACCATACCTTTTTGCTATTTTTTATGATGTTGTTTTTTCCTAGGACAATTCTCTGTACATCCGCTGTACATTGTTTTATTCTCATAGCAGCGCTTTTTCGTAAAAAATCGCTTTACCGATCTGGTTTAATTCGATCTATTTAGAAGATCGGGACGTAGTGGGTTTGAATCACACAGCAAAATAAAAAATACGCTTAAAATAAGAATTTTATGCGAAGTGCGGCGAATTTTTGTTGTGGTTTGTTGTTATTGAAACCTTTTGCTACATCGGTTTTACCACCAATCTAATTCGCTGTGTTGTTGCATACGTAAATAAAGAAGTTTCACCTTAAAAATAATTTATGTTTTGGGTTTTTAACAGAATATTTAATCTTTAAACTTTTTGAAGTAACGAATTATTAAAATAAATAAAACATCCGGAACTAAAAATTTTTTTTTTTTTTACTTATCGAAAACAACATTTTTCAAGAAAAATTTTTAATACCAAACCATTAATAGGGGCCAATGCTAAAAGCAGAAACAGTTGACAAAAGGAAAAAGCGAAAAGAATTAATTGCTAACAATGTATTTTTATTGGAGATTTAATAGCTTTACATAGTCTTGCAAAAACCAAATCCTTCTCAGTTTACTTACTTTTTTGCTCTATTAACCTTAATAGTCCGGAAAGGAATGCTCAGAAAGCTATTAAAGCTTTTATCAAGCTGTGCAAAAAAAAAAATAGCAGGCAACATAATTAAAGGCAAATGTGTGCATATCACGTGATTGATGTTAGCTGCTAATCTACAGGGCCAAAAGAAGAACACCAGAAGCTTCAAACAAACTTAGACTTGAACGGAAGATATCCCAGTCAAAGCCGCTAGGTATAAGAGCAATTAACCTTGATTAATTGTTGAATCAGCCCAGTTGGCATGGAGCAGGAGCAACAACGGCAACAAAGAGGCAAAATAAATGACATAATAAATGAATGAATTAATAAATGAATGAATGACTAAATGAACGCATTGAAATTACCACGAAAATTAATGAACTAAGAAGAAGCATGTCTGGGCTGAAACATAAGGAAAATGTTATTAAAGGTTTTGTTTGGGCTAACATTGTGTGTTTTCATTTTTTTTGTTGGCTAAAATTCAAAACAAAATAATTTTGCGGTGTGGAAAGCACCTGCCATGTAGCTAATTATTTTTTTAGCATCTAAGGCTTCAATCAATTATTTGAAATATTTAAAAAATTTTGTCATGATATTTCTTCTGCTACTACAAAAACTTGCAGCTTGCCCTTAAAAGCTGGTAACATTTGTTTGGCCAAGTTCGTTACTTAGTTAGGCAAACTTTAAAAAAAGCTGCTGTAGTAAAAAGCAAGCGCTACTTTTTTTTTTAATTTCACAAAAAAAGAAAAGTTCGACAATCAGCGATTTGAGATTGAAAAAGTTAAATTTAATTTTGGAAACAAACAAACAGATAAACAAACAAACAAACAGACAAATAAAGAAACAAGCGAACGCAAAGAATGCGCAAAAATAATGAATTCGTTACCACCTTCCTGTGTAGCGCAACGTGGTGTTGTTGCTATTGTTGTTGTTGTTATTGCAGGTAGTGTTGGCGATTGCTTTGATGCTGTTGACGAGATATGCTGATGTTGTTGGTCCTGCGTGGCTGTTATTCAGCCAAATCTCATTGCTTTTCATGCTCTGTGGGGCAAGTTATGTGCATTTTTTTTCTGAATATTTTGGTTTTTTCACTCTTAAAGCCTGGCAGCTTGCCTTATTGTTTTTTTTTTTAAATTTTTTTTTTCGAATTTCATTAAAAAACTTTATATATTGAGCTGTAGAATTAAAACTTCCGCTTAAAGTTTATGCAAAAATTGCCAGCTATAAAAACAAATGAAAATAAAAAACACACTCAATGCTTTTGGCCAACTTCAGGTGCTTCATTTGCACAAATCTTATTGTTTGCTATACGTTATGTAATAAAATAACATTTTTAAATTATCTCTTATTGAGTTTGTTTTTTTATTACCTGAAGACTATTGAAGACCATCAAATTTGCAGTGAGATAAAAATTATAGCATGCGATAAAAAAAAACAAATTTAACACGCTATGCAATCAAAATTAGTGGTTTACGGAAGCGAAATGTGTAAAAGTTTGTTTTAAACTTTTCTGAAAGCTATAAAAGGAAATCAAATTTTTAAAAGCTGTAAAATGTTAGTTTTAAAAAACTCGTTTATAACGTTAATAATAGCGGTGGTGCAGGAGAAAATTTTTTAAGTAAATTTACGGAAATAAACGGCACGATATTTTAGTATACCGTAGATTATGTTGCATGACTCTACACTCTGTATACTGTAACGGAGCGTTACAATTTATAGAAATATTCTTTTTTAGTTTTTCTTAAGTGGTATTTTTTTTATATCATCTATACTTCTGTACTATTATAAAAAAGACATCACGTATCTTGAAGTGAGGTAAGCTTAGGAACAACTGGATCGATTGCAATAAATCTTTCACTAATTCAAAGCTTCATTCTTAGCTTAAGCTATTGCATACTTTTATTTTTTAATATCTACCCTAAAAAGTTATTAAAGTTTAAGATTAAATACCATCCAAAAAAATTACTAAAAATGATTCATGTACGCTGCGTTAAGCAGTACAAAGCTTTTTCTTTCTTTTTCGTTTGTTTGTTTTACGTTTCTGTAAAAGAGTAGATACAATATGTTGGTTCTGGCCCAGGAGGCGCGGAGGCGCAAGCCGATGACGTCACGCCCGGCACTCAAGTATGAACGGATTTCTGCTTGTGCTGGTGGACGGACAGACAAAAAACCGCAAGTTGTTTTTGCTTTAAGCGTTGATCATGTTCTTATCAGTGTTTGTATGTTTTATGATTTTTTTCATAACCCTAGCATTAGTTATAGCAATGACTCAAATTCTGCTGGCTGACTTTAGCTGAAATGATATGACTTGCTATATGAAAATATATGTATTAATATGGGTTGAAGCAATTTAGATACGGCGATGGTTGAAGGGGGAAATAAATGTTTATAAATTTAATAAAGTTGGTAAGTATTAGGTGGGAGTCTTTGTTTTGAGCTTTTAAATTAGCAAGTTTGGGGTATGTCTTTGCTGTAAGCTTTTGAAAATTGGCAAGTTTGGTGAATGTTTTTGCTGTAAGCTTTTAAAAATTGGCAAGTTTGGTGTATGTCTTTGCTTTATTTATACTTTTAAATTAGCAAGTTTGGGGTATTTCTTTGCTTTAAGCGTTGGTCATAATTTTATACTCTACATTATCGGTAGTGGTAGTCAAGCGAGTTCTTATCAGTGTTTGCATGTTTTGTTTTTTTTTTCTTACCCCTCGCATTAGTTATAGCAATGAATGTTTTGTTTTTTTCTTAACCCTCGCATTAGTTATAGCAATGACTCAAAAAATAAATATATATTTATAAGACTTCTAACGTAGACTGCGTGGTGGCATACTTATCAGAGTTCGCATGAGTAAACGAAATACATAGCAACCAGGAAGAGTCAGGAAGTTTCTAGAAGCTTCGAGATATAGAAAAACTTCGAGAACATTTTAGAAGCTGACTTATGTCATTGTATGCCGAAGCGAATGGTGTGAGAGAGAAAGGGAGAGAGAAAGGGAGATAGCAAATAGCGCGATCCTATACAAATAATACTTCAGAATCAACCTAACCTTAGCCAATGCCAAGAAGAGACAGGAAGTTTCTAGAAGCTTCGAGATGCAGAAACGTCGAGAACATTTTAGAAGTCGACTTATGTTATTGTATGCCGATGACGTCACCCATACCCATCCTGGTACGGATTTTAATTTTACTTAATTTCAATTTCAATACTAATTTCAAGGTTAAAGTGATAAGAACCAAGCTTCATAGTAAGCGCACTCATAACCCGCAAGTTCAAGATAAAGCAGCAATGTACAAGTTCAAACATGTTTTTTTTGTGTTACTTCTAAAATAAATAAACAATTTTTGCGGTCAAGTGCAAGGGCAAAAAAAGAAGATAAGAATTAAAAGTTGATATGTCAAAAACTAAGCTAAGCTAACCTAAGCTAATATAAGCTAAGGCTGCGTTCATAGTGAACGCCCATAATCGGCTGCTTTTTTATAATGATTCTTGTTGTTGTTGTTCTTACTGTTGCTATTGTTGTTCTTACTGATGTTGTTGTTGTTGTTGTTGTTGTTCTTGTTCTTGTTGTTCTTACTGTTGTTGTTGTTGTTGTTCTTACTCTTGTTGTTGTTGTGGTTGTTGTTGTTGATGAGGCCGATTTACTAATAAAAATAGGCAATCTAAAGTTACTAAATAAATAGCTAAACTTCTTTAATTACACTACATTTTGAGCCCAATTTGATCACATCTGTTGATAACCAAGATAAGCTATGGAAGCTACGTCCAATTACGGATCATCTCAAGTCAAATATGTTGAAGAACTATCACCCAACACAACATTTATCTTACGATGACAATGGACGACACGGTTGCAAGCAGTTTTTTTTTTAAAGGTAAACCAATCGGCCAAACGGTTACATGTTAAATTTTGATATATATCAAGGCAAGAACCCACGTTGTACCAATCCATATGATGAACGATTCGGAAAATGTGCAGCACCACTTATAACTATGATCGATGACTTTCAGATGATTTGAAAGGCCTTATTGAATATTTCATTCATATTGAATTATTGTTTGATTGATTATCGATATTGTGATTGATTGATTGATTGATTATCGATCAGTTTAAGCAGGTAGCTGTAGAACAGCACAGATCAGTTTTAGCAGTTAGCTGTTGAACAGTACAGCCCATTTTAGCTGGTAGATGTAGAACAGTACAGACCATTTTAGCCGGTAGCTGTAGAACAGTACAGACCAGTTTTAGCAGTTGCTGTTGATCAGTACAGACCAGTTTAGCAGATAACTGCTAAAACTGGTCTGTACTGTTCTACAGCTACCGGCTACTTTTAATTCTTATCTTCTTTTTTTGCCCTTGCACTTGACCGCAAAAATTGTTTATTTATTTTAGAAGTAACACAAAAAAAACATGTTTGAACTTGTACATTGCTGCCTTATCTTGAACTTGCGGGTTATGAGTGCGCTTACTATGAAGCTTGGTTCTTATCACTTTAACCTTGAAATTAGTATTGAAATTGAAATTAAATAAAATTAAAATCCGTACCAGGATGGGTATGGGTGACGTCATCGGCATACAATAACATAAGTCGACTTCTAAAATGTTCTCGACGTTTCTGCATCTCGAAGCTTCTAGAAACTTCCTGTCTCTTCTTGGCATTGGCTAAGGTTAGGTTGATTCTGAAGTATTATTTGTATAGGATCGCGCTATTTGCTATCTCCCCTTCTCTCTCCCTTTCTCTCTCACACCATTCGCTTCGGCATACAATGACATAAGTCAGCTTCTAAAATGTTCTCGAAGTTTTTCTATATCTCGAAGCTTCTAGAAACTTCCTGACTCTTCCTGGTTGCTATGTATTTCGTTTACTCATGCGAACTCTGATAAGTATGCCACCACGCAGTCTACGTTAGAAGTCTTATAAATATATATTTATTTTTTGAGTCATTGCTATAACTAATGCGAGGGTTAAGAAAAAAACAAAACATTCATTGCTATAACTAATGCGAGGGGTAAGAAAAAAAAAACAAAACATGCAAACACTGATAAGAACTCGCTTGACTACCACTACCGATAATGTAGAGTATAAAATTATGACCAACGCTTAAAGCAAAGAAATACCCCAAACTTGCTAATTTAAAAGTATAAATAAAGCAAAGACATACACCAAACTTGCCAATTTTTAAAAGCTTACAGCAAAAACATACACCAAACTTGCCAATTTTTAAAAGCTTACAGCAAAGACATACCCCAAACTTGCTAATTTAAAAGCTCAAAACAAAGACTCCCACCTAATACTTACCAACTTTATTAAATTTATAAACATTTATTTCCCCCTTCAACCATCGCCGTATCTAAATTGCTTCAACCCATATTAATACATATATTTTCATATAGCAAGTCATATCATTTCAGCTAAAGTCAGCCAGCAGAATTTGAGTCATTGCTATAACTAATGCTAGGGTTATGAAAAAAATCATAAAACATACAAACACTGATAAGAACATGATCAACGCTTAAAGCAAAAACAACTTGCGGTTTTTTGTCTGTCCGTCCACCAGCACAAGCAGAAATCCGTTCATACTTGAGTGCCGGGCGTGACGTCATCGGCTTGCGCCTCCGCGCCTCCTGGGCCAGAACCAACATATTGTATCTACTTAAAAGCTTTTTTTGATTACGCTGTGCTTATAGACATGTTCGGAAACAATGAGCTTGTGCAGCAACAACAATATATACAGATAGAATCTATTTTCTTTTTGATGAAAAAATGCTAAAAATAAATTAATATGTAAACATAAGCATAGGTTAAACGACGAGGCTCCAGCGAAAAAGGTGCTCGAGGCGAGGATCGCTGGTCAACAACGACGAGGGAGACCATGCCTCCAATGGATGGACCAGGCTGAGGAAGTCCTAACCGCACTTGGTGTATCCGATTGGAGAAGGCGCGCGCAAAGCAGAGGCGCCTGGCGAGAGCTGATGAGGTCTGCCGAAACCCGGACACGGGTTGTTACGGCCACCTAAGTAAGTAAGCAAAGGTTAATATATAAATCAGTGTCGATCGCGTAGTTCCCTCGCGAGATTAGAGACACTTCCTCTTTATACGAAAACGTGAAAGAGTAAACGAGACAAATGGTGTTGCTGTTTTTCGACTCTGATATAAATGCATTAATTGGCAATAAACAAATCATATCAGCCAAGTAGTGTTGCCAAAACAATAGCAGATGTGCTGACATCTGTGCTTAAAGCAGCTGATAATAAGCTTTTATTAGCAGTGTTTGTCTACAAACGTTTCATCTGACAGCTACAACTTTGAAGTAGTCAAGGAGTTTGTATACCTTGGCACCGCCATTAATAACAACAACGAAGTCAGCCTGGAGATAAAGCGAAGAACAATAATTGCTAATAAGTGCTACTACGGGCTCAGTAAGCAACTAAGTTCCAGAGCCCTCTCTCGATCGACAAAACTAACACTTACCAAGACGCTCGTTCTACCTGTGCTTCTTTATGGCGCTGAGGCATGGTTAATTTCGCAAACTGACGCAGCTGCTCTGGGGGTGCTCGAGAGAGAAGTTCTTCGCAAAATCTTCGGTCCTGTTCGAGTCGGCGATGACTATCGCATTCGAATAAGCCACGAGCTGTATGAGCTCTACGAAGACATCGGCGTACAACTGCGCAACTACTACGCTGGCTTGGTCATGCCCATCGTATGGACGACGAAGCTTCAGCGAAAAAGGTACTCGAGGCGAGGATCGCTGGTCAACGACGACGAGGGAGACCATGCCTCCAATGGATAGACCAGACCGAGGAAGCCCTAACCGCACTTGGTGTATCCGATTGGAGAAGGCGCGCGCAAAGCAGAGGCGCGTGGCGAGAGCTGATGAGGTTGGCCGAAACCCGATCACGGGTTGTTATGGCCACCTAAGTAAGTAAGTAAGTACTAAACGTTTATGAAAAAATATCTTGAGAGAAGTTGCGAAGACAAAAAAAAAATCTTAATTTTACATTGCTCCAAAAATGCCCAAATTCATATAAAATGTTAACGACTTTTAACACATGTTAAGAAAAATTGTGTTAATGAAATAGTACTGAGTTTATTTTTTTGTATGAATATTAAATATCGCAAATTTAATAAGTTCGATAAAATTAAGATGTATTCATTAGCATGCGCCATATCTATCACAATTTTATGGTGTAATCTACTTTTCTCTATGACGGGCAAGCTACTAAGCAAAAGTAAATCACTTTTTACACACATAATTATGGCAACACAATCTATCGGCGTCTTAAATTTCATAATTCTAGCATAAATACTTTTTAAGATATAACATTTTTTTTATCCAAGGATAATTTTATTGTTCTAAAAGCTTTAAGAACAAACCGTGCATATGATTAAAAGCAAAGTAATGCAAGCAAACAAAAAAAAAGTTGCTCCACAATATAAAACATCTATATCTATAAATATACAAAATTGTAAAAAAAAAACTGTACATGAAATATTTTTTTGAAATTTTTTTCGCGTTGGACATTTTGAAGGACAAGGAGTCCGTAAATCGCATTTTTAAAATTTTTCTCTGTCTGTCTGTCTGTCTGTCTGTCTGTTAAAGCATCACGCGAAAACCACTGAATGGATTTCAATGAAACTTGACATCCAGGTTCCTTATATTCCCGGTCAAGATACTCGTATAGGCTACTTTTTATCCAGTAAAAAAGGTTGGACCCGGTAGCTTTTTTTTAGCTTATCTCCGAAACCATTCATCCGATTTGCATAAAAATTTGTATGTAGAGGTTTTCGGATACGTTAAGCTTTAATGACTTATCTACTCGGTTCTATCTTGAACACCAGAGGGCGCTATGGTACAAATATTTTGAAAAACGTCGAAAAACTCCTAAGCCGTTTATCCGAATACATGTATTATGCATATATACATACATAATATAAATACATTATACATATGTATATATACATGGGCGTAACGACGTAAGGACAGTTTTCCCCCGATATGTATGTGTATATGCATGTTTATGTTAAACATACCCTATAGGAACAAACTAACTTGTTTTTAAAAACAACTAATTAAAAAACTAGTTTAAAATAAACCAGAATATGAACTACTTTGAATTATATTAAGGCGGCAACTACTCTGATTTTGACATGTTTTAATTGCAAATTTTTATTAGATTACAAGTTTATTTATATTTAACTTTATTTATTTATATTAATGTTATTTAATCAAATATTAACTTTAGGCCATCAGTAATAGTTTTCAATTGGTTATTTTAAAGCAATTAAAAAAATAGTTTAAATGTAACTAATTTAACAAGTAGTTCAAAATATATGCAGACGAAAGTCAATTGACTTATTTAGCGGACATCGCCATACAAAATAAGTTAGTTCGTTCTATGGAAAAAAGTCAGAATTTCAAATAGTTGTGGTTGACAAAAAACTACTTTATCAATTACTTTTAAATTAGTTGATTTTCCTACAGGGTATATACATATATTAACATAAATACATATCCATGGGCGTAGAGATGGTAAGGAAGGGAAGGACAGTTGCCCCCTGACATGTAAATATAAACACATATACAAAAACATGGGCGTAGTGAGGATGGGGAGGAGGAGGGAAGTTGCCCCCTAATGTGTGTATGTATACACAAGTATATATTATACATAACTACATATATAAATAAATATACATATACATGGGCATAGCGAAGGTAGGGAAGAGAATGGCAGTTGATCCCTTATATGTATATGATTATACGTATATATTATGCATATGTACATACATAAACATATATACATATACATGGGCGTAGCGAGGGTAGGGAAGATGGCCCCTTGATATGTATATGTATATATATGTATGTATGTATGTATTATACACATATAAGCATATATACATACAGGGTGTCCCAGACTTAGAGTACTATAATGTGGGGGCTGATTCCTCGTGATGAGACGAGCAAAAAATCGTATAGGTGGGGGTGGTCGCAAATGCCCCCCTAGGGGGCTAGGAGGGAAAAACAAAAAAATAGGTGTCGTAACGTTTTAATCCATAGCTAACATATCTCTGCAACGATTAAAAAAAAACATTACTTTTTGAAAAGAAAATTAAATTTGCTTTAAATTATTTTTGCAAAATTTTTCCATAAAGTCATAAACAAAAATTGTATAAGCACCTGAAGTCAAAAAATTGGTTTTTTTCTTTAAAAATTCAACTTTCAAGGCAATTTTCTCAGAAAAAAACCAAATGTTTTATTATTTTTTATGACGCAGTTTTTTTCCTTGGTCAATTCTCTAAAAATTTTCTAAGACCGTAACAAAAAATAATGTCTGCGTACTCTGAGTTGGAAAACATTATAACTCTACGATCGGTGAAAGAATGTGTCGATTCAGGCATGTGATGCACTTAATAATGAGAAATTGCTTTTTTTTTCTTAATTCCGTTAAATCTAACTGTTTTACTAGTTATTGTAAGCAACAAAAAAACAAAGTCGCCTTGCTTGCATTAAGTACCCCATTGGGAGGAAAAAGTGGTAGATTCGGAAAATCGATATTATACGAAAAATATTATCTCTGAGGTATAAACAATGTATGATGGATTTTTAGAGAATTGACCAAGGAAAAAAACTGCATCATAAAAAATAATAAAACATTTGGTTTTTTCTGAGAAAATCGCCTGGAAAGTTGAATTTTTAAAGAAAAGAACCTCTTTTTTGACTTCAGGTGCTTATACATTTTTTGTTTATGACTTTATGGAAAAATTTTGCAAAAGTAATTTAAAGCAAATTTAATTTTCTTTTCAAAAAAGTATGGTTTTTTTAATCGTTGCAGAGATATGTTAGCTATGGATTAAAACGTAACGACACCTAATTTTTTGTTTTTCCCTCCTAGCCCCCTAGGGGGGCATTTGCGACCACCCCACCCATACAATTTTTTGCTCGTCTCATCACGAGGAATCATCCCCCACATTATAGTACTCTAAGTCTGGGACACCCTGTATACATGGGCGAAGGGATTTTCTAAAAAAAAAAACAAGAAAAATGTGATGTAAATTTTATAATTTTGTATAGCTTTTTATATATCATAGTTTAAGATATTTTTTTTTGTATTCTGAATTTAACCTATAAAAACTTTTTGAAATACAAATAAAAACACACTTTTTTATACTTCGAAAGTTTTTTTTTTATTTTGATTTTTTGGGCCTTGACTTATAAATTTTGTTTTTTAATAACAATTATATGTTTATTGTTTTGCACGTAAAAATCTTAAGCCCAAAAACAAAGCTGCGCATAAAAACTGAGTGTTAAGATATTTTACATCAATTTATGCATCACTTCAAACTTGATATCCTTCTCAGTAACTCAGATATCTGAGGATCAATCGGGTTGGCAACCTAAGCGCTGCTAAACGTTAAACGCTTAACTGCATGCTTAATGTCTTCATTAAGTCCCTAGGCACAGACCACAACCTCCACCTCGTGTTGCATCTCAAATGCACTCACACGCACATCAATGGCTAGGCTGCTACCTTGAAAGGTGCATGTATCTTGGAGATGTCCAGAGCGGCGAGAGTTTTTTTTTTGTGCTGCCAAACTATATGCCATCTACAAACGACTCAGATATCCTTTTTCGCCTCAATAGCCAAACAAGCATTAACGTTGGAGCGCGGCAGCGCATCTAATTAGTTGTTTTGACCTGCCTGCTGCACGTTTGTGTAGCCGCAAGGTTGCAACATTTGAATGCAAAATGTATTCATGCGTTTACGTTTGCCTGTTAGGCACAACAATAATAACAATAAAATCATTTCAACGCATTTTTCGTCATGAGTTGAACGCATGCGCAGCATAAAAATAACACCCATTGGATGCAAGAGATTCGCAATCGCCTGACAGACTAACAGACAGACTTTCTAATTGACTGATTGACTAACTAACCGCTTAACTGGTACTAACAACTTGAGAGCCTGATTGTCTGTCTGTCAGCTTTTTTCTTTTAATTTCCTTCTCGTGCAGAATTTTGGTCGAACATGTGTTGCGCAAGCTAAACTCCTGGCTGTAGCATCTCATACATCATGCATCTTCATCAATTTTATGTTGATGTGTTTCTTCTCGTTTTGTTGGCATCATTATCATAACTCATTTTGGCGGCAGCTCACGAAGTTACGCAATAAAGTTGAAAAATTTAAAGTCTTCCTTCACTTTTTTGTTTTCTTATATGTTCGGAGCCCTTGAAAGTTCTTCTTAATTTAGGCATCTGGCACTTGGCAGCATTTAAAATTTGTTGCTTTCAAGCGTAGTAGTAGCAGAGTGTTAATTTGTAGTTTAAAACTTTATGTCTTTATTTGGCAGTCAGAACGTTGTTTTTTCCTTACACATTGCTAAGTATTTGTTTTAATTGTTTTTGAAGGTCGGTTATAAGGAGAATTAAGCTGTCAGTATAAAGTTTTATATTTATTAAAGGAAGTACATAGTTACTGTTGCATTAATGTGAATAAGTTTATATCAAGTTGGCAGGTTGAATTACACTGTAGGTAAATTTTCAACTTTTGAAAAGACACACCAAAACGCCGAGACACCCCAACTTATTTTTTTTTTCCACTTAAATCAAATTCTCGAGATATTCGCGATTGATATTTCGTCACTTTTAAGCCTTTTTTTAGCTATATTTTTCTTATATATGTAGAAAAATACATCGAGATCGAATGATATTTGGTATATACGTTCATATGAACCCAAAGATTAGACCCATTGATTTTTTTTTGGCATACACCCAAAATTACGTCCACCTTACATTAGTGAAAACTCAATAATATGTCTTATATACAAGGTGTGCCGCAACTGAGTGCAACTATTAACGAAGATGAAAGGTTATGCCGAGCTGAGCAAAAAATCGTATGGGAGGAGGGTCTATTTTCACATTCTTAGCAAAGAACTGCAAAGAGTCTATCATTCGAACGAATGACTATAAATCATCCATCAAAAACCGAATGCGAGTACTTGCGGTTGCGTACAACAACCACCACTTCTACGCGAAGCATTCTCATAACAGCGATGAGCGACGAGTGCCGCCGCTTTCACTCATCGCTCATAAGAATGCCACTCAATGATTCTAATGATTCTAGAGTACTTCCTTATGATTCAAGAGTCATAAAGGGAAATTGCGTGCAGTGTTACCGCTGACATAAATCTTGAAAATAGTACTTGATGAAAATAAATCTTAAAATAGTATTAAAAAAATATTTAAATGCGTATACTTAATAAAAAACAAATTTTAAATATTATTGATAGAAATAGTGAAAAATTGTAAAAATAATATTAAAAATAAATATTAAAATTTTTGGGAAATTTTTGTAAGAATTATTAAAATATTAAATTAAATTGTTTCAAAATTAATGAATAACTAAAAAACTTATTTTAAATATTTTTTAAAAAAAATAATAGTTCAAAAATTCATTCAAAAGTTCTTCAATATAAATACATACATAAAAATTATTGATTTACATATTAACATATTTTCAACAAAAACAACTTGGTTTAAAGGACATTTAAATGACAATTATAATTAACATTCTATGAAAATAAATGGAAGTAATTTACACTATAACAGCTTTTAAAAGCGGCAATCCTGCTTATTTTGGATTGTCGCTTTCCTTATAGCATCCCTAAACATAAAGGTTTTCAGCAATTCATCATTGCAAGTGTGAAAGTGATTTAAAAATTGATTAAAAACAATACAATAACAACAAGGAACAAATAATAGACAACATGCAAGTATAAAATAAGTTTGCTACAATTTAATTCTCTGAACTAGCGATCCCCAACTTAGAAGCTGGCTATTTATCTTAATCAACACGTAAAACAAAAACAAAAGTAAAACAAGGAAAACGCACGCCAATACTGAAGTGCACGCAAATCATTCAATGACTCTAGAGCCATTGAGGGTGCTTAGCATCATATGCTTAGAATTCAGCAGTCTTTCTAATGAGCGATGAGTGAAAGCAGCGGCACTCGTCGCTCATCGATGTTATGAGAATGCTTCGCGTGGAAGTGGTTGTTGTTGTGTGCAACCGCACGCACTCGCACTCGGTTTTTGGCGAGTGACTTAGAATCGTAAACAAACGATTCGCTGCAGGTATCTGATTCTTAGGAGCTAAGTACAGGGCTAATTAATATTTCACGACTTTGATTCACGTTACTGTTTCTAGCAGAAAAACTTACTTACATAAAACTTATACTTATTGCAAAGGCAACGAAATTACTTTTCTAACGGTATATCAAAAAAACCCACCGACTCAGCTGTTCCCAAGTAGTGCTCCTGTGAAGATGAAATCAATCGGCTGAAACTATTTAAATTTAACTTTAAGTGCAAATTTCTCAGATTTTCGCGCAATAAATGAAATTTGTTAATTTTGTAATTCTTTCAATTTATTTTCAATGATACCCAAAATATAAAAATGTCTTTAAAAATAACAAAGTAGGCTGTACTAAAACAAATTATACTTATTATATATATAAAAAATTAATTATACCAACAAAAACGTGCCTTAAGAAACTTCACTTCCAAATAAAAACTTAAAAAATTCTAAACTAACCGGGTAGCTCAAAAGTTCGAAACTACCTGTATCGCTCCAAGCAACCTGGGTATTAATTATCAAATCAACCGGGTAATGTACGAACTCCCGGGCTTTCGAGCTACCCGGGCTTTTTTCGGGTATTGAGTACCCGAGCAAAGCTCAAAAAATAAATCCGCCCTACTATAAATCCGTTGTTCTCACAAGACTGCAGTGCAGAGCAGCGTGCTTGCCTTTTATATTAAGGATACTTTATTATTTAAAATGGCGAAAAATTATTTCTATTGATATAAATTGAATAATATTGAATTGAAATTGAATATAAATGATACGGTTGATATTTTCGTGGAATGCCCGTAATATGACTACAACTTTTCTCCTTAAATTGACAACAGCTTTTGCAAACTCTATAGTGACAAACAATTTATTAACTCAACCTAGGAATTTGTCAATATGAACAAATATTTCTTTGAGTGTACGCAAGAACTATATATAACAGATTCCGCTATCAGTGCGCAAAAATGAAAATCTTCTGCGCAGCTCACGTCACGCGTGAGAGTCACTTGACACTTGTTACGAACACATTAAAAACGAAATTTGAAAAAAAGAATATTAATCTAAGCAAGTTATGTAATGTTGTCAGAAAAATATCAAATTTCAATATCCCAGCAAACCATAGTTGACGACTTTGTCGAAATTCCGACTAATTCGTAACTATTTCGAGCTGTCTTTAAGAAATCGTTACAATTTCGTTACGCAAATTTCGGAAGAGTTTCACCTTTTATACGAATTTATATAGAATTTCGTTATGCAACTGTTTATACGACATAATGACAGAGTAAAATTATAATTATAAATAAAACAGAGTAAAATTTCTCTGTCAACACCTTCATACGATATTCTTTACTATTTAGTAACGATATCGGATTCCGAAAACGGAAAGCTTGCGAAATGTTTGTTACGATTTTTTTAAGAATATTTCGAAATCTTTCCGATTTCAAAATCCGATTACGTTGCGAAATCGTAACGAAAATCGTATGAAGGGGTTGACACTACTTGGTAACGAAATGTCGTAAAGGGCTCTGCACAAAATGGCCCCAGGCAAAATGGCTCCAAAACGAAAAATGAAAAAGGCCCCAAATATTCTATGGAATGCAGCAACACGAAAAATTGGGGCTATTTTCCCTTTTTTTTTGGGCCATATTTCCTATATTGATGTGGGGCTATTTTTCATAAATGGAAAATTACCCCCAACTTTTAGATATTTTTGGGGTAATTTTTACTCAGAGAGAATGTTCCTCAGCACAACAGGACGCAATGTTTAAGATTATTCTCCGAGGATGTTTTAAGCAGTTGCTGATCATATATATTGAATATATGGAAGAGGTAAATTTTTCATTTTTAAATAAAAAGGTAAATTTAATGATAAAATGGTTTGCCCTTGATCGTAATGTTAAAAACAACATTTCGAACAAGGGCAAATAATTTTATTATAAAAAGCGCGATCTTTTTAAAAATATTTTCCTGTGGACCTTTTATCTCCGTTCAATTAACGAAAATCTTTTTAAAAAAAGAGTCGCAAGGAAACATTTAAGAAAATCATTTGAAGCTATGCAATGAATGCGTTTTAAAATTGCAGGCGATTTTCATTGCAGATAACATGGATATCTATAATTGTTCTTGTTGTAGATGTACGGTAGATGATACATTTAATATACATGTTAAACATTTGGGGCCATTTTTCCTCAAAATTAAATTTTATCAAAAAAAATGTGGGGTCTTTTTTCATTTCAGTTTGGGGCCCAATTTCAATTTATGTGTTTGGGCAATATTTCGAATTGAAAAAAACCCCCAAATTTGGGGAATTTTTTCATATTTTATTTTGGGGCCATTTTTCCTGGGGCCATTTTGCGCAGAGCCGTCGTAAAGATTTCGTAACGAGTCTTAACGAAAATGTTACGAAAAAGTTACGATTTCGTTCAGACAGTTCGAAAGGAAGTCGCATAACAAAATTCTATATAAATTCGTATAAAAAGTGAAACTGTTCCGATATTTGCGTAACGAAATTGTAACGATTTCTTTAAAACAGCTCGAAATAAATACAATTAGTCAGAATTTCGACAAAGTCGTCAACTATGGTTTATTTTATGAAAACAAAAATTTTAAATGTAAATAAAAAAAATTGAGCAACGTAGCAACTTTTTGTGTGAAGGGGTGAACACGGAAGTTGCAGTTTTAATCAAAGTTAGTATAAAAAAATGGACCGCTGCTTTTTTTTGTTAAATGCTTATTTCATTTTAAAAACCAAGATTGAATAAGAAAATGAGAATATTTTCCTATGGAATCCACTTATGAAAAATTTTTACTACGACGTTTTTTAGTAAGTTTGATATTCTCTTCTTTCTTACGCCTGACGCACAGTGTTTCGACTAGAACAAGCTAGCTGGACAAAATAATTTTTTTTGATTTTTTGTATATATTGGGTCAAAACAAAAAAAAAATTGTATGGGAAACCGGGTCGCAAATGACCCCCTGAACCAGTACGGGTTAATTTATGTTAAAATTTGCAGTCGTTCCGATATTTTTAAGTATATCTAAAGTTTTAATTGACGGATTTGGCCAAAAAGATCTCATATGAAGGGTAATTGTTCGTTATACTACATTTGTTACATAGATTCATAGCTTTCAGTTATTAAAATTAAAAAAGGAGGTTTTTTTATCAAATCTATGTGAAAAATTGAGATATCATCATTGTTAAAATAAAAATCTAAAAGATTTTTCAAATTTAAATATTTTATTTAAATAAAGAACAAGGTTTAATATTTATGAAAATCTATGGATAAACTGCGCAGTTATGTTTTTTTCAGTGCAATACCCAAATTAAGCTTTTCGCGGTTTTTCACGTGACAATCACAAAAAGCAGAAATTTTGTCATTTTTACTTATCATTCTCATATTTATTATCAATAATACAAATTAAAAGAGCAAACTTTTCTCTATCCTGGATTCGAATAAATGTTATTTATGCCGAAATTTCAAATATTTTATTCCAAAAAATAACTTATAACAAAGAAAAATTAAACATATTCAATTTTAATTAGAAAATGAATTGTAATACATTAAGTTTTTGCATTAATTTATGATAAAGTTTTAATTTTTCACAGTGTAGTTAAAGTTAAATAAGTTAATATGAAGCAGACAAATTTGAATTAGATTCTAAAGAATCAGATTCTGAAGAATCTAAGTTAATGCTGCAATTATTGAAAGCAGTTCTTTCAATTTCTGCTTCTGAAGGAATAAGTAAATTCAAAACTTCTCGAGGATATTTATGTACTTTTTTTTTAGGAACATTTCTTAAACTACTTATTAAGGGATCAGAAGTAATAAGAAGCATTGTAAGTAGGTCTTGCATCGTTGATTCACGGGTGCATTTTCTTGTATGATCCTGACGAAACCTACGACAATCTTTGTGTCGCGCTTCCTGAGCTTCTTCAGAAAGCTGACCGATTGGAAGTAGTGAGCTTGCAATGACTTCTGCACCATGCATCAAGATTTTATGAAGCGTAACAGGCATGTAATACCAAGAATACTGCTGCAGATATATTTTTGTCGTCACTTCTGTATATTTTTTGAATTCAGTCAGATTTATTTTAAAGCCCGACGATAATGCTATTAAAATTGTATTCAAATTACTTATTAGTTCGTGATTTAAACCAGTTATCTGCGAACTTAATTCATGGTTATGAAAAAATCTGCGGGCAGTATTTCCGTCATTTGTAGACCCACAACCTGGCTTCGGTTTATCTACAATCAGTCCCATTTCTCTTTTGAATTTAGATTTTATTTCGTTTGATCTTTGTTTAACAAGTGCTTTTCCATATACGTCTCTTATTTGCCATTTTTTGACATCAAGCCTATAGCTTATGTGTAACATACATTCGAAACACCTTATCCACGCATGAAGCGTAGACAACCCGAATCCATAATTTTCCTCAAATTCAAATTCATTTCTTTAGGTGTAGCTCCACATATATAACATTTTTGCGATGAGAGTGTTTCAGTTAACGCATTGCACACCTTACCGTCTACCATTGTCAACAGCATCTTATGATGAATCAGTATTTCTCGGCCATTTAAAACGTTTTTTGTTGGGACCAGCTTATTTATTTCATCAAGAAGTTCATGGGTTTCTTTAGTCGTGAATTCAGTTGATTCTTTTGCAAAAATCAGTTTTATGGGACGACAATACATTGTTGACGATGGTGGAGGATTCTGCCATGCTATCTTACTACCATATGTTAACCTAATGGGCACAAATGAAAACACAAATAAATATTCATCACTGCATTCACTACTTGAAAACTTCTGTTTATATGTGCTATGGCCCGAGCTTCCATCACATCCCCATTTACTTATTAAAGTTAATGAACTCAGTGGCATAAGCTGGTTAAGAACATTGATCTGCACTTCTAAAATGCGTTTAGCCGTGAGGTTCATTATGGATTGCAAATTTATTGTAGCTCTAGTTTCTGTTATATTGATGTCTGCATTTGATTGACAGCAAGCTTTTTTCGATTTTGCCAGAGAATAGTATGACGGATATAAGTTATGTCCAGCTTTTAATGACCATTTCCTAGAGAGTTTATACGAGTTGCTGGTTGATTTTGTATCTATGTAGTACGCTAATGCCTCGTCGTTTGTTAAGCATCGCATACGAGTAGTGTTGGTATTTTCATATACTTCAGCTGTATATATATATCATTTCCTCTGTTCTCTGTACTGTTTTTAATAACTTTGGCCGCGTTTCTATTTCCACATGATCGCAATGCGATCTCAGCGGCAGTTGTCAATTCCAAGGCACTCCTATTTTGAACTAAATCTTCCACTCGCCTTCTTTTTGTCTTAAAAGATGCTTTTTTAAATTCAACTTTTGGTCTGCCAACATTTTTTGAGCACTGTGAAGACGTTGACGGCAAGGGGATGTGCTTACACACGTTAATTTTTATATCGATTTTGAGGAATTCAATATATCTACTCAAAAACCGATCTCTTGACTTCCCACAAGTATACCACTTTTCTTTAAATTTTTTCGAAGTAGCTGCTACTTTCATTTTTATTTCTCTTAACGACTTATCTGAAATATCAGATAAATCGTATTTTTGATGTACAAATCTAAAAAGTTTATCCACATCTGCATGCTTAAGCCATTCTTCAAAAAATTCAACTTTTGGCAGGAGGTACGTGCACTCTAAAAAAAAAAAAAAATTAGTTGAACACCGTTCAACAGTTTCATATTTCTATGGAAGCTAGTAGACAATAACAGCTAACACAAAACAAAAGTTCAGCCCGAATACAAGAGGTACACCAAAGTTGCGCTCCACCAATTGCCGAAAACATTGTTTTTTATCATTAAAAATATACTAATTTTTAAAACACCAAAACACAAAAACAACATTTATTTGCTTTAAATTTTGACCAAAATTAAGAAGCTCTGACCTTTAACTGTGTATTCCATTTTCACTTTTTTTTATAAAAAATTCTCTTTAATATTAACTTATTACTTCACTTAACACGTGCTAACATCGACTGCAAATGCAATCAGTAGCCACAAATAAGTTTTCGCTTCTGTTTTTAATTGCTCAATAGTAACGGTTCTTTTTCAACAAAGTTTTTTTGTTCTGCTTTCTTGGGTCATTTGTTTACAAAATTACATAGCTCTTTTCAGTATTTGTTTAAATCAATTTTGTCTACCTAGCTTGTTCTAGTCAAAACACTGTGTGACGTCACAACAAAAATGGAGTGTACGCATAAGATTGTGTAAACATCTTTTGTGAGATCTAAAGTTAAATATGCTTTGTTTATTTGGAATGCATATTATTGTTGTCACATATTGATCGCCTTTTAAATTGAACCTTAATTGAGTTTAAGAGGTTATTTAAAGACATCGCAATTAATTTTCCGTGCTTCAAATTAGTTTTAAAAAAATCTATTAAATAGCTTTTATGGTTGTATTGTAACGTAATTTTATTGTTATATTATATGGATTGCTTATAATTTTGTTATCTCAATTTTATTGTTACTATATTTATTTAGTCATATTATATTAGTTGTTGTCAGTAAAGAAATGAAATTATTTTAGTAAAATTCTATAAACAAGTTAATAAGTTAACCATTAAGATTTTCAATTTGTCAGTAATAAGTTTCGCTTTTACTCATACCTTTTTTACACACACATTTTATACGAACTTATCACGAAAAAGTTCACCCTTTTGCAAAAAGCTATCTACGTCACTGATAGGGCATATCTATTGTCCTATTCTGAATAGATTTGAACTACAATAGTTTACGATTAGTTTGTTTAGAAGATTAATGCTTATTTTGGGTTCAAAGTATAAAGTTTAGAACAGAACTTTAGTATAGATTTTGAAAAATAGTAGACACTCTCCGATGTCTTAGAAGTATTTCATGTAGCTCATAATTACCAACTTATATTCCAAAGATTTGTCTATTTTCGATTACAAACAAAACATTTTGCGAATAAATACCTATACTATGACCTTGACTATGATACAACGTGTCTATACATGTCTAGTTTAGTTAGAACAAAGCTAATATATAAATTTAAACGGTATTATAATAATTACCATTTTGAGCATTGAGTTTTGGTATTTTTAGAAATTCATAATCTTTTAAAGCTTCATAATTGATAGAGTGAACTATAAAAATATATCTGTTCACTTATATATCTGTTAAATTTAACATAGATACGTTGTTTTTGTTTAGCAGCAAGAACAAATTTATTGAATTAGTACAATTAGTTGGTAAAAACAAAAGCAAAAAAAAAAAAACAAAAAACAACAACAGCAATAATAACAACAATTGCAAGCATATCAATGGTAATAACAACAAATTTGCGCTTAGCAAGAACAAAATGCCAGCCAAATTAGCCACAACACAAGCGAGGCAAACGATGTTCTAGCAATGTAGGTGCAGAATTTATATTTTGCTGCCGTAGCAAATATATTGAGGCTACCAGTAGAAAAGCGATGAGCATGTTATTGCCACTAAAAATGCTCAAATTGTTGTGGTTTTTTTCTTTGTAGTTGTAGATGTTGTTGATTTAATAAATCCCACAATGGCCATCCTTTGGTTGCAAGCTAGCGAATATGAGAAAAGATGGCGAAATGAAATTATTTTTTTTTTCCTGTGACGCCATGGCCAAAGCCACCATTTCAATAAAGGATTACCTGGCAAAAATTTATTGGAAGATATTTTGTTGGACGGCTGGACTAACAACTATAGCAGTAGCAACACAAACAACAAAAACAACAACAGTAGGCACACAAAGCAATCTCTTTTGGATGCTTGTTTTATGCGCCCTCTAGCGGCAAATGGCTGCAATAATCACATTCCATCGAGATCTATTCGAATACGAAGCAATCCTGTAAATCCTTTACGTGCTGATTACTTTGCTCCGACAATATATGGGTGGGTGGGTGTGAGTGGAGAGTATGTGTAAGCGTGCCGTTAGTTTTCTTTGCTGTTTTACTGTTACCATTGCTACTGTTGTTGTTGTTGTTGTTATTGTTTCTGCTGCTGCTGCTGCTATTTAACAGCAACACTTCAGCCGTGGCATCTTTATGGGTAATTAAAACTTTTGCCACATCCGTTTCCTTAACAAGCCGATATCATCATGCCATGCTACACCATGTCCCACCATTCCTTTTGAGTTAGTTCCCCAAAAACGTGGCTTGATTTCCTTGATTTTTTTTTTTTTGTTATTTCATGTTGCTGCTGCCGCGAGCAACACACAGCAAATTTATTGCTGTTCAATAATAACTTCTTTTTTTTTTTTCTTTTTGTTAAAGCATTTTCAACAATTTCGCCATTGCAAACGAGTAACGAAAATCTATGTATGTTGGTTCGTATACATATGTATGCATGTATAGCACTAGTATCTACTGCTCTAATATAAGTGTAAAAGTGCAGCAAAAGGTAACACTAACGTACGCTGGTAACGTTATTCACACTCGAATGTGCAACATTATTGAAATATTTATTTGTTATTTCAGTGCTTTATTCGATTGAAATTCTTTGCCGTTTGTTGAGCTCAAGCAGTTTTTCCATTTTTTATTTTTCCATATACCAATAGCTAAAGAAGGCTAAAATATGTTGCAGGGATGGTAGGAATATTGCGCTTAAAGTGTTGTTGCCATCGTTAAGTTTGAAATTTAGTTTTTCAAAGAATGGTTTTGATTAATTTGCGAAAATTAATGGAATTTCTTGGCTGGCGGCAAACTTTTGCAGCAAAAGTTATGATAGGTAGACAGCAGAAAAGAGAGTGAGAGAGAGAGAGAGAGAGAGAGAGAGAGAGGAGAAATGAAAAATAAATTGATGTGCTAAAAAGGATTTTTTTACTCATGTTATATTTAGTAATTGCAATTATCTGAATTAGATTTTGAGAAATTTAAAGTTATTGAGTTATGTGTTGCAGCAAGATATAAATTTTTAGCATGATAGGAGAAATTTTTTTTTTCATAAGGTATTGCATTATACCAGTCGTGTCTACTTAAATCTATAAAAGTTTCATATCCCAGCAAACCATAGTTGACGACTTTCGATATTTCGAGCTGTCTTAAAGAAATCGTTACAATTTCGTTGCGCAAATATCGGAACAGTTTCACTTTTTTTATGAATTTCTATAGAATTTCGTTATGCGACATATGTTTGTACGACATATTGAAATGCGAACAGAGTGAAATGTCCTTTCTTTCGAACTGTCTTAACAAAATCATAAATTTTTCGTAAAATTTTCGTTAAGACTCGTTACGAAATCGTTACGATATTTCGTTACGAAGTCGTGTCAACCCCTTCATACGATTTTCGTTACGATTTCGCAAAGAAATCGGATTTCGAAGTCGGAAAGACTTCGAAATATTCTTAACGAAATCGTAACAAACATTTCGCAATTTCCCATCAGCACCTCACTTTGGAGAAAATTTCGTAAAAATCAGTATAGATATTATTAAAATTTCAGTCGAAAAAACGTACAAAGGATTTTGTTTTTTAAGAATTTCTAATATGGAATAGTTTTCATGAAAAAAATTACCCTAATGCTTACCGGTTTTCTATGTAAAATCAATAGATTTATAATCGACATCGTATTTTTGCTTCCATACAAACATCTCCATACAAGGAGTGATCTGATTCAAATGAAAAATTTGTCATTTAGTAAATAATGAAATCCAGAATTCAAAAATGTCAAACAAATTTTCGATATTTTCAATGGGCTTTAAGAAAATTAGCACTGTGCATTTTTTAGAGGCAGTTTTGGATTTTCCAAAATCTTCCTCAATTGTGCCAAAAAAAAAGGGTTCTGAAAAAAATATCTTTTCAGTAATTCTAATAATTTTATGTTTTATAAATTTTTTTTGTAAGCTTAATTTTTTTCGACTTAAAAGTATTTAAGTGTTTTTTATTTTTTCTACATTAAGGCGGGACATGACATTCGCGGCAGAGAAAACAGACCTTTTTTTAAAAATTCATAACTCAGTCAAAAACAAACATTTTTAAAAAATTTTTTTTTTATTATTGTAGAGAATTGAACAAATTACAAGAAAGCGAAATTAAAAAAAATATACTTTTCACTCCAACATGGTTTTATAGAGCTCCAAACTGGCGGCAGAGAAAAAAACGGGGCCTCGTGCTTGCAGCGCTGGGAGTTGCAAAAATTGTCCGATCTGGAAAAAAAATGACTTTTTTAAATCTTAACAAGATTGGTTATCGTATGACACGAGCTTTTTTTAAATTTTTTTAAAATTTTTGGTGATGCTCCAAATTTGAAAGTGTGTTTTTTTCGAAAAAAATATTGATTTTAAAAATTCATAAAAAATCGAAAAAAAATTTAAAAAAAAGCTCGTGTCATACGATAGCGAATCAACTTTAAAAAATACAAAAAAAAAAAAAAAAAAATTTCGTCGAAAAATGAACCCGCTAGTGCCGCAACCACTACGAAAAACATGGTTTCGAGATAAACGCTTTCAAAGTTTGCGAACAAAGAAAAAAAGGTTACCTTCAATCTGCCATGCCTGCTTCGTACTGTATGCCTTCGTTATATTGTGTTGTGCTGTTTCTTATAGTTTTTTGCAATCGTTTAGCTATTCGGGCTTCACCCTTCACCCTTCAAGTAGCTACGAAATAACAACCACCAAAAGTCAGGTAGCAAGTAAAACAAGTATATACCAGCTGCCGTACGTAGGTACCGTAGGTGCCGTACTTTTGAACCCGTAGGAATTTTTTCTTAGAATCTTAAGAATATTTACTAAAACACAAAATTAATAAAAAAAAGTCGATTTAAAAAAACTGCCAATGTTATGTAACCCCTTAATGGGTTAAGCCGCCATATATATTGCTAAAGCACCTTAAATTGAAAAAGAGGCACTTCAAGCCACAAGACAACATTTTTACTCAAAATCTGAAGTGGACAGGGGATGGTGCAGGGCCTGCCTTTGATTGTGCATTGATATGTTAAGAGTTGCATTTGCACCCTGTGGCAACATTTCTCACAAATGCATGCCAAGTTTGGCAGTTCATTTTCAATTTTCGCCCAAAGTAATGCGGCGAATTTAAATGCAATTTTAAAATTTTATTTTTACTCATCCAGCAACAACAATAAAAAAAAGTTCTATTGTCTTTGCTAGCTGCGAAAAATCAAGCAACAGAAATTGAAAATATTGCCAGAGTTTCAGAAGCAGAAACACACAACAATAAAATAAAAAAGAAATAAATAAACTTAAGCATAGAAATTTAATATACTGTTCAGTGCACACAAAATTTTGCAATATATTTTGAATGTGTAACAACAAATTGTAGTTTATGAAATAAAATAACTTAAAAAAGGAAAAATCTACTTTACTACAGTGCATCATTTTGACTCACTGCACATTCCACTTTTGGCATTGAAGAAGTGGAGTACAAAAATAAGAAAGAAAGAGTGCAAAAACATAAACACACACACACACACACTCACACTCACACTCACACTCACACTCACACACAATTCAATATCAACGAGTGCCGCAAAATCAGGAAATACATTTTCAAAAATATATGGCAGCCCCCTAACAAACACCCACAAGCGCACTAATGCCAATTCATTGATAGCAACAGCAGCAGCCGGAAGTAGTTGCAGCAATTTCAAAAGGACCAAAAAATAAAAAAAAAAAAAGTCGAGTGTAACGAGTGTAGCGAATGTTGCAAAGCAAAGACATGTCGGTAAATGAAGGAAGTATAATTTTACCTTTTGTTTCCGTTTCATGACCAATACACAATGTATTTAGCTACTACCACAACTTTCACTACGTGGCTCACCCACCTTCGCTTGACCGGATTCTTCTTCTTCTTCTTCCTAGCCTCATGTTTTTGTATATGTGTTGCTTGATTCTTCTGATGGCTGCCTTCTCAGCATTTCCGTTGCATGCTGCTGCTCTTTATCGAATTGCTGCACGTTATAATAATCTTGATTGCATGGTCAATTGAATTCTCAACATGACTCTAGGGCGGACATGACTTTGTGAGTGGAGTGAAGTAGAGACTCGCCTTCAAATAGCTTAAAATGCTTCAAGTCGCCTAAGTCCTGGGGCAGTCAATGACTGAGACGACGGACTGTGTCTGCGGTAAGACTTTGCAAAATAATTTACTTCGATATGAATTGCTGGCAAAATTACCAGAAAATTGGCATTGTTTGGTTATGAAGTGATGACCATATAAGTGGACCAAGTGGCTTAAAGTGGGGAGTATCACATTAAGTAGTGGTCAATCATGAGAATATTTTTTTTTTTGGCTTCTGAAGAAAGACAAGTTAGCAAAATCTTATAAAATTATAAATGATTTTAGAAAAATTAACTGAATTTTTTTTAACATACATGCGCACAGTATGAGATTTAGTCAATCTAGCATCTCAAAATTAATTTTTATATGAAGTTTTAGAGATATCAACTTGAAATTTGGCACGATCGTTAAGGAGATTATAAACTTCAATATGGTGAAAGATAACTAGTTCCAACTAGTGTCAAAGGCGACTAGTTCCGAACTATCCTCAAAAACACTAGTTGGGGACAATTTTTTTTTACACATTTATATTCAAATTATTTTCTTTTTTTCTCTTCTAACTAAAACTTGTCGATATATGGATATAAGTACCCTCATACAACCTTTCTTTGCAAATGAGAAAAATAAAAAGTTAATGTTGTTTCAATGTTAAATTTATTGATATAAAGAGGAAAAACTAAAAATTCAACGAAAGTTCTTAAAAGAATGGAAAATATTCAAAATAAGATATTAATCAAAAACCAAAATCAAGAAATTAAATACAAATTATACAAAAGTAAAAAGCGAAAAGTAGAAATAAAAAGAAATAAGAAATTTATACAAAAATAAAAATTCCAGAGAGCTGCAAGCAAAGTTTTTTATGCTTAATCATCAAATTCATCATTTAGTTGGGTGTCAGACAAAAGTGCAATGACCTCAGAAGGTAAAGTAGAACGCTTGGTTTTTGGGGGCAAACGTAAACTTGCAATCAAAGGGTCTGACGTGATAAGCAACCTATGCAATAAATCTATGTTGGTGTCAACTCGGGACGTTTTTCTTGTGAACAGTTCGCGATACTGTCTCGACTCTTTATTGCGTGCTTCTTGCGCTTCTTCAGAAAAGTTTCCTATGGGAAGAATGCATGAAGAAATGATAGCTCCTCCATGAAACAATATTTTGTGGACAGTTACTGGCATATAGTACCAAGGATATAAGCTCAAATAAAGCTCTCTTGTTTCTGGCGTAAAATTTTGAAACGCATCTATATTGATAAAATAGCCGCTGTTTATGCAAATAAGTATTACTCGAAACCGCTTGATCAGATCGACATTTATGCCTGTAATATCCGATGTCTTTTCTGCTTCTTTGAAAAATCTTCTGGCCGTATTCCCATCATTTGTGTTTCCTGTTTTCTGTTTCGGCATATCCACAAGAAGACCCATTTCGTTCCTAAACCTGTCTTGTATTTTTTTCTTCCTTCTTGCAACGCTCTCCTTATTTTCATCGCCTGATACGTACCATTTTTCTATTTCCAATCTGTAAGAAATGTGCAACAAGCACTCCATAAACCTTATGTAGGCATGAAGAGGTGAAAGACCAACAGCAAGCATATTTTCATCGATTTCGCGCTGTGATAAGGCATTCATGTCGTTCATAGTTTTTTGGAGTTGAGCCACATAAATAGCACGCTTGCGATGACGTGTAATTTGAAAGAGCGGTGCAGACTTTGCCGTCAATCATACATAGAATTAAATTGGCTTTAACCGTGAAACTATAACCGTGAAGCTCAAAGCTAGTTGGTTTCAAAACAGAAATTTGCTGCCGAATATGCTCCACTTCCGCTTTAATGACCTCTCGCGTCTCTTTCGTGAAAATAAATTTGATCGGTCTACAATATCTTGTCGAAGACGCAGCTGGATTTTGCCAAAAAAATATGTTTCCTTCCTTCAGCTCCAGAGTTAAGCTGAAGAGGCACCATCGAAAGAGAAAACATGCTTTCGTCTGACATGTTGTCATCCGAAAATTTTTGCTTGTAACGGTTCTGTTCAGCTCCATCGCATCCCCATTTTATTATTATGCTTAATTCATCCTGAATGGCAGGGAAGGACTTAAAAACCTCATATTGTGCATCTATTAATCTTTTCACCGTGTAGTCTATTAAGGATTGCAAATTGATTTCGGCATATGTTTCAGTAACAATAACAAGGCTTGGGTAGCACAATAATTTTGATTGCTTAACGAGGTCATAGCATGGATACAATTTCGAAATGCATGGTATCGTATGCAATCGTATTCCACGGTATTGGTCAGTTGATAAATTTTCGTCAACGATCATGGCCAGTGCTTGATCTGGTGTAAGACTTTTCTTTTCAGTAATGCTTACCCTTGCTCTTTTTATAGCTGTACCTCTCGAAGGGGATGCAGCCGACAACTCCTTGACAATGTTTGCTGAGTCTCTTTTTCCATAGGATCTCAGATGCATTGCGGTAGCCATAGTTAATTGTTCCGAAGCTACATTTGATATTAGCTCTTTGCATTTCCGTTTTTGTGTACTCGAAGCACTTTCAGCAAACTGTTTTTCTCGCCTTCCGCATTGCGGTATTTGTTTTGAAGTTGATGGTGCGTGATCAAGAGCAAAATCAACAGCAGAAATTTTTGAACTTAGCCAAATAGCATTGTCATGCATAAATCTTGCTTTATCACGGTGAGATTTGCTCCATCGCGATTGAAATTGGAAGCAACACTTTTTTATACGATCTTTAATTTTGGTATCGTCAACATCTGGTGCAAAAATTGATATTACGTGCTTTTCGACCGCTTCTGTTTTTTCGCTTTTCACCTTGCTCAACCAAATCCAAAATAGCTCCTCTCGCGATATTTCACTCATACTAAAAAAAGGCAAAAAATGGGCAGGATTTTATTTTTGAAATTTGTTTTGGGCACATTAACAAAGATTCTGCTGGCATTCTCATCACGGAACTCCGTGGGACTTAGAAGTTCTAGTCTATCAAAGATTTGAAAGCTTTAAATTTTGTCTTACCTTTTGGCTGGTTATAAAACAATTTTCTCAAAATACTTGAGCGCAAAAATAAGTATTGTATAAAGCAAAAATTTTAAGTTCAAGTAATAACCTTCAATACAAAAAATATTTTAGGCCAAAAAAAACACTCACAACTTCGACCTGATCACTCAAACTTTTGTGTTCAATGCAATCTTGCAAATCAATTTTTGCATGGTATGCAATTGCACGTGTTTGATAGCTGTTATCACGCCAATAACATTTTTTTATTCTCTTTTGTGTTTGTTTTCGTAACAATTGGGGTCTCTTCTCACGTAAAAAAAATATGAGCGAGTTACGAAAACATTTTTTTTTTTTAATTTTGAGATGCCAGATTGATTAAATCTCACACTGTGATGCGTACTGGCTGAAGGTAGTATAGACTTTGTCACAATTTTTGTAACATGCCCCGTACATAAGAAGACGTAGCATGTAAGAAAAGGCCCTGCAGTAATTGGCACTAGTACAGAACTATCGATTTCACTAGCCCTAAGGTAACCTGTATTAGTTCAACTTCAATCCACTTTCTTTGCATTCAACTGTCGAATTTTACGTATACATGTCATAGGCAGGGGTCTATTGCACTAGTTACTTCACTAGTGCTACAGGGCCAGCTTATTCACTAGTCAGAAAAATAGAAAAAAAACAAAAAACCGTAGGCATTGTGAAATAAATCTTCAGTTAATAAATTTTTACTTTTTTCAACACAATATTTTTCTTCATGTTCTTGAATGAAATTGAAACACCTTATATATCATGCTTTCTCGAAAATATTACTTCGAACTCATATAAGTCATCGACACAAAATCAAGACATCAGAAACATAAACAATAAGCAAAACAAGCTTAACGAGAAAGGAGTAATTGTTTACTTTCGATACTGGCGGGGAATATACAGAATTTCATTGATCAACATCACCACCTCAGTCGATTGTCAAGTCATGTTCACGGTGTCCCCCTAACCGGTGTCATAACTAGTATCCGACCGAAACTGAAATTTGAATGTTTTTGTAATTATCGGCCGAAAGCGAAACTGAGAACATATATGAATATTAGAGCGGTTCGATTATTTTCTGATTCTACGTTCAATTCTAAGCAAAAAAGTCCATTAGGTGTACCATAAACTTCGAGGCGCCCCATTTTTGATTAGAGATTGTATGAAATTATAATTTTAACAATAAAATTCACATAACAACAAAATTTAAGTTTTTGAAAATCCCAAGTGATTTCTCAATTTCTGGGTCCGCTAAATCCGAATCTGAAATCAGAATTTTTGGGGCACCCTAGGTTTTCGTGATACATGGAGAGGCAACCCCCTATCACACTTCTGTCAAGTCAATCAATATTTCCTCCCTAAGGGAGGGCCGGAAAGGGTTTATATGCATGACCAGCCCCCATTACTTTTTTAAATCAAACATTTTTTGCTTTGAGACCCATTTACTCTGACCCTTCTTTAGGGGGTTCCCATACAAATAGTATGATTTTTGTATATTTTTATTACATTTCCAAGAGGAATATTTTTTCCTTTGGAACTCATCCCCTCCAACTACACCTTATGGGTTTTTAATTAATAGTCACAAACACAGTTTTAATCTGAAATGTTTTATTTATTGCAGGTTTATAATGGATACTTAGACTTCGTCTCCAGAACATTATGCTGATTAACAACACATGCCACGACAAGTTGTCTTTTGTTTTGGCAATTCTTCTGTGGAATATGACCAAAATTTCGCGACATTTTGAGGCATTATTTTTTTTTTGAGTAATCGGTTGATTTAAAAATTGCATGCCACATTCAAGGTACTGAACGGTGCGTTCAATTATTAACTAGTATCTCAAAGCGCACTATACACGAACGTCGTGAAGAAATAATGAATGTAACCTCTGAAAGTAGAGGGCTACTTCCTAGAATGAATTCAAAAATGGATTTTGAGAAATTTTTAAAAATAAATTAAAATTAAACTATAAAAATGATTGATTTGACTCTTTTATAACTGATATAATCACATTATAGTACAAAAAATAACTGTTAAAATTATACATATTTTAACTTTCTAAATTTTTAGTTAAACTATTCAATGAAGGAAATTTTAATTTTTTTAAGTTTTTGTAATAAATGATTATTAAAAAATGTTTAAATTACAAAGGAAGAATTTCACTAAGAAAAATTAAATAAAGACATAATAATATAATTTTTTTTAATCACAAAATTGCTGCTGTTTAGGCCGCAACCCTAAAGAAGGTAAAAGATTAATGAAATGAATATACTTCCTTATCGACTCGTTCGAGTATCGATATTCCAGTATCGATCCTCTGACGAGCCGCTCGTTCGGCTCCTCCGACGAGCTGTTGCCGCCTTTTTACTAATCACTTATTGATTAGCATCGGCAAAAGGACAGTTTTTCTTAGCGATCCAGTTTTGTGCTTATTTAATTAATATCTGCATATATTCCTGCGTTGTATCCACTGCCATTTGTCAGCAGCATCTACACTAATTGATGATTAGACAAAACGTAAGAATTATTAATAAATTGTGTATACAAGTCTATTTATAAGTGTTCTTTATTTTATTTCTTTCTGCACATAAACTTCGAGCACAAATTGCACGAAGTTTATATGCAGGTCTAGGCGTTGACGGTTTTCATAATTGCAGCCAAATAGCCAGCGAAGTTGTGACACCAATCGTCACGGAAACAAATCCACCTAGTTTGTTTATGGTCCTTCGAGAGCCTTCTTTGGAACGTCCGCCTACGGAAAATCAATTGAGCACTTCTCAAGCATCCAGTTCATAAATCAACTTTAATTCTCCAGCAAAAACAAAAAAGGTCAGTTGATTGAATTTAAGTGTCTTATGGTAGAAGTATGTGCAAGTTTTCCTTTTTTTTGGCAAAGGTTTATACATTTTTTTTTCACATATAAAAAGCCAACAAGTGTGTGAAAGTGCGCGAATTTTTTCGAAAAAGTTTCCAAAAAGAAAATTAATTTTGTTAAATTGCACCATTTTTTTTTAAGCCGAAGTTGCACGAAGTGGTCAAAGCAAAAATTTAATTTATGGAAAATTATAAATGTTAACAAGTTTAGTGATTAAGTGATTAAAGCTTTGCTTAATTAATTAAAATATTGGAAGCAAATTCGAAAAAGTTTTCTTTTATTTACACACTCACGCACAGGCTGACAATTTGTCAAAAAACGCGTAAGCAGAACAAAAAAAAAAAAAAAAAGTGAACTTACCAAAAGTGTCCGTCCGATTTCGGTGCAATATAAGTTGTTCTTTATTGTTGTTGCTATCATTCATATATTGATTGAATGCATTTTATTAAAACAAGACTAACTTTATTGAGACTAAATTATCACTCAAATTTAATTTTAACAATTTAATTAATTTTATAAATTAATAAGCACAAACGATAGCAAGAAACTTTAAACTTTCCTTGATATCTTATAATTGCTGAAAAGTTGTTGTTTTGCCGTCGGTACTTTGTTGCATAAACTTACGCGAAGTGTTTGTGCCGTCTGCCCGTTCGTTCTTTTTTTTGCATTGAACATACACACGCACACACGCACTTTAAAGCAGTTCGATTGCTTTAGCAAAATATTATATTTTTTTTCCCGAGTACAATAAAAATTTGGTGTAAAGTTACGTTGTAACTTGGTGTGTATTTTTACGCGAAGTGTTTTGCCGCCGGCTTTTTGGCATTAAACACACACACACACACACACGAATTCTGAAGCAATTCGATTGCTTAAACAAGTATTAGGTTTTTTCCGCGCACATTATTTTTTTTTCGAAAGACTATTGTTAGAATTATTTTATTATTGCGTGTTATAAGTATTTGAGGAGTCTTGATTTTTCGTGAAAAAAAAAAAAAAAAAAATATACACAAAGAACTGAACAAAAACCCGGAGAAGAACAACAACCAACAAAAAGCAACAATTGAGACCAGTTGAAACAACTTGGGAAACGAGTGCCAATTCAACAGAAATACCGCACGTATTGCGATTGTCGCTTTCGGCACATTTGCGGCATTTTTTAAATTTTTTAAAATTTTTTAATTAAATCAAATATTTTAACTACATTTCAACAATTTTCATCGGAAATTATTTGTGAAATCTTTTTTACGCTCGTGGGATTTTGGATGACAATTGCAAGAAACAAATAAACATAAATTTGTTATTAATTACAATTAATTACATTAATTGCAAAGAAAAACTATTGAACATTGAAAAAATTTAATAAATATATTGGAAGTTTTTAAAAATAAAAGCATTTTTTCACTACAAAAAAAAAAAAAAATATTTAAACCACTTGTATCTTTTTGGTGAAGTTTCTACAAATAAGAAACAATACTTTAAGCGTTTTTTAGGATTACAGTTTTTGCTCGATTTTTTCCGATTTTATTAATCGTTTTTTGGAAAAAAAAAAAAAAAAAAAAAAAAAGAAAAAGGGTTTTCCGAGTTTCTACGTATTAGAGTTTTTTTTTCGAATTTTTTTTTTTAAAAACCAATGCTGAAAGTTTCTACGTATTAGAAACCATTTTTAATTATTCATTAAATTTTAATAAAATTTTCTACATATTAGAAAATTTTTTCCGATTTTTTTGAAATAAATCGTGAAGGTTTCTACAAATTAGAAACCATTTTTAATTATCCATTAAATTTTAATAAAATTTTCTAATTATTAGAAAATTTTTTTCCGATTTTTTTGAAATAAATCGTGAAAGTTTCTACAAATTAGAAACCATTTTTAATTATCCATTAAATTTCAATAAAGTTTTCTACTTATTAGAAAATTTTTTCTGAATTTTTGAAATAAATCGTGAAAGTTTCTACAAATTAGAAACCATTCTTAATTCTTCTACGAAGTTTAGTAAAACTTGTTACGGAGTAGAAAATTTTTCACTTAACACTATTTAACACTATTTTGAAAACATTTTCTGAAAACTTGTTAGGATTGTTGGAAAATAAATCCCGAGAGTTTCTACTTATTAGAAACAAATTAAAAAGAAAAAAAAAAATTTCCAACACAATTTTCTATTTTTTTTCAGAAAATTTCTGGTATTGGATCCCAACCGACATTTTTTTCGGTTTTCGTCGATTTTCATAATTTTTTTATTGCACGTTTTCGATCAAGAAACAAATAATGGCGAAATTAATCTCTTTCATGAGAAATGCCGACACCATTTTTGATATGGAAAAAGATTTCAATGTTATTCCTCACGATGAGCATACAATTTTCGCTCTGAGAATTCAAGAGGATGAATTGAAGTCTCAATGGGCTAACGTAAAGTCTTCTTATGACGGTTGCTTGCTAAAATTAGTGGTAGCGAGTGGCGAAGAGGATGAAAACGTCACCCTAGTCAAAGTCAAGTATCGCTCGTGTTATCAAACATATGTTCGATGTCTAGCCAAGATGAACGAACTTAGCGATAAGTTGTCCACGGCAAAAAGACTACATGAAGTTGATGTTTCGCAAGAGGAGATGACAATGTCTCGTCATAATATCAAGTTGCCACCGTGTGATACTGAGATATTCCACGGTGATTATTTAACATGGCCTTCGTTCAGGGATATGTTTTCCGCCATTTACATTTCAAATAATCGGATAACACCTGTCGAAAAACTTTTCCACCTTAATCAAAAAACCCGCGGAGAGGCCAAAGAGATTGTTCAAAAATCTCCCCTCACGCACGAAGGGTTTGCGACGGCTTGGCAAAACTTGACAGACCGCTATGAAAATAAGCGGATTTTGGTGAATAACCAACTAAAAGTTTTATTTAATCTGCCAGCCGTGAGCAAGGAGTGTGGAAATAACATAAAAAAGTTACAAAGAGACATCAACAACTGCATTTCAGCATTAACTATGCACAAAGTTGACATAAGCAATTGGGATGCGATATTTACGTATCTATGTTCAACGAAGTTGCCAGAAACTACGCTCTCCTTATGGGAGCAATCTATTGAAGACAAGGCAGAGATCCCCAAATGGGCTGACCTTGATAAGTTTTTAACAAGTCGCTTTCAGACATTAGAAACGGTGTCTGACTTCAGAGGCGCGGTGCAAAAAGGGCAAAAACCGATCGCACCTTCACCGAATGTGAAACAAGTCAACACATACCAGACAAATGTGACAAACACCAACTGCAAGCTGTGCAAAAACCAGCAACATGCGTTGAGGTTCTGTCCGAAGTTTTTGGCCATGAGAGTTAATGACAGATCATCAGCTGTACGGCGGTTACATTGCTGCCTCAACTGTCTGTCAACTGGCCACGCTTCGAAAAATTATAAAAGCGGATATAATTGCTCCTCGTGTGGACAACGACATCACTCGTTGTTACATAGAAATCCTCAAGGTGTAAATAATCATCAAAATGCGGGAGGTCCAAGCACGAATGCAGTACAGTCCACTCAATCATCCGCATTGCAATCGCAAGCAACTGCGAGCACTAGCAGAAATATTCAATCGTGTTATGCCTCAAGCAGCAAAAATATTTTGTTGGGAACCGCGATGATAAATATTTGCTATCGAGGATCTAGTTTCACAGCCAGAGCACTTATTGACTCTGGTTCAGAGGGGTCTTTCATTTCTGAGAGGCTGCAGCGACTTATTCAGCTGCCCACTCACCGAGTTTCCGCTCAAGTTTCAGGACTTAACAATGTGGTTTCGGCTAAAGTGCAAAAAGCTTGCACGTTGGTCATAGGATCACCTATTGATCCAACCATTCAGATCACGACGAACGCCCTAATTCTATCGAAGATAACAGGAAATCTTCCCACATGCTCAGTGGATACCCTGGTGCAGCAAGCTTTTCCAGAGCTTGTTCTTGCGGACAAACGTTTTTACTGCAGTGATCAAGTGGATGTACTATTAGGTGGTGATTTATACCCACAGATCCTTCTTGATGGTATCCGTCGAAATGATCTTGGGTCACTTATTGCTCAAGAAACCATCTTTGGCTGGATTTTAACCGGTTCCATATCTACCACATCGAAAAATGCACCCTCCTCAACTGTCGTTTCTTACTTTAGTGAAGTTTCGCTTGATCGGCAACTAGCCTCATTCTGGGAAATTGAGGAGGTACCTCAAAAGGTAGTGTCCAATACTACAGACAAATTCTGTGAGGACAATTACGTGAATACGACAAGGCGTAATACCGATGGCCGCTATGTGGTGACCTTGCCGTTCAAGGACAATTTTCCTCAGAGCACCTGTTTAGGTGACTCCCGTTATATTGCGGTCCGCCAGTTTCTTCGAAATGAGGTGAAACTGAGTAAAAATGTGGAGGCCAAACAGGTATACGATGGTGTCTTAAAGGAATATTTGGAGCTGGGACATATGACGGAAGTAACTGCTAGTGTCACTCCGAGACACTGTCAGAGTTATTACCTTCCTCATCACGCCATCACAAAGCCGGATAGTACCACTACAAAAGTTCGTGTGGTCTTCAACGCGTCTAGCCCTACATCAAATGGCGTTAGCCTTAACGATGTTCTTCATGCAGGGTCGTCTTGCAAAGTGATCTGACTTTGCTTATTTTGAAGTGGCGGTTCTTCCAATTTGTTTTTAATGGTGACATCGAAAAGATGTATCGCCAGATCCTAGTGAGTGAAGAGCATCAGCGATTCCAGCGAATCATTTTTCGAGACGCAACAGGGGATCAGCTGAAAGATTTTCAGCTCAAAACCGTCACTTTTGGAGTGAATTGTGCTCCATTTCTAGCAATTCGGACACTTTTGCAGCTAGCCGACGATGTAGAAGGCAACTTACCGTTGGCATCTAAAGTTCTGCGTCACCATATGTACGTAGATGACGCATTGGAGGGAGGTCATGACTTGCAGTCAGCAATTCAAGCTCGAACGGAGCTTGAAAAAGCAGCGGAATCAGCAGGTTTTGCCCTGCGAAAATGGACTTCCAACTCCGAAGAATTACTACGAGGGATTCCTAGAAGTCATCGGCTGCATGAAGATTTTCTCGAGCTGGAAGACGCGAGCAACGTTAAGACGCTAGGAATTCGGTGGAACGCCCGTTCCGACTATTTCTACTTTCACGCGCGACCACTGGACCAGGAGGGAAGTTTTTCAAAACGAGAGGTTTTGTCGGCAATCGCAAAACTGTTCGATCCAGCGGGATGGTTAGCCCCGATCGTGGTCATCGCAAAAATGCTGATGCAGCAAGTTTGGTTGGATGGCATCGGGTGGGATGATCAGCTCACCCCCTCTACTTTGCAACGTTGGCAAACCTTCTTGGAAAATTATCCTCATATCAGCAGGATCCGGATTCCACGGTGGATCGATTACTCTCCTGATGGCGATGTGCAGTTTCACGGATTTTGCGATGCTTCCGAGAAAGCATATGGAGCTGCCGTTTACATTCGCGTTAAACTTTTGGATCAAATAAGCGTCCATCTTCTCATCGCGAAAACTAAAGTAGCACCAGTTAAGACTGTGTCGTTACCTAGGCTTGAGTTATGCGGTGCGCTGCTGCTAGCGGAAATGGTTGAAATGTTTCTAACAAATTTAGAAACATACAATCATCAGCTGTTCTTATGGACAGATTCAACCATTGTGCTGGCATGGCTGCGAAAACAACCATGTGCCTGGACTACTTTTGTTGCCAATCGCGTCACAAAAATCAGCGAAAAGGTAGGGACGGAGAACTGGAGTCACGTAGATTCAGCGGATAATCCAGCGGATCTAGCTAGCAGAGGATTGGAACCACAGAACTTAAAAGACAGTTCTTTGTGGTGGCATGGGCCCTTATGGCTACAAGAGGAATCGGATTCTTGGCCTAATCACATCGATGATCACGAGACCACCATGGAAGCAAGAGCAGTAAAAGCCCATGTGGCTTGTACACAAAATGTAGGCATGTTGGAGCGTTTTTCGTCACTGCCTCGAGCCTTGCGGGTTCTATCGTACGTATTACGATTCTTTCATCGAACCCACAGGGCACATAAAGGTAATTTCTGTTGTCCATCTGTTGTCATATCACAACAAGAAATCAAAAAGGTAACAAGAAGACTCATTATTGAGAGTCAAAAATGGGGGTACCCCTCAGAGTACGCCCACTTATCAAAGAAAACTTTGATCGAAGCGAAAAGTTCGCTGTTAAATTTGAACCCTTTTCTCGACAATGACCAAGTGCTCCGAGTTGGCGGAAGGTTGTCACAGACCGAGCACATCTCTTATGATGAACGGCATCCGGTTATTTTACCGTACGACTGCTCATTCGCCAAGTTGCTCGTGAAATTTACCCATGAAGTTTCCATTCATGGTGGGAACCAGCTTGTATTGCGACTTATTCGGATGCAATACTGGATTCCTAGGGTAAAAAATATGATTAAATATATCATCCACAATTGTAAAGTCTGCGTTATCGACCGCAAGCGGTTGCAGACTCAGATTATGGCCTCATTGCCTCCAGAGCGCACAAAACTATCTCGCCCATTTGCGACTACTGGAGTCGATTTTACTGGTCCATACGACATTAAAAATTATACGGGACGCGCTTGTCTCATAACTAAGGGCTATGTTTGCGTTTTTGTCTGTTTTGCTACCAAAGCTATTCATTTAGAGGCTACTAGCGATCTCAGTACGGTTACTTTTATGGCCGCATTTTCGAGATTCGTTGCACGGAGAGGATGTCCGGAGAAAATGTACTCCGACAACGGAACTAACTTCGTTGGGGCCTCACGTGCCTTTAAAGAAGATTTTAAGGCCTTTTTAAATGATTCTAGAGAGAAGGTGGTGTCGAAATTTGCACACCAGCACTTAACTTGGCATTTTATTCCGGCCGGTGCTCCCCATATGGGAGGTTTGTGCGAGGCAGGAGTTAAAAGTTTTAAGTTGCACTTTCGCAAAGTAGCGTCAGACTTAAAATATACGTTTGAGGAGCTCTCAACCTTGCTTTCGCGTATCGAAGCATGCTTGAACTCACGCCCTCTCAGTCCAATGTCATCAGATCCAAATGATCTAGCGCCCTTAACTCCAGCGCATTTCTTAGTAGGTGGGCCTTTACTGGCACCTATTGAACCTGATATTGTCGAAAGTCCAATGTCTATTGTCAATCGTTGGCAGAAATTGAAAGCATTGAACCAGAAATTCTGCCGCATATGGAAAACAGATTATTTAAACGAGCTTCACAAAAGATACAAGTGGAAACGTCCCCGAGTAGATTTAAAAATTGACGACTTGGTGGTTGTCAAGTCAGATAATCTTTCAGCTAACGAATGGCGTTTAGGTCGAGTTGTGAAAGTATATTTAGGCTCTGACAACCGTGTCCGTGTCGCCGATCTGCGCACTGAACGCGGGATTATTACTCGGCCGGTGGTAAAATTGATTAGTCTGCCACCAATTTCGTAGCTAGTTGTTTTCGTTAGTGTTTTTTGTGTGCGTGTTGTCGTAATTTCGGATGCGAGGAAATTAACAAATTTAATTTCTATTTTTTTTCTAGATATCAAACAATGTCGAGCGTCGAGAAATCCGCCTGTAAGGTCGCCCAAAAATGTCGGGTGTGTTTGGCTCGTCACCCATTGCGCTTCTGCAAAGCGTTTGTCGCGGGGAACGTAGCAGATCGGCTGCGACTAGTGTTGTTGTTCCGGTACTGCTCCAGGTGTCTCTCCCCGAATCACATGACCGGCGAGTGTTCCAGCGGGGGGCGATGCGGAAGATGCGATGGAGCGCATCATACCATGCTGCACCTTGGCCGGAGTAAGAACGGCGGGAAGTCGTCACCGCCCAAGCCGCAAGACGTAGCCAGGCCTCGTTTGCCTGAGTCCTCTCGTCAGCGCGGGACGGGCGTCGAGGGGAGTGTTGCTGCCCGGCCTAGCTTGCCGCAGGAAGCATTGAGCGTTGAGGGGGATTGCAGGTCCGAAAAAGGAGATGACGAGACGCGATTGGCGCGATGCATTAAAAATGCTGAAGAATCGCGCGCGTTTCGTCCACCGCTGCATGGCAGCACTCAGAAAGCTCGCACTACGCGGCGCTCAAACCGAAGATCTCGCGTATCGAGATATGAGCGTCGCAATCGTTTGCAGGGACGTCCTCGAGCAACTCACTCCCGCTCCTATAGTGGCGCTCAGCGCCTGCCCTCGCCATCACCGTTGCCATGTCTGCAACAGGTGACTTCGCTCCTTCCCACGGCGGTCGTCAAGGTGATCGATAAGGGTCACATCCATCGGGTTCGTGCTCTGATAGACCCGTGTGCAGAAATGTCAATCATGTCGCATCGCCTCGTTCGACAACTTGGGTTGTCATCGCGGATGGTTGACTCGCATGAGGTTTGCTCCCTAACCCTCCGAGCTAACTACGAGTCGAACCAATCGGTAACAGCCCAAGCGAAAGTGTTGCGTCATTTTACGCGAATCACTCCACGACAAAATTTAGACACGTCTATCAGAGCACATTTTTCGAATCTGATGCTTGCTGATCCCGACTTTCTCGTTTCGTCTCCGGTCGGCATAGTGTTAGGGGTAGACGTGTACCCGAAAATTATCCAGCCAGGGATTTTTCCGAGTGGTTTGGGGGGAGTAGTCACACAGAATTCTATATTTGGTTGGTTGCTGTCGGGCACAGTTGCCCAATGAGTTTAAATGTATATATTCTTGTAAAGAGGAACTTGCATATGCTTTTAAATGTATAAAGCATTCAATAAATATTATAATGAATTTTGAAAAAGACACTTTAAATTAATCAACGCTTTTTTACTAGATTAAGGTATATGTAGTATATTGAAATATTTTGCAGTAATACTTCAAGGGGGCCGGCATGTTTAGGCCGCAACCCTAAAGAAGGTAAAAGATTAATGAAATGAATATACTTCCTTATCGACTCGTTCGAGTATCGATATTCCAGTATCGATCCTCTGACGAGCCGCTCGTTCGGCTCCTCCGACGAGCTGTTGCCGCCTTTTTACTAATCACTTATTGATTAGCATCGGCAAAAGGACAGTTTTTCTTAGCGATCCAGTTTTGTGCTTATTTAATTAATATCTGCATATATTCCTGCGTTGTATCCACTGCCATTTGTCAGCAGCATCTACACTAATTGATGATTAGACAAAACGTAAGAATTATTAATAAATTGTGTATACAAGTCTATTTATAAGTGTTCTTTATTTTATTTCTTTCTGCACATAAACTTCGAGCACAAATTGCACGAAGTTTATATGCAGGTCTAGGCGTTGACGGTTTTCATAATTGCAGCCAAATAGCCAGCGAAGTTGTGACACCAATCGTCACGGAAACAAATCCACCTAGTTTGTTTAGCTGCAAATGATCTTAATCTTTAATCTTTAATCAAAATTAGGGCGCCCCGAAGTTCCCATAAAAATTGTATGGAACTAACCCAAAGGAGAAGTCGGATAGGCTCCAAAGGAATAAATATTTCTCTTCGAAAAGCAATGGAGTAAAAGTAAATATTGATAAAAATATACAAAAATCATAATATTTGTATGGGAGCCCCCCTAAAGGAGGGTCAGAGGGGATGGGTCCCAAAGGAAAAAATGTTTGATTTAAGAATCTTAACATATTAATCCTCTCCGACCCTCCCTTAGGGAGGAAATATTGATTTACTTAACAGAAAGCTGATAGGGGGTTGCCCCCTCCATGTAGCACGAAAACCTAGGGTGCCCCAAAAATGCTGACTTTAGATTCGGACTTAGCGCACCCAGAAACTGAGAAATCTCTTGGGATTTTCAAAAACTTCAATTTTGTTGTACTGTGAATTATCATATATTGTTAAAATTATATTTTCATGCAATCTTTAATCAAAAATGGGGCGCCTCGAAGTTTATCGTGCAATGGACTATGGTGTAATGGACTTCTTTGCTTAGAATTGAACGTAGGATCAGAAACTAAGTGTCCTTTGGTAGCAAAAAAAAAAATTGAGCCGCTCTAATGAATATACATTTTTTTTAATATATGATATATTTTAAATATATGATATATTTAAAAACATTGTTTTGAAAACATTTGTGTTTAAAGGAGTATTCCTGGATGGAAGGCTGTTTTTGGACCCTCTTTGAAAAACTTCTCATTTGAATACGCAAAGAGTTATTTAAATTCAGTTTTTTTTATTGTATTAAGAACATATTAAATTAAATTAAAAATTTTTTTTCTTTGTAACGTACGAAGGCTGTTCAAAAAGTTGTCGGCCTTCAAAGTTGGGCGTCGAAAAAAAAGGTATGCTGCTTGCAGCCCGGATAGCTCGACTTCGGATCATCTGAAATGGAAAAAATAAACGGCGTTAGATTCAATACAGATGTAATTCTAGTGCCTACTTCAGTTATAATTTTTCGATTATTTTGTACAAAATGGCGTTCATTGAAAAATGAAAAATCGATTTTGGGTCTTTTTTTTTTTAGTTTTGTGTAAAAAAAGGGTAAAAATTGTTTAAAATTGTGATTGAGGTTGTGACCAGAATGGTGACAATTCTGCGTCAATTGCACTTTATTTCATCAAAATCGGTTGAGAACTACGGGCGCAATCTGGGCCGCAAGCTCGCAAAACGTGGTTTCGAGATAAACGCGTTTAAGTTTGAAGTTATTTTTTTGCCTTAAAAAAAAAAAAAAAAAAATGAAAATAAAAAATTTGAGCATGCAGTTGTAGAAACTCGACAATTCTGCGTCGATTGCAACTTGTTTCATCAAAATCGGTTCAGTAGAACCGGAGAAAAGTAACTTCGAAGTTCAAAAACGTGAATTTGAAAAAACTCAAAGAAAATTTTAGGCAATAACACATTTTTTTTTTTTTGTGAAATACTTACATATATCAATCTGCAATGCCAGCCTAATAAAGAACTCCTTCCTCTTCTTCAAAAATTGAGGACTCAGTGGCTCTTTGTGCTCTTCGGGCAGTTCTACCTTCTTTTGATGCGGCCAGAGCTCTGACAGAGATCCGAGACATGACGAAATCATATGTGACGTTGCCAATTGGGATGCCCATTAGGTTCATTATTTGAAGTATTGGCAAAAAACCTTCGTTAAATATGACAGTTGCAATATAATTGGCAATCTCAATAGTGCGTGTCATCATCTCTTTCGTGTTGGTTACCACGAAACTGGCATTTCAAGGGACGAGTTTTTCGATTGCTACCTGTATTTCTTTTATTTTTATTTCTTTTACCTTTTCTATCCATTGTCTTTGGCACAAACAAACATTTTTATCAAAATTGTACTTTTCAAAACTGTATGCTCGAGCGTGCGCGGTTTATAACTCAATTCAAAGTAATCTAAACTCTGCCAACATTCGAATACCTAAGCTATAAAATGTGTATTCATTTATTTTTAAAATGCGTATCCAAACACGTTATTACCTGTTAAAGAACGCGTTGAACGAAATTCGGTGGTTGCTTCAAACCGTTGCATTCAAAAAGTAGGCAAATTAAGCAAATCGCATTTTGGCGAAAACATTGCTGGACAAGACGCCATATCTCCTAAAGTATTTCGAATTTCAAAAAACCCTCTTAGGACGATATTCTCAAATCCAAGCCAAATATAAATATAAAAATATGCAACAAAAAAATCGAACAAAAATGTTTCCAAGCCAGGAATACCTCCTTAACTTAAGTGAAATCGTTTAAAGCTCTATTTTAAAAACATATTCGCATGTGCCGTAGTTATGCTAGGCAAACATGTTTGGTGAGCTTTTTTGTTGTTATTGTTTTACGCGTACGAGAGAAAAGCTTATTTTTCATTTTATGCGTAAAACACTAACAACAAAAAAAGCTTACCAAACATATTTGCCTAGCATAACCACGGCATTAATATGAACACAGTAGATGTGTAGATTTTGCACGCTTTTAAGAAATTTTGATATTTTTTCTTGTTTCTTATGATATTATAATTTTATATGTGATATATTATATTGATAACAGATATTATGATGTTATATACGAGATAACATATAAAAGAATTTTCATTTATATTCGGACTAATTTAAGAAGCAGCTGCATTCAAATGAATGTTTATTGTTTTATTTAATAAATACATTGTATTTTATACAAAAAAATGACACATTTTACAAGGTCAGTTTGAAATTTAATTAACTAGTCAAATTTGTTTCTCTGTCTTAGAAATATTTAGCAATTATTAAACTTACGCTTTTCATTTCCATTTAATAACATAACATTCCGAAGCAAATAATTATAATTTGATTGCTAACCTAAACGCTGTTTGTTTCACATAAATTTAATAGTTATCAACAAAAGCCACAAAGCACGCACACTAATAATAACACATTCGCACACATACAAAGCTAAGTAAAAAATAAAAAAAAAAAAATAGCCGAGCACTAGACCGACCACACCAAAATCGACCTAATTTCCTTTTGAAGCGGAAATGTTCAACATTTCCAGCACATTAACTAAAAAGCGTTTTTGGCTAACCACAGAAAGGGAAAAATAAAACATTATATTTAATAGATTGTCAAAAAAGAACAACAAATTCTGTGCAAAACAGCCCCCCATCTCAAACAACAGCTTAAAAAGAGCAACAAATAATGCAGCCTATGAATTAACGTAGACATATTTATTAGCAGACACGGTGTGACATGCTGACCATGTTGATTTTTGACCAACTAAAATGGCAACACGACACGCAGTATGCTGGCAATACTGGTGACAATGTTGTTAGTCATGCTGCCGCTAATGTAAGCCAAGACAAACTTCCTCACCCACACACACATACACACACACACGGACACAATGAGAAGCAAATTTTCCCACACCACTTGCAGCGAGGGGAAATTACAATTTCCCTTGCACCGCACCCGCAACAGTATGAACTAGGACGAGTTGTTGACTTAATTAGGACACGCATAAAAAGTTAAGGTTGGCTTAAGTTGACTCTAAGGCGTTTTTGTTGTTATTTTTTTTTTTTTTTTTTTTTTTTTTTTTGTTTTGAAGTCATTGGGCCAAAAGCCAAGTCATTTGACACCATGACACCGTTTAACGTGCATTTCGAACAGTTGCAACATCATTTTCACCATAATTTTAAGTTCCGTTTTCACTTTGTTCATGTTTGGCGCACATTTGTCCTGGGTATTGTCCACAATCTTTTTGTGGACGAACATATCGTACGTCTTTTAGAGAATCGTGTTTAACAAATCGGCGGCGACTATTAATGTAGGCATACATCAGGCAAAATCTTTATCGGATATGACCATCAATGTAATTTATTAAGTGTTGTTGTTTTTGTAGCAAATGCCTCTTACCTTATGTGGATGTCAGTTACATGTTATGCTACCCTGTAGGAAAATCAACTAATTTAAAAGTAGTTGATAAAGTAGTTTTTTGTCAACCACAACTAGTTGAAATTCTGACTTTTTCCATAGAACGAACTAACTTATTTTGTATGGTGATGTCCGCTAAATAAGTCAATTGACTGTCGTCTGCATATATTTTCAACTACTTGTTAAATTAGTTACATTTAAATTATTTTTTTAATTGCTCTTAAATAACCAATTGAAAACTATTACTGATGGCCAAAAGTTAATAATATTTGATGAAATAACATGGTTAAATATATACGAGTATAAGCTTGTAATCTAATAAAAATTTTCAATTAAAACATGCCAACATCAGAGTAGTTGCCGCCTTAATATAATTCAAAGTAGTTCATATACTGGTTTATTTTAAACTAGTTTTTTAATTAGTTGTTTTAATAAACAAGTTAGTTTGTTCCTATAGGGTAGTGTATTGCTGTATTTGTATTAGTGAGTTTGGACCTGAAATTTCTTGTTGTTGGCTGAGATAACTGCTTAAATTTAATGACGTTGCTTTGGCAAAAGCAATCGGAAGCGCACCTCTGTAGACTGAATAAGATGACATATTTGCGTGATTATTCAAATAAAAGCTAGAAATTATTTCAGATTTTGAACTTTTTTAAAATAACTTATTTTATATCGAGTGAAAATTTATCACTCAAAGCTACCTCAAACAGAAAGACTTTGCTTTTAATTATATAACTTTTATACTTAAAAGTGTGGGTCAACAAGTCACAAAATGTTTTTCAAAAATATTAAATTTCAATGATCTATAAATAACACTATGCCACAAAAAAACACTTTTGGAAAAATAACGGGATCCCACGGTATTGGTTCGATACTATGATCAAAGGAGAGTAAAACACTTGCTGGGTTTTGAAAGTTTGGCGCTCGTTTTTTTTTTAGGGCCCATATAATATTGTGGCTTTTAGTGATTTTGAGAAAAAATTATACCATCAGTTTTTGTTCAACAGCTCCGTCAGAAATAGAGATATCGGCTTATTGTCTTTGACAAATTTGTAGCTAACAGTCCAATAAACAAATAAGAAAAACGAAGCATACTCGTAAAATAGTTTTTTGCTACATTTTTTTTAATTAAGTGCCAAAAAAAAATTAATTTTTTTTTTGCTTTTTTGTGCATAACTTGAGCTAAATCCAAATTTTTCCTATACTATTAATCACAAAAATTGTAGCCAAGAAAAAATTTAACAACTTTTGTGATCTGAACGTGTCTACACTACTTAAAAATCATTTTTTAAGAGAAAAATATCGATTTTTAGAGCTGTTTTCGCCTACTGAACTAAGCATTTTTTCAAAAAATTGGAGAATTGGAAATTGGATGCGACTTAAGTTAATTGTGTTGTTCAAAACTCTATATTCCAAAATTGTATAACATTTATTAAATCATTCTTTATTGATCCCGCATCATTGATTCGCATTTTTACAAGTCTTAACGCAGATTCTTCGTTAAATTTCTCATATATTTCTGACATTCTAATGTATATAACCAAGGACTGGAAAGAATACACCTGATGCTCTTTTACGATGAATATATCGATCCGATTTGCGGTTTTCTGTGTAAATGTTTTTCTATTTTTATTTGTATTATCAACATATTAAATAATTGGCTTTGTTAAACATTTTGAGAAATTAACTATATTGATTATTTTTTTGGCATATTTTTGACTTTTTAATCGATGCATAAGCCTTTTTTCTGAAGTGCCTTTTTTCTGATAAAATCTATTTAGAAGAATCTATTTAGACGAACAAACTATATTACTTTGACCCAAAATTTTGATTCTGAGAGCTGATCGTTTAAATTAAATTGCCGCTATTTTTGTGACAAATAAAAAAACTTTCCTGCCAGTGATTTTCCTCTACGTAACGGCTATAATTGTTGACAATTTTGGTGCAGATAACGTCGACAGTTTGGAGAGAATATCGACAATTTGCAAACAATTTGTTGACAATGTCAAAAAATCGAAATTTATTTGGATATTTAAGGTCATTGCTGAGTATTCATATAGAAAGTTTTTAATATTAAGTTACCACTAAAGACCTCATTCTTGTGAAAAAAACCCTATTTTTGTATAAATTTTGGCCCTTTTACAACTAAGCCAATACCATTCCTGCTGCTGCTGCTTCGACTTACGATTTTGCAAACAGTTTCAGTCAATCAAATCGATGGACTGCCGAAGTTGTCCACTGCCGAAGCACTTAGCGAACTATTGAAACTAGTTTTCTGCAAGGTTGATTTATAAGATTGTCGCAAGGGAGAGAGCGAGTACCCATAATTGTCAAATCGAAGTTGACAGCTCATAGAAAATCTGCAAGTGCTCTCTATTATCATCCGTTTTTCTATCGTAGTCATTTGCACAATTGGCTGGTTTTGACAATTATGGGTACTGAGAAGAGAGTGCGATCAGCCCTGCGACTAATTTATAAATCAATCTTGGTTTTCTGCTTATGCTTATGCTGCGACTGTTTGATTTTTCGAAAGCACTAGTTACCCAGCGTCCACACGTGCAAGTGCGAGTTCGAAAAACTCAATACATCCAAATATTTTTACTAGCACACTCATGGCAGAATTATAAGGTATGGCCCAAGGTTCATTAATATAGGTTAAGCCACTTGAGAGAAGCTCGGTCGAACTGTCAGAATGGACGAAAGGAAATCAAAAAAAAAAAAAATGAATCTGTACAATTTTTAGCTAACAGCTACTTTGACAGTTCGAGCAAAGGCGAAAAAGAGTGCTTTTCTCTCAGGTGACTTAACCAATATTAATGAATCTTGGTATGGCAGACTCGGAGAGGAATGAAGTAGAAAGCAGAATAAAGCGGGCTCACGTTTCGCAGTTGTTTTTAGGTTAAGACTGATACAGGTTTTCTTTTAAGCAATTTTAAGACTTCTTTCACATTTTATAGTTTTTATTACACTTTTTTTATAATATTTTCACTCAAATTATCACAAATTTAACACACTGCTGCTGCACTGTTTGAAACTTGGAAGCATAAAATATTTTCTTCATTTGCTCAAGAAGATCATTTTTTAAAAGAAAAATATCGATTTTTAGAGCTGTTTTAGAGAGTTTGTTTTTGCATTCGATACGATCAGTCGTTGTATGAACTTCATGCTGTTAAGTTGCGGCCCCTCGATTCTGCATTGCCTAAGGTTGCGAACATAGTGAACACTTATTGCTGAGCTGAGCCAAAAAATACATTGGAGCAATATAGCTACCAAGTCATCCATCTATTTTGCTCCAATATGTAAGAACCGTGTATAAACCGTGTAAGAATCGTCATTTTATATTTAGTAGTATCAACAGAGTTTTCGATCATAGGACATAGTCAAACCTAATGCTTCATTAAAAAATTGAATTATTTAGTGATGGATTTTCATCAACTGAATAGTTAAAATTGAAGTCTCAACATCGTATTATAGGTACATCGTCAAGTTTTCTGGTTAATCTTTTTTCGAGTAGTAGAAGCTTTTATAGAATAAATCATAAAATTTTCGAATAAAAAGAGCTCTCTTCCGAATTGCTCACTAGAGGGGCCACATATATGAACTGGTTCGACAATTTTTTAACCTTCAACATTTATTCTGAACACATCTAACTCCTATCTGTCACCCTTCTAGAAGTCCCAATGCAGAAAACACAAAAAGGTTGCTATGTTTCCTGTCTGCCTACACAGAGAAAAAGAAGCAATAGGTAAATCACCTAAGTCGGATTGGGTAAAGATAATTGTATAGGAATTATAAACTTATGCTTATTCTACTTACTTACTTACTTAGATGGCCGTGACAACCCGTGTCCGGATTTCGACCGACCTCATCAGCTCTCGCCAGGCGCCTCTGCTTTGCGCGCGCCTTCTCCAATCGGATACACCAAGTGCGGTTAGGGCTTCCTCAGCCTGGTCCATCCATCGGAGGCATGGTCTCCCTCGTCGTTGTTGACCAGCGACCCTCGCCTCGAGCACCTTTTTCGCTGGAGCTTCGTCGTCCATACGATGGACATGACCCAGCCAGCGTAGTCGCTGCACAGTTATACGCCGAACTACGTCAATGTCTCCGTAGAGCTCATACAGCTCGTGGTTCATTCGGATGCGATAGTCATCGCCGACTCGAACAGGACCGAAGATTTTGCGAAGAACTTTTCTCTCGAACACCCCCAGAGCAGCTGCGTCAGTTTGCGAAACTACCCATGCCTCAGCGCCATAAAGCAGCACAGGTAGAACGAGCGTCTTGTAGAGTGTTAGTTTTGTCGATCGAGAGAGGGCTCTGAAACTTAGTTGCTTACTGAGCCCGTAGTAGCACCTATTAGCAATTATTGTTCTTCGCTTTATCTCCAGGCTGATTTCATTGTTGGAATTAATGGCGGTGCCAAGGTAAACGAACTCCTTGACTACTTCAAAGTTATAGCTGCCGGATGAAACGTGGGAGTCTAAACGCCACGCTCCCTTGTTTGTAGACAGCATATACTTTGTTTTACCCTCATTTATCGTCAAACACACTTTGGCTGATTCCTTTTCGATAGCGGCGAAAGCAGCGGTAACATCTCTCTTGGTTCTGCCAACAATATCAATATCATCAGCGTACGCAAGGAGCTGGAAACCTTTATAGAAAATGGTGCCATTACGATGCACACCGGCCTTTCGTACGATCCCCTCCATGATGATGTTGAAGAGATCGCAAGACAGTGGATCGCCTTGCCTGAAACCTCTTTCGGTATTGAAGGTTTCGGAGAGGTAATTTCCTACCTTGACGGAGCTGCGTGTGTTGCTCAACGTCATTCTGCAAAGTCTGATCAACTTTGCAGGTATACCGAACTCAGACATTGTTGCGTATAGGCAATCCCTTCTCGGGCTATCGAACGCAGCTTTAAAATCGACAAAGAGATGGTGTGTGTCAATTTGATTTTCGTGGGTTTTCTCCAGGATTTGTCGTAGCGTGAAAATCTGGTCTATGGTGGACTTACCAGGTCGAAAGCCACACTGATAAGGTCCAATCAGTGTTTTTGTAATCGGCTTTAATCTTTCACACAGTACGCTTGAGAGAACTTTATATGCGATGGAAATAAGACTGATACCTCTATAGCTGGCGCAGATTGTAGGGTCTCCTTTCTTAAGTATAGGGCACAGTACACTGAGGTTCCAATCGTCGGGCAAGCTTTCTGCTAGCCATATTTTGCTGATGAGCTGATGCATGCGCCTTATCAATTCATCGCCGCCGGTTTTAAACAATTCAGCTGACAGGCCGTCAGCACCCGCTGCTTTATTGTTTTTGAGTCGTTGGATAGCAACTCGAACCTCTTCATGGCTAGGTGGTGAAACTTCCACTCCGTCATCGTCGATTGGTGGCACTGCACTGCGCTCTCGATGGGCGGCATTGGTGGAATCGTCGCCAGTAAGTAAATTGGAGAAGTGCTGTATCCACAATCTAAGCACACACTGTGTATCCGTATTCAGATCTCCATTTTCGTCTCTGCAAGTGGATGCTCCGGGCTTGAAACCTTGGGTTAGACGCTTAACCTGTTGATAGAATTTTCGTGCATCCTATGCTTATGCTTATTCACCTAAGCAATTTATTGCTTAATACATTGCTTTGAAAGCACATACTTCGATACCTTGCCAAAAAAAAATATTTGATTCACCTAAGCCCAAATCCAAAAATTCAAAATTAAAAAACAACTAGCATGGATGGCTTAAGCATAGTTTTGAGCTATTTTTTGCAAAAAATAAAAACAGCTGCGTCATTAGACACACGAGAGCAGGAGAGCTTTAATAATTTGATGGTATTTTTTTTTAATTAAACCACTTTTAAATTTAAAAATAACATAAAGTAAATTAAAAAATACACGTTAATATTCACACCAGTAAATTTTATTACATTTCACCAAAACGAAAAGAAAAGAAAATACAGGTGCGTCGTTGGACACACGAGAGAAGCGAAGCTTTTTCACAGTTTCATACACACAGAGGAAACATTTGAAATTATAAAATTTTCGGGTATAATTTTCCTAAGACCTTCGGCCAGAATGGGTTATCTAAGTATTTTTTTAATACAACAAAGGGAATTTAGGCAATCCCATTATTTTGCCATTAGGCAATTTATGCTAGAACTTGTGTGTTCTTTTAAAAGCCTTCTGCTAAAATGGGTTGCTGTAGATTTAAGGCAATATTAAAAAAGAAACTTGGGTATGTTATACTTATACTACTAGTGAAGATTTTCTAAGCCCTTTGCAAAAAGCGCTTGTGTTGTTCTCTTAGGATTTGTTTGTTTTTTTCATATTTTCAGCTTTGTTTAACACCTTTTTCAGATTTTTATTTTTAATTTTTTAATCAACTTAATTGTTACTTCATATCAACTCATCACTAGTCTTGCGTGGTTCCCGCTGTGGTACACTATTCAGCTTTATGTTTTACTTGCTTCGTCAGTGTAAGGAATAAATTGCTGCGAAATACATGCACGTTGTTACAAATGATAAGAAAAGGAAAGCAAATAATGACCGCGTATGACAGAAAGAGCAGCAATGAGAGAAAAGATTGTAAGAACCCCAATTTGCTTTTGCCCATTTATTACTTTTTGGCATTAAATACAATGTTGGCATGACCAAGTTGACAAAAAACTTATGAAATTTGCACAAATTTCTTAGGCTTCATACAAAAATAGTTAACCAAGTCGTTTTAGGCAAAACGCCGTAGGTATTGTTCTGTGTGTAGATTTGATTATTTAATGTTGTTTTTAAAGAACTTAAATTCAAAAATTTAAAACAACATTGAAAAACTTAAAAGAACACACTTTAATATTCACACCAGTAAATTTTATTGCATTTCATTATTATTTTTTTTTTTTATTTTATTTATTTTATTACATGTTACAGTCATTGTTAAAACAAAAGCATGTACTAACAGCACAAGCGCATTTACATAAAAAAAAAAATTACTACTTCGCCCTTCGCGAGGATCGATCTCACAACCCTCTGATTACAATACTTACTCTCTTGCCACCAAACCAAGCAAATTTGTTGAGTTTTGGTGTTAATTTAATATTAAATATATAACTGCAGCTATGTTAACAGTTGCTAACAGATGGCGTTACCAAATTGAGGCGTTACCAGTGTTGTCACTTACAAATTTTAGATAGTGGTAAGTTGAGTCTAAAATGAGTGGTGAATTTTAAAAAACGTTGGAATATATTTTTCTTCTTAAGGAAAAATTCGACTGAAATCCTACAGCAAAACAAATCATAAGAAGTATACCATAAAGCAAGTTTTTTCACGATGAATTAGTTTTACTGCAAATAATTCTCTTATAATGTTCTTCAAACAGCACTAATATATAAAATATTATATGCAATAATAAATTAAATATGATATGAAATAAAATATCTAAAATTGTAATTATAATGCAGTAATGTTTATATAAATATATTAAAACGTGATAGATTTTAAAAATATTAAAATAGTGGTGGAAACCAAAAAAGTGATAGATTTACACAATTGTGGAAAAGTGGCAATACTGATGCTTCTTGTAGCAAGTGGCTTAGCAGCTACCCAAACCACACAAATACATGAATATATTATTGGATGTGCAGTAACATAGCTTCAATTGCACTTAATACTGAATCAATGCTTTTACATTAGGAGGGTGATTGGCTCAGTGAATTGGGTATAGAACTCCAGTCTGAGGTTGACGGGTTCGAATCCCCACAGCAGTCGGAGAAATGTTTTTTATATTTGATATATTAAATTGTCTTGTTGTTAAAAACGCAGAAACAAAAAAAATCTTATAAAATTCTACGAAAAAATCTGTTGAAAATTTTTCAGATTTCACTCTAAGCAAATCACAGAACGAGGAGTAAAAAGCTTCGCTTCAAAAAAATTTCTTTGCCCGCCGTGCCGAATCGAACCTGGGAACTTTTGGTGCCAGTCCATCACTCTACCCACTGACCCAAGCAGCCTTGCTGCCATTTGCTGACATAACTGCAGCTATGTCAACAGATGCAGTATGTCGCAGTATTCTGTTGATAGCCATACAACAAAAATCTTTTAATAGAATATTGTGTATGCTGCAGCATAGCTTCATAGCATAGTTGTAATTAATATTGAATAAATCACTCCGCGTAACGAGGAGTTTGGCTCAATGCGTAGTGTAGTGACTTCACAGACAGTGGTATCGGTTGGTTGTGGGTTCGAATCTCAACGGCATGCGAAGTAAAAATTTGTGTATTTGATATTTTATTTAATTTTATGTTCTTGTTATAATAGACGTCAAGCAGCACAAAAAGACGAGAAGTCATTAACTTCTTAGAAAAAAACGGTGTGATAAAAGAAAAATTTGTGTTGTTGCCGATTTCAGAGGTGGCAGCTTAAATAAAAAAAAGGAAAATAAAAAAAACCAAAACCCGAACAAAAGTTATATTTTTGAAATTCAATTGTAGTGTATAAAAAATAACTTAAATGCTTGGTAAACTTATCACCCAAATAAAAATTGGCAAGTCAACATGTAAAACTTAGGCATTTTGATAAAGTACTTGGGTGGCTGAAAACTGGCAAAGCCATCTTATAAATTATACTAGGTTTTTTTTTCAATTTAACATAAGTTTTTTTCTTGCTGTAGTTGCTGAATCAGAAATGCAGACATCAACAGTGAAAACCTTAATAATGCTAACGTTAACAGTGATAAAATTAACAGTAGTGAAGATATAACATTGCCTAGGTTAACATTGCTGACGTTTACGTTGCTGAGGCGAATTCATAATTTTTACCACTACTTAAAAGTCAAGCCTCAACACTCTTGAAGAAGTTTTTACTTCTTTTTTTTAAATTTTTCTCAAATTTTATCAAACAAAAAGAAATCATGTCTACCATTTAAAAAAATTTCACTGTAGCTTTAATTCTTCCACTTCTCTGTCAATATTTGAACATGCAATGTAAATTCTCTGTAAGCTCTGTAAGCCACATCTTAACTATTTTAAGATTGAGAACTTTCAATAAAGATTTAAAAAAATTCTAAATAACTACAGAAGCATTAAAAAAAAACATCACAAAAAAGCGAATTACTTACAAAAAACTAACAAAGACACTTTTCATCTATCAAAATGTTTTGCTCAAGATATTCAATAAATGTCTACTTAACTTTACCAAGTCACAACTATTAAATAGTTTATAAGAAAATCCATGTCAATTCTTAAGCCCCGCCCACTTCAATCTAAACCATTTGTGCATCAAGTGGACCTTTCTACTCGCTCGCAACATTAATTTACTAACATGTCGAGGCAAACCGGACGTTCTTAGCACAAACTAAAGCCAAAAGGTTGCCAAACATGAATTAATCTTAATTTTGGTTTTATTACTGTCAAGCAGGTTTTTATAGACATTGCAGCAAATGCTTGACATGTTGTTAGCTGCTGCTGCTGCTGCTGGAGCACAGCGGATGTCTTTACACAAACAACAAAAAACAATAACAAGGAAGTAGAAAAAAAAATACGTAAGATTACAATGGCGCACGCAAAAAGTAACTGCAAATTAAATATGATCCTAGGAGCTACAGCAAGAAACAGCAACAGTGGGCAATGGTAGTCCACCTTAAATGGACCACCAAAGTTCAAGTCGTCGTTGAGCTTGATGTACAATCCAAAGGAAAACCAGCACAAAGGAGAAAGACAGAGGTTGAGACAAATAGTTGGAAAACTTTGAGTGAACACTAAGAAAGAAATACTAGCAAGAGTTGTAGAACAGCGGTGGTAGCAGGTTCGGCGGACTAATAAAAGAAAAACATGTAAATTCAAGGTTTACGACAACGACTTCAAACCAGGGTCAACACTGTAGTCCTGGCCATGCTAGGCAACGCGTAGAACGAATGAATGTTGGTGTGTCCGTTCAGCTGTCTGTTGCTGTTGAGTTCAAATAAAGAGCAAAAACTTTTGTCATTTAATCAAAGTTGCAACTTTTGTCAGAGCGTTAGAATTTTCTATAAGGATAAGAATAGAAGAAAAAAAGACTCATTTGCAGGAAGTTCACAGAAAGTTAATTTAACGCCCACTTGAAATGTGGGTGTGTTACAAAGTGTTGTTGGTCAAAAAAAAAAAAAAATGAATGTTTTAAACAAATTTGCTCAACAATAACAACAACTACCATAACAACACAAATAACAAAAATTATTCGCTTATAATATAATGCTAATTAAGTAGCAATAAAATATGTGCATGGTCATGATCTTAGTATTGAAAAAAATTTCCAACAATTTTAACAGCAGCTGTCAGCTAACATTTTTCTCCTATTTAACCAGTTAAGTATTGGAACTTTTTTTTTTTTAATATGTATTTATTTTCCTAGACTGTCATCAATATCTTTATGCAGCCGCTTGCCAACAACTCCTTTGACTGTCTTGTCTAAAAACCATTAGTCTCTTTGCCTTCATATTGTACTCTGGAATCATTACTTATATCCCCTTTTATTAATATTCTTTCTGAACTCATTTATTGACTTACTCTTGCATCCCTTAGCTCTTTAACAAATTTCCCTCTTGGTCATCAGCAGCTCGTCCACTGAAGTGCCGGTATCTTCTCCATGTACCACACCGTAATAGCCATTCCGCTATTCCCTAAATGCATTATATGGCTGCATGGTGGCCATAATTTGGCTGCTTTGACTTACATGTTTGCCTTATTTTTTGTTTATTTCCTTTCATTTTCCGTACGCTCATTTTATTGCTTCCCTTACTTATTTCAACTTCCCTCTTTCTATGCGTTTTTGTGAAGTTCCTGAAGTAATCGTACTAAATGAAAATTGATTGAATTCGATTAAGTTATTTTGGTCAAGTTTTGGCTTGAAGTTGTGTTCGTATTGTGCCGTATACCAAGTATTACAACAAATTTACGAGTGGAAATTGATCCACGTAGTGATTAATGCCCCAGCATGCCGCATATTAAGATACTTAGACCTCATTTCAATCTAACATTCAAGTGTAAGTAATGGAGTGGTTTCGGCGGTAAAATATATATTACTTTATTAGAAACAGAGTGTATGCGAATAACCAGTTATATACCGCTGGGTTAAGCAGTGCATGTTAAGGGGCGTAGTAAGGATTTATATTTATTTTGGACATTTTTTTTTTTGCATCTAAATATGTTATAAGTTCATAAATCAATAGATATTTAAGTAAAAGTTTGGCAACTGTAGGGCTTGGAAGTTTGTTGTCCTTCATTCTTATTAAAATTAAATAATCTTTTTTTTTTATAAACTTATTTTTCAAGACGATTTTATATTTATTTTTATTGCTTTAATAACAAAATTATTGTAGTAGTATTATTGCAGTAGAAAATTATTGAAAAATCTTAAAAATATAAATTTCAAAGTAAAATGAGATTCTCTTAATTCATATAAGCAAGTACAAACAAATATTTATAACAAGTGACAAATATTTATAACAAGTAAAAGAATCAAGTCACTACATCACTCCCCCCCAGTGTAACGAAAAAAAATCTAGTAAGGAATGGAGCTTCGGCAGGCTAAAGAATACACTCCGCGTCAGGTAGGATAGGTTCACTGCTTTAAGGAGGGACATGACATTCGCGGCAGAGAAAATAGACCTTTTTTTAAAAATTCATAACTCAGTCAAAAGCAAACATTTTTTCAAAATATTTTTTATTATTGTAGAGAATTGAACAAATTACAAGAAAAAAAATTCAAAAAAATATATTTTTCACTCCAACATGGTTTTATAGAGCTCCAAGCTGGCGGCAGAGAAAAAAACGGGGCCTCGTGGTTGCAGCGCTGGGAGTTGCAAAAATTGTCCGATCTGGAAAAAAAATGACTTTTTTAAATCTTAACAAAATTGGTTATCGTATGACACGAGCTTTTTTTTAAAATTTTTTTTAATTTTTGATGATGTTCCAAATTTGAAAGTGTCTTTTTTCGAAAAAAATATTGGCTTTAAAAATTCATAAAAAGTCGATAAAAAATTTAAAAAAAAGCTCGTGTCATACGATAACGAATCAACTTTAAAAAAATACAAAAAAAAAAAAATTTCGTCAAAAAATGAACCCGCTAGTGCCGCAACCAGTACGAAAAACATGGTTTCGAGATAAACGCGTTCAAAGTTTGTGAACAAAGAAAAAAAAGGTTACCTTCAATCTGCCATGCCTGCTTCGTACTGTATGCCTTCGTTATCTTGTGTTGTGCTGTTTCTTATAGTTTTTTGCAATCGTTTAGCAATTCGAGCTTCTTTTGAAGCTTCATATGCCTTCACTCTGGCGCATTTCAAACGATTTGCATCATTTCCTTTGGACAAAACAGTCCATAAGTCCACAAAACAGTTGCGTGGCCGACAGTTCTTTCCCAAGAACGCGCATAGTGGCAGCAAGTCTCCTATTGATTTCATACGCTCTACCGTTTATCAATGGTGATGAATTTATGGTTTTAATCAGTGTTGCCATTAATTTTTTACAAAATGTGCTAAAAGGCAAAAAAAAAAGCTAAAAAATGCTAAAAAAAAATAAGTGCTAAAAAAAATGCTAAAAAAAATACAGTTAAAAAAAAGCTAAGAAATAATAAAACCTTATATTTCCATTTTTTAGAGCATTTTAATAAAATAATTTTAGTAAATAAATCACATTTCACTTTGACTAAAACTTATGTAAGTTTTAAGTAAAAAAAATTAAAATTATAATTATTATAAATAAATTTTTAAGCCCTTCGTGGGTCATATGACGACGAAAAAAGTTGAAAGCTTTCAAAACTAAGTTTAAGAAAAGGCAATAAAGGTTTAAAATTTATATGCAAAATTCTACAAAACATACAAAATTCGAAAAGTAAAACAAAGCATAGAAATAAAATGAAATTATAAGCTATTAAATGAATACATCTTTATTTATAAGTCCATAACTATATCCGATAAAACTTCCTCATCGTCAGATGAATTAATATGATAATACACTGACATACGCTTTTCAAAAACTTTTAATAACTCTTCTGTAATTTGAAAATCATGACAGCATTTTTTAAATCTTTTGAGTGAACATCTTACAATAAGAAGTGCATTAAGCAACTGTAATTTCATTTTGTTTCTATGTTTTGTTTTCACTATGTTCATAGCACTAAATATGCGGTCAACTTCAGCATTGCTAAATGGCAAGACAAGAAAATTAAATACAAAATTTACCAATTCAACAAAAGGGTTTTCGTTAAGTGCATTTTTATACTGTCGCACCTCAATCCAAAATTCAACCGTTGAACTTAAATTTGTCCATTTAAAAGATGGAAGTTTTTTCCACTGTAAGTTTATAGATGTAATTTCATCAATACTATATTTATCTTTTTCATTTTCCATGTTTGAAAATAAGCTAGGCTTAACAATTTTTAAAGAGCTCTCAACAGAGAAAAAGTCTAGTTTTTTTAAAGTTTCGATGTTTTTAGGTAATCGTTGACGCAATTGTTTAATTAAATTTATTCGGAAATTCTTGCAAGTTTCCCTTATTTGCTTTTCTGTGTCTATATCGATACTTTTTTTAAATTTAGTTTTAATAAATTGCTCGAAATTGTATGAAAAATTTGGAACAGGTATAAGAAAAGAATGCAAATCAGAACTTAACGGATCGAAATCTTGGCAATTATAGACTATCATATTACATGAGAAAGCTAGCAATATATTGACTTCAGCAAAAAGTTTTGTAGGATCGGCTTTATTACTTTCAAACATCAGATTTATTTTTTGTACTTCTTTTAAAACCGGTTTTAAAAATTGGAGGTACGCTAAATTTTCATCAACATATAATTTAGACAGAATTTTTGCTTTATGACATGACTCATTCAAAGATGCTATCTCAAAATGCGTCTTTAATTCGAGCCACTGATCAGCAATTCGCTTGACTGCTGTTTCAATGGATAGCCACCTCGTATCGCAGGCTTTAACGATTTTTAATGGCTCATGTCCGTCATTAATTGCTGCAAATATTTTACAATACGCATTTTGTCTAAATGCTGATTTCGAAAACCAGTTGTAGGTTTCAGACATTAAAAACTCTATTTCATTTGGAAGGCTCTTTGCAGCACTAGAAACAGCTAGTTGAATGGAGTGGCAAATACATGGTACTAGAATTATATTTGGGTTGTACTTTTTTAAACGTGTAATCACTCCATTATTTACACCGACCATAACGCTTGCGTTATCAGTGCCAAGTCCCTTACAATTTGTTTTTTCGAGATTAAACTCGTTTAAAGTTTTAAGTATTGCTAATACAATGCCTTCTGCAGTGCTATTTTCAAGCTCAACCAATTCTAAAAATGTATTTATAACTTCTTTTAGAGTTTCGCTGTAATAACGTATTACAATTCCTAAATATTTTTTAACACTAACATCTGTTGATTCATCTATAATTAAACTAAACGATGAATCTCCGATGTCTGATTGCAGCTGCTTTTTAAAGAATGGATATAAGATATTTTTTAATATGCCACTGCATTTGGTTCTACCTAGACGCAATTCTTCCGCTACTTTGATGTCCGAAAACATACTTTTTTGCATTATAGTCAAATGATCAATCGATCTAATTGACGTGTGACATGCAGCGTATATTGCATTTTTAATTTCAGCTATTTTTAAGTTGCTATTGAAACTTGACTTCACTATCGGCAAAGCAGAAACCGTCCCACTGGAAAAAGGAGCAATGGCTTTAATATGCTTTGATGATCTTGAATGTGCAATCAGGACGGAAAGTTTTGTCACTAATTTGCAGAAGCAATATTTGCAGCTTAAATTGTTATCTTCTTTTAAAAGCCACATTTTGAATCTGTTATCCGTAAGCCAACTTGTTCGAAATTTTTGTTTATATTTTCTAAAAAGTTGTCTTTTATTAAAAATATGCTCTACATAAATACTTACAACAAATCTACCTTTTGTTCGAGCTTGAACAAGAAACCTCATCCGAATCATCCTCAGAGTAATCACTTACATCAATTTCTGTCACTTTGTTTTGTGGCTCTCGAGTTTCATTGTTTTTGCAAAGTTTGTTAAAATATCTGAAAGTTTTTCAATAAATATTTAAGAATCACTATTGCAATTATCATATTCTTTTCTTCACTACCTTTCCATTCTGTAGATATTGTTAAATGAATGTTAGGTTTGCTTTAAAACTTTTAGAATTGCAACTACAACAACAATTGAAATTACAACTACAAACGGAAAGTTAACAGCAGTGATGCATTCAACACGGGTGGTCCCAAAAAAGTTTTACTAACACAGGGTGCAATGAAGTTGTAAAAAAACTAGTTCACATTGGAAGAATAAGACATGTAAACGATTATCGGTCAGGTTTTTCAAATTTATTTATAAAATTTTTGTTGCAATTTAAAAAAAAGCTAAAATTATGCTAAATGCTAAAATCAAATTTTCAAGCTAAATGGAAAAAAATAAAGCTAAATCTAGCACTAAAAATGCTAACTTGACAACACTGGTTTTAATATCGTCATTGCACTTTGTACAAAATATAACCAGTTTGAATCCAAGGCCACGCATAGATTTCTTTTCAAATTTTACATTTCCACCACATTTTCGACAAACAAGGCAATCAGCAATGCCCAAAAATATTTCAGCATATTGTAATATGCAGTAGGAACCTGTTTTATCACAACCAACATTCACTGATGCTCCATGAAGTTTTTTAGCAGGTGTACTAGTGACCTCCAGCTCAGACTCCATTTCTTCTGTTGAAATAGGTTTTCTTGGTGTAATGATTTTGTGTAAAAAACCTCTTTTGCCTTTTCGATCTAAAGAACGACGCTTCATTTTTCAATATTTTTCGCAAAAAAACCACAACTTCACGCTGCAAAAGATGCCAAATAACTGAGCATATAAAATAAAAATTCCACTATATGAGTAATAAATATAAAGAAATATAAAGAAATTAAAAAACACAAAAAAAAAACCAACCCTTCAAGTACGTACGAAATACAAGTAAACGTAAAACAAGTATATACCAGCTGCCATACGTAGGTAGCGCAAAAATTAAAAATGCGCTCTCACTAATCCGGCTGTAACTTTTGAACCCGTAGGAATTTTTCCATGAATTTTTTTTGTATTAGAATCTTAATAATATTTACTACAATACAAAATCGATTTCAAAAAACTGCCAATGTCATGTCCCCCCTTAATGATATACCAACCATTGTGTCTCTTAAAATCAGCGTAAGGAAACATTTCTCTTTACCTAATTTTTTATAATAAAACACTTAAGAAAAAACAACAACAAAAAGCTTTCCCTTACGCTCATTTTAAGAGAAAAAATGGTTTGTATTTCATGGAAGCAGTGAACCTATTCTGCTGACGCGGAGTGGATATGTGCAAAATTTGATTGGTATGTGGAAATTCATACCAAAGGTGAAAAACAATTTCGTTTAAAATTAAAGTGCCACGCTCCCGTTCAATTTCACAAAATTTTCTAGACTACTGACTGCTCATTATTCCAAAGAATATGGAAAATTGGGAAGAAGTCCGACAAACGGTATAGAAACAGTTCTATTTAAATTAAAGTGGGACGCCAATGTTTAATTCCGCCCAATATTTTAGACTGACCACTGCTCATTATTCCAAAGAATATATTTGCCAAATTTGGTTGAAGTCAGAAAACGGTGTAGAAGGAGATTGATTAGAATTGGATTAAAATTGGCCCGCCCCTTGTCCAATCCCACCCACTTTTGTAGGCTTAAAACTTCTCCTTAAACTCAAGAATATATATGTAGAAAATTTGGTTGGAATCGGAAAAACGGTGTAGAGGGAGTTAGTTTAAAAATAAAGTGCCACGCCCCCTGCCTAGTACCACCCAATTTTATAAACTTAAGACTGCTCAAATTCCCAAGGACAATATTTGAAAAATTTGGTTAATGTCAGACACACGGTGTTGAAGAAGTTCGATTAAAAGTCAAATGCCACGCCCACTTTCCAAGTCTAAAGACTTCGCATTATGTGTATATAGAATATATGTGCAAAATTTTGTATGGGTTGGATAATCGATATGAGTGGAGTTTGGAAAATGAAAATTTTTCTATTTCGATGACGTCACTTTGTATGGGAGGTAGGCGTGGTTTTCATCCGATTTTGCCAAATATCATAGATATGATTAATTTTATATATCAAAGCTCACGTGCAAAATTTCAAGATATTTCTATAATTTTAGTGGATTTTTAAGAGATTTAAAGTTTAAATTAAGAAGCCAATTTGTATGGTAGGTAGGCGTGGTTTTCATCCAATTTTGTCAAATATCATCGTGATGATCTACATTAAATAACAAAGCCTATGTTGAAAATTGCAAGACCTTAGTGAACTTGAGCAGCTTTTTAAGAGACTTACGATTGAAAGTTTATAAAGCCACTTTTTGTGGGAGGTAGGCGTGATTTTCATCCGATTTTTTCAAATTTCATAGTCAGGATTTATATTAAACATCAAACTGTACGTGCAAAATTTCAAGGCATTTCTTTAATTTTTGTGGATTTTTATGAGATTTTACGGTTATAATAAAGTTCCATTGTATGGGAGATAGGCGTGGTTTTCATCCGATTTTTCCAAATTTCATAATCTGCATTTATATTAAACTTTAAAGCTTACACGCAATTTTTGTGGATTTCTAAGAGATTTAACGGTTAAAATAAAGTTACTTTGTATGGGAGGTAGGCGTGGTCTTGCTCCGATTTGCCTCATTCTCGAACTTGATCTCCATTTTTTTAAAAAGAAACTTATATTTTAAATTTCATCGCGATTGCTTTAAAATTGCAGCTGTAATCATGTCCACAGACGGACTGACAGATAGACACACGGAAATCGACGCAGGAGGTGATGCTGATCAAAAATATAAGTATATACTTTTGTACACAAACTACTCCTCTTTATTGGTTAATATACCCCTTGGCACACCTAAGCATGGGAGTTCGGACTCTTTATCGCAGAGTCTGTGCAGCTCCGAGAAATGGAAGAGCACCAAAGCACCAATTTGCATGGGCGTAGCCAGATTTTTCTATAGGGTGGGGCTAGTTCCCAAAGTCTTGAAATATACATATAAACAATGTATAAATTAAGGCATTAATCGTCGGTTATGTATTGCAGCCGATTATTGTTGTTGCAAAATTAAAAAGAACATGTGTAAATGGTGAATCCAAAAAAGCTTACAATCATTTACCTTTTTATAGCACATTTTTGTATACATTTTTTGGTTTAAAAATAAAACTACAACTACAACTTCATCAAACAAACTGAAAATGGAAAATATAAAAATTTAATAATATATTAAAAAATCAATCCCTCCTGTCAAACGATTGAACATGCTATTCAACAAATAACGGCACACTTTTTTCAACTTTCAAACAATCCAACATGTGCGACCATGATACAATTATCTAGGTAGTAGTGGGAGTTCGCTTGGCGAACATAGCTTGTTCAAAATTATGTAAAATATAGAACGAAAATTTGAAAAGAATAATAAAAACGTAAAATATACATGCAAATCAAAATCTATGATCGCCGCTTATGAGAAAATACCCTGTAAAAAAATCGTTAACCGATTTTGCTAACACCAATAAAAAGTTTCAGCTTTTCAGCAACACATTGAAATAAAAATTCCACCTTGTGTATAAAACCGAAAAATAAATTGTAACACCATAATCTTAAAGACCTTGAAAAGACCTTTTAATTGAAAGTTAATTGAAAATTGATGACATGAAATATTTAATCGATTAAGGCTGCTTAAAACTGCGATGGAGCCTTTTTTACGGGTTCGCCTTTTCATCTATATGCATGATAAAATGATGTAAGGAATGTTTCATGCATGAAGCTGTTCACCTCAAAATTCAATTTTTTAAACCTATTGAATTACTTTGGGATACTATTGAAATTAAAATCGATTCAAAAATTTAGATATTCTTTTGGAGGTTGCGTAGGCATCTTCATACTTCCTCCATTGTTGTAAATACCAAATGTTTATAAGAAATTTCCCTGTAGATGTCAATCAAAAATACAAAATAATGATTATTCTGCATAATACTAACATGGTGGCCTTATACAAAGTATAAGAACGTCAGTTTTTTCAAAATTTTTATTCAGTTTTAATAGATTTTTTTTAAGTGTACTATATCTGTGGCCTGCCAAAATCGTACCTGCGTAGGCTATATAAAGCTTAAATATAGGTTAAAAAAACAAGAAAATTGTGTAGAATTGTTTAAGTATTTTGTTTTTTTAAAGCTATAATTTCAAACATGGGGGGGAACAGGGGGCGAACCTTCACATGGCAACGTGTCTGACCGCCTCAACCTGGCGAGGCCAGCATTATCCATGTCGAAATCGTCTCAAGTCGACTCAAACCTCCACGTGGTGTTCCCTGGGCAACGGCAAACTGGCATCCGTCAGTTTGACGGCTAATTTGAGCGGCGGGTCACTCCATAGACCTTAAACATGGAATGTGCGCAGGGTTTGGGTCCCGCCACATTACTTCTGCCCAATGAAAACTAAACCAGCCTCGGATAAGAACCCCAATTACGTTGACGACCACCGCAAACGAAAAACAGACAATGATTTACGGATATGCACCTGGAATGTCCGAACCCTTTATAGGGAAGGTGCCATTATCCAACTGGCGGAAGCCCTCAAAACGATTAAGGCTGACATCACCGCCATCCAGGAAATACGATGGAAAGGGCAAGGCTGCTCTAAACAAGCACACTGTGAAATCTACTACAGCTGCCATGCGGAGAGGCGCGAATTTGGATGTGGATTCGTTGTTAGCCGGAAACTACGTCACCTTGTTTCCCGGTTCACACCTGTCAACGAAAGATTGGCCACGATCCGCATCAAGGCAAAATTTTTCTCCATCAGCCTTATTTGCGCGCACGCCCCGACGGAGGAAAAGGACGAAGCCGTCAAAGACGCTTTCTACGCTAGCCTTGAGGACGTATACGACCACCTTCCGGTCCATGACGTGAAAATAGTCCTCGGCGATTTTAATGCGAAAGTCGGAAGGGAAGGCATCTTTGGCCCCAGTGTCGGTCAGTTCAGTCTTCATGAGACCTCCACGAACAACGGTCTAAGACTGATTGACTTCGCCGCGGCGCGAAACATGGTAGTTAGTAGCACCAGATTTAAGCACCTCGACATCCACAAGGCCACCTGGCTGTCCCCGGATCAAAAAACGCGAAACCAAATTGATCATGTTGTAATCGACGGAAGGCATGCCTCTAGTGTTCTAGATGTGCGTACATTTCGGGGGGTCAACATTGACTCCGACCATTATCTTGTTGCAGCCAAGATCCGCATACGATTATGCAATGCGAAGAACATACGCACAGGAATGCAACGAAAGCTAGATGTCGCTAAGCTGCAATTACAACGGACTGCCGAAGCCTACTCCGCTCAACTCTCGGTTAAGCTCAACCAACCAACCTCTGAACCCGACGACGCCGGCGGACTTTGGGCGCATATATCCCACTCCATGCGCGCTGCCGCTGAAGAAGTCATTGGTTTCCGGCGCCCGCAACCTCGGAACCAATGGTATGATCAGGAGTGTCGCATTGCGACTGCAGTAAAAAACGCTGCAGTCAGCTGCAACGCGAGCCGTGCGAGAAAACTACCGCGAAAAGAGGAAGGAAGAGAGGCGCCTTTTCAGACGCAAGAAAAGAGAGCAGGAAAAGCGTGAGCGTGAGGAACTAGAGGTATACCAGGGCAAGAAGGATGCACGAAAATTCTATCAACAGGTTAAGCGTCTAACCCAAGGTTTCAAGCCCGGAGCATCCACTTGTAGAGACGAAAATGGAGATCTGAATACGGATACGCAGTGTGTGCTGAGATTGTGGAGACGGCACTTCTCCAATTTACTTACTGGCGACGATTTCACCAATGCCGCCCATGGAGAGCGCAGTCCAGAGCTACCAATCAACAATGACGGAGTGGAAGTACCACCACCTAGCCATTATGAGGTTCGAGTTGCTATCCAACGACTCAAAAACAACAAAGCAGCGGGTGCTGACGGCCTGTCAGCTGAATTGTTTAAAACCGGCGGCGATGAATTGATAAGGCGCATGCATCAGCTCATCAGCAAAATATGGCTAGAAAAAAGCTTGCCCGGCGATTGGAACCTCAGCGTACTGTGCCCTATACTTAAGAAAGGAGACCCAACAATCTGCGCAAGTTATAGAGGTATCAGTCTTATTTCCATCGCATATAAGGTTCTCTCAAGCGTACTATGTGAAAGATTAAAGCCGATTACAAAAACACTGATTGGACCTTATCAGTGTGGCTTTCGACCTGGTAAGTCCACCATAGACCAGATTTTCACGCTACGACAAATCCTGGAGAAAACCCACGAAAACCAAATTGACACACACCATCTCTTTGTCGATTTTAAAGCTGCGTTCGATAGCCCGAGAAGGGATTGCCTATACGCAACAATGTCTGAGTTCGGTATACCTGCAAAGTTGATCAGACTTTGCAGAATGACGTTGAGCAACACACGCAGCTCCGTCAAGGTAGGAAATGACCTCTCCGAAACCTTCAATACCGAAAGAGGTTTCAGGCAAGGCGATCCACTGTCTTGCGATCTCTTTAACATCATCATGGAGGGGATCGTACGAAAGGCCGGTGTGCATCGTAATGGCACCATTTTCTACAAAGGCGTCCAGCTCCTTGCGTACGCTGATGATATTGATATTGTCGGCAGAACCAAGAGAGATGTTACCGCTGCTTCGAAAAGGAATCAGCCAAAGTGTGTTTGACGATAAATGAGGGTAAAACAAAGTATATGCTGTCTACAAACAAGGGAGCGCGGCGTTTAGACTCCCACGTTTCATCCGGCAGCTATAACTTTGAAGTAGTCAAGGAGTTCGTTTACCTTGGCACCGCCATTAATACCAAAAACGAAATCAGCCTGGAGATAAAGCGAAGAACAATAATTGCTAATAGGTGCTACTACGGGCTCAGTAAGCAACTAAGTTCCAGAGCCCTCTCTCGATCGACAAAACTAACACTCTACAAGACGCTCGTTCTACCTGTGCTGCTTTATGGCGCTGAGGCATGGGTAGTTCCGCAAACTGACGCAGCCGCTCTGGGGGTGTTCGAGAGAAAAGTTCTTCGCAAAATCTTCGGTCCTGTTCGAGTCGGCGATGACTATTGCATCCGAATGAACCACGAGCTGTATGAGCTCTACGGAGACATTGACGTAGTTCGGCGTATAACTGTGCAGCGACTACGCTGGCTGGGTCATGTCCATCGTATGAACGACGAAGCTCCAGCGAAAAAGGTGCACGAGGCGAGGGTCGCTGGTCAACGACGACCAGGGAGACCATGCCTCCGATGGATGGACCAGGCATGGTCCATGATGGATGGACCTAACCGCACTTGGTGTATCCGATTGGAGAAGGCGCGCGCAAAGCAGAGGCGCCTGGCGAGAGCTGATGAGGTCGGTTGAAGCCCGGACACGGGTTGTTACGACCAACTAAGTAAGTAAGTAAGTAATTTCAAAAAATTCAAAAGAACATATTTTACTCAGATCGATTTAAAATCATTTTATTAAAATTTTTAAATTTGTGCATCGATGACATACTACTTATTGTTAGATGATATTTTTTCAGTAGAATTTTTCAAAAGGGCCTAAAATATATCGAAAGGGCTTCGGGGCTTACGACATCAAAATGGGCTCAAAAAGCCCTCAAATATCATCCCTGCTCATGATCCGTCCCATGAGCATAAATTGTCTCATTTGCGTACACGCTCGTGGACGGGTACGCCAAACATTTTTGTCGTTCAAGTTCAAAAGCTAGTTCTATTGCTTTGAAAATTTGGCTCACGTACACGGACGTGAGACGTTATCAAAGGTACACGAGCGTGTACCAAAATGAGCTGTGTACAAGCTAGTGTGCGCATACTTCTCGACTTTACTTGCTGCTTGACGTTTATTATAACGTATATTATAATTAGAATATTAAATTATATTATATTAAATAACAAATACAAAAATTTTACCTTCGCATGCCGTTGAGATTCGAACCCACACCCACCGATAACACTGTTTATGAAGTCACTACACTAGCTTCGAGCCAAGCTTCTTCGTTACGTTGAGTGATTTATTCAATATTAATTACAACTGAAGCTATGCTGCACCTATCAACATAATACTGCGACATACTGCATCTGTTAATACAGCATCTGTTAACATCTGTGAATCAAATATATTTTTTTTTTGGCAGGGTATCGAAGAATGTGTTTTCAAAGCAATGTATTAAACAATAAATTGCTTAGGGGAATTAACGTAGCTGCAGTTATGTCAGCAAATAGTAGCAGGGCTGTTTGGATCAGTTGGTAGAGCGATGGACTGGCACCAAAATTTCCAGGGTTCGATTCCGCACGGCGGGCTAGGAAATGTTTTTTCTTTTTGTTGATGAAATGTAATAAGATTTACTGATGTGAATATTAAAGTGTGTTTTTTAATTTACTTTTTGTAATTTTTGAATTTAAAAGTGGTTTTATTAAAAAAAAATACCATTAAATTATCAAATCTATCCTTCTCTCGTGTGTCTAATGTCGCAGCTGTGTGTTTTTTTTTTTTTTTTTTTTTGAAAATAGCTCAAAACTATGTTTAAGTCATTAATGCTAGGTTTTTTTTTAATTTTGTATTTTTGGATTTTGGGCTTAGGTGAATCAAATATTGTTTTTTGGCAGGGTATCGAAGTATGTGCTTTCAAGGCAGTGTATTAAACAATAAATTGCTTAGGTGAATAAACATAAGTTTATAATTCCCATACAATTCTCTTCACCTAAGCCGAGTTAGGTGATTTACCTATAGCTTTTTTTCTAGGTGTAATATAAAGAACAATGAACTGCAATTTATACGCAATATACTCCACATAATCATTATAATCTAAAAGAACCTTTACATTTTTTTTATAGAATGCTTAACATCAAAGTAAATTTACATTTTTTTTTTTTTTTATTTAATTTGCAACAAAATCTAAGCACAAAACTTATCAAAATCAAATCAACATATTATTATATTTTTTAAGGTTTTTCAAAGAAATTATAAAAATCAGATTAGCTTATATTTAGATTGGTTTACTTATGTTTCTCAGAATATTTTGCGGTGTCCTTTTTTTTTGTGCATAGTGTTGTTAAAAAAATAAATAAAAAACAGGATATGAAAAAAATCTAAATCAACAAAACAAAACAATGCAAAAACAGAAAAAACGCTTTGGGCAGGATAACACACAAAAATGGAAATCTGACAACACTTCAGCAAAAATTAAATTTCCGCTCTACTTTTTTTTTTTTTTTTTTTTGTGGGCTTAACACTTGTTAGCTGTTGTTCTGATTAATTTAAAAGAGCACAAAAACAACACACAAACATTACAATAGAAGTGTGAAGATTTTCACACAACAAAGAGAAAAATGATTTGAGTAAAAAAGAAAAAAGGAAAGTGTCGGTCGGTAAGTGTAAATTTGATTTGAATTTGATTAGGCTTAAGCAGTGCTAGGATAAAAGAATATTTTCAAAAGAATAATCTCTTCTTTCACTAGAGTTGAGCATATTTTGTACCTTAGCCAAAACAATAAAAAGGCTTTTACATTCATTTTGTATGCAATATTTAAGGCTGTTCTTATTTTGCCTAACAAGCCTTTTATTTGATTTTACTTTTGCTTTAGCTACTAAACTTGCCAATATCCATTCATATTGCAGCTAATTTCCTTGGAATGTCCTGCTTATTTCAACAACAATGTTAGTAAAAGTTTTTTCTTCAACTTTGCAGGAATTTTTTCTACCTACACTATTCCACTTCGACAACTAATCCTTGTTCACTTAAATTTGCAACTAATTGCCAATAAGTCAGGCACGTTCAAAGTTTTTTTCTTGCTGGCGTCCCTCCGCATCTTGCTCCATTCAATTTTCCTAAGCTAAACAGGACGCTTCGGCTTCCATCACACAGGTTTCCTTGCTATGCAACAGTCGGAAACATTCAGTTCATTTACTTGAAGTATAGAATTCTTGACTTTGCCAACGCTTTGCCTGTCAATCCTTTGCTCGTTGTTCGCAAATTATTTCACTTTGTTTTTACTTATTGTACCGACTTCGATTTGTTCTAACAAGCAAATAATAAGAGTGCGTATCTTTGTGTGTATGTGTGTGTGTGTGGCAGGATATTCATTTCTTTTGTTGAATAAAACTTTTTCTCTAATGATGTCCAACACAATGTTTCCGCTTATTTCACCATTTTCAATACTTTTTCCTACTTTTTATTCTGCTTTCCGTTTACTATTTGCTTCAGCTATTCAATTTATGCATTTTATTGAATTCCCTTTAATAGGATAAATACATAAAGGATTTCTCTGAAATACATGTAAAATTAAGTGCGGAGGAGGTACTGTATACGAAAATTTGCGTAAGATTTTATTCACCAATTTTTAACTTTTATGTGGCATAGATTTTATGGTAAAGGCTTTTATTAGTGGTTAATATAATTCTTTGATATTGTAACTGTGACTTTTAAAAAAACAATAAAGAAAATTTTATATGGTAAAAAAGCTGGCTGAATCGATTTTATTACACAAAACTTCATTAATGGCTTCATTTTGTATTCCTATCCGATCAATCGTTTCGTTCAAAACAGTGTTCGTTCGTGTTTTTGAAATTTGTAATTCGAACAGAATCAAACAACGATAACAGCTGATCAGCCAACGAACGATGCCGTAGTACAGTTACATATTTGCAATATTTATTTCTAACAAGCACTGAAACCACGAATCCAAATGTCAAAATCAAACGAACGATTTTATGCTATCGTTGTGGTTGCAAACGTTAAAAGAATGGTTAAAAAATTAAAAATTCTGAACCTAAAGGTAAATAAATTATGAAATATATAAATATATACAGTGTTTGAAGGCTGTGAAGCACTTGAAATACATAAAATAAAAATAAAAACTGCAATAGCTGCATACATTTTATATTGTTATGTCAAAAGCAAACACACAATCACTGAAAACAAAAATAATGAAAAGAAAGTCCGCAAACCACTTAATTGCTCAAAGTTTATTTATTGAATACACAAACCGGACAAAACCAAAAAGGCACTGCCAACATATAAGAAACGAAGCAACATATTAAAAACATCTCTGACAAAATACAGAAAACTTCCCTAGTGTTTGATATGGCAGTGCCACATTTGACAACTGCTTGTGTATAACAGTTTGAGTGTACATATCAAACAAAAGCTTGACGAATGAGCCAACGATAAGCTTCGTTCGAAATACATATTTCCGCTTGAATTCAACATCGTTCGCATAGCCATCGATCGTTGAATGCTTCTTTAGGAATGCAAAATAAGGCTATAAATCTCATGCGTTTCGCAACAAAATGCTGGAGTAAACTAGAAAATTTTAAAAAATTTAAAAGAATACTCGTACTTTAAGGGTTGTGTGTTTTTTCGAGTTCAAGACACATTCTTCCGAAAATATTGTTATATTCGCCCTATAGCACAGTGGTCAAATAGGTAGTTTTTTGGAAAAAAGTCTTGGGCAAAAATGGTCAGTGCGGGGACTGCCGACCGAAGTGAAAACTCAAAGCAATGAAATAACATAGGTGTTATGAATTTTCGAAGTATGTACAGTGAATCAATAAAGTTTAGGCACAGAGCTATTCTGAAAGTTTGGATCTAAATAACATTTTCCACCTAACGAAAAAAATAATACTATGGCTTCATTTGAAAATTGGAAGTTTTTTTTATTATTTACTGCAAAAATATTTTATTTTTCATTTTTGTTTTATGTATTATGTTATTAAAAAACAAAAAAGTTACAATCGTACATAAAAAAAGTTTAGGCACATGTGTAAAAAATTTTAATTTATTTGTGGTTTTTATACAGTTTATAATTTGTTAGGCCTCATTTGGCTTGAATAACTAAGCGCCATAAACCTCCCAACTAGGTTTGTTGCCTGTTTGGGTGTTATATTCTCCCATTCTTGGCGAAGGGCCTCCTTTAGTGAATCTTTTGATGATATGCGATGGCTCCAATTTTTTTCTCCAATAATTGCCATATATGTTCAAAAGCATTCATATCTGGCGACTGAGGAGGTGTTTTGAGCTGTTGGCACTGATAAATAGGCCATTCCTGCACAAGATACGACGCATGTTTCGTGTAGTTATCTTGGTGGAACAAAAATACCTTCCCATTCATGCCCAACTTTTCAACACTAGGAAACAAATTGTCTTTCAAAATATTCAAATAAGACCACTTATTAATTTTTTCATCTATAAAGACAAGTTTTCTCAATCCAGAAGCCGCCATACACGCCCACACCATGGCATTATCACCACCGTGTTTGACTGTTTTAATTATGTTTTTTCTTGGAGCTCATTGTTTGGTTTCTGCCAAACTTTTTGTGCACCATCTGATCCAAAAAGGTTGAACTTCGATTCATCACTAAATATTACACTGTTCCAGAATAATTCCGATTGATGTACATGAAGTTTTGCAAACTCCAGCCACTTTTTCTTATTAATAGCCGAAATAAATGGTTTGCGCCGAGGAACTCTTCCATGAAAACCAGCTCTATATAGAGTAATGCGTATTGTTTAGTGATCGACGATTTAATTGAAACTTTACTGCTTTTCGTTGCATAATTTTACAGCCGAAATCTTAGGATTTTGGGCCACTGTAGCTATTACAGTGCGCTCCTGGCGTGGTGTTAATATTTTTGGGAGACCAGATCTGCCTTTACGCTCTAATTTTCCGGTATTTATGTTTTGTCTTACAATGTCTCGCACACTTGTATAGGACCTCTGAACTATATCACTAATTTCGCGATAAGATTTTTGCTGCACATGAAGGTTTATAATAACTTTTCGAATATCAACCGAAATTTCTGTACGACTGCTCATTTTGCTTATTCAATCACGACATCAAGATCAACACTAACTTAAATCAATTGACAAATGGATGGCTGCGCAATAATTATGTGCAGAAAACAGAATAGATCAAAGAAAACTTATAGATTACCGTTATATTTGCAAAAACAAGGTACTCATACAGCCTGTGCCTAAACTTTTTTCATATGCATTTTTACTTCTTCCGCTTATATTTTGAGTAATGTATAAAGTAAAGGAATTTTTTTGTGTATTTCAATTAAAATTCGTCTAATGGTACTAACTGTATCAAAAAGTTGGCCAAATTAGTTGCTTTTAAATATTAAAGCAAAGATCTTCTCAGAAAAAATGACTGTGCCTAAACTTTTATGATTCACTGTAGCTAGAGTCGGCAAATCAGACACCTTCTACTTTTTTTAACTCTTCTTATCAATTTACGCGTTATTAAATGTATTGCTAAATAGCTATTTTTTAATGTTTATATCTATACTGTTATCTATCTATATCTATATTATTATATCAAATTGAATTGGAAATTTTTGTTTCCAGGTAAATTCCAAAAGTTTTAAAATGTCATATATGTGCTGCAGCATAGCATAGGGGTAATTTTTTTTCGAAATTTTAATAAAAAGTATGTTCAATTAAAGTGTAAAGTTGTTAAAGAAATCCCTCCCGATGCCATGAATTGCTTGATCGTTTCTTTTCACGTGTTTGTGTTGCGAGAATTTAAATAAACTCCGTGTTGTTCTCTACTCTTGTCTTTTTCCGCTCAGCCAGCACAGCACAACACAATAAACCAGTGATGGGCAAACTAACACAAACATGCATACTTGTGTGTGTGCCCGAGAGAGGGCGACAGCTCTGCTTCAATTTTTTTTTTTTGTACGTAAAGCATTTTCGTGAAAAAGTTGCGCAGCGAGGTCTTTCCTTCATTAATGCTTTTCGTCAACTGACCATGGTAGAATTATAAGGTAAGGCTGACTCGGAGAGGAATGGAGTAGAAAGCAGAATAAAGCGAGATAGATGTCAAAATCAGCTCTTCATTGCGAATTTCTTTATGCTCACGTTTCGCAGTTGTTTTTAGGTTACAGGTTTTTTTTTTTGCAATTTTAAGACTTCTTTCACACATTTTCACATTTCAGTTTTTTTCACATTTCTCAGTTTTCAGTTTTTATTACACTTTGTTATAATATTTTCACTCAAAGTAGCACAAATTTAACACCCGCGACCGCACTGTTTGCAACTTGGAAACATAAAATATTTTCTTCATTTGCAATTTCTACGAAGTTCGTCGTTTTGACATATATCTTCCTTCTCATTATCCACTCTTCGTTGACGCGTGAGAGCACTCAGCAAAGCGGCCCTACCTTATCATTGTATCATGCAACTGACATGCTTTGTGGTGAGAGAATCGATCTTAATGTGCGGCGGTATGTCTTTGTTCGTTCATTGTTCGTATGTTTTACGAAGTTGCTTATAGCGTAGGTGTGATAGTCGGCAGCGAAAAGCAGCCTATGCACATGTGCATAGGAAGTCCGAAAATGTCCTTTACTGTAATAAACAGATGAGCCACGCGTAAGGCGATAAGAGAGACACATATACATTCAGTGCTCAGCTGCAAAACAAAAAAAAAAAAGCAAAAAATGTTTTTTATTTCGTTTGACATGCATTGTTTTAAAGGCTGATGCCACATGGTGATCATTTGAACGGCGTTTAAAAGTTTTTGTTAGAGGGGAAAAAAAAGTGTTAACGCTCTATATTGATAAAAAGAAACGACCGTGGCGAAGCCGCGGACAACTGTGGCCTGCTAGTATGATATATTTGTGACACAATTACTTTGTTTGGGTAATTGGTAATTGGTTCGGTAATCGTTTGCTACTCGCTTCGGTAGTTGGTAAACGATTGATTCGGTAATCCGTAATAGAAAGGCAATAGCTTTGTTAATCGGTTGGTAATCGCTTCGGTAATTGGTTTGTTATCGCTTCGGTAATCGGTAATCAGTTGGTAATCGCGTCGGTAATTGTTAATCGGCTGGTAATAGCTTCGGTAAGCGGTAATGGGTTGGTAATCACTTTGGTAATCGCTTCAGTAATTGGGTGGTAGTCGTCTCGGTAATTGGTAATCGGTTGGTAATCGCTTCGGTAATCGGTTGGTAGTCGCTTTGGCAATCGCTTCGGTAATTGGTTCGATAATCGGTTGGGAATAGCTTTGGTAACTGATAATCGGTTAGTAATCACTTCGGTAATCGGTAGTTGGTTCGGTAATGGGTTGGTAATCGCTTTTGTAATTGGTAATCAGTTGGTAATAGCTTCGGTAAACGGTAATGGGTTGGTAATCGCTTCGGTAATTGCTTCAGTAATCGGTTGGTAATCGCTTCTGTAATTGATAATCGGTTGGTAATCGCTTCGGTAATCGGTTGGTAGTCGCTTTGGCAGTCGCTTCGGTAATTGGTTCGGTAATCGGTTGGGAATCGCTTCCGTAATCGTTAATCAGTTAGTTATCGCTTTGGTATTCGCTTCGGTAATTGGTAATCGCTTCGGTAATTGGTTGGTTATCGCTTCGGTAAATGGTTGGTTATCGCTTCGGTAAATGGTTGGTTATCGCTTCAGTAATTGGCAATCGGTTGGTAGTAGTTTCGGTAAGCGGTAATGGGTTGGTAATCGCTTCGGTAATTGCTTCAGTAATCGGTTGGTAATCGCTTCGGTAATTGATAATCGGTTGGTAATCGCTTCGGTAATCAGTAATCACAGTAATCGGTTGGTAGTCGCTTTGGCAGTCGCTGCGATAATTGTTTCGGTAATTGGTAGGGAATCGCTTCGGTAATCGGTAATTGGTTCGGAAATGGGTTGGTAATAGCTTTGGTAATCGGTAATCGGTTAGTAATCACTTCGGTAATCGGTAATTATTTCGGTAATCGGTTGGAAATCGCTTTGGTAATCGTTAATTGGTTAGTTATCGCTTCGGTAATTGGTAATCGCTTCGATAATGGGTTGGTAATCGCTTCAGTAATCTGTTATTGTTTCGGTAATCGGTTGGTAATCGCTTCGGTTATCGGTAGTTAGTTCGGTAATTGGCTCGGTACTTAATAATTGGTTAGTAATCGCTTTGGTTATCGGTAATAGGTTGGTAATAGCTTCAATAATTGGTTGGTAATCACTTCGGTAACCGGTTAGTTATCGCTTTGGCAATTGGTCGGTAATTGCTTCGGTAATCGGCCAGGTAATTGCTAATCGGCTTGGTAATCACTTCGGTCTTCGACTTGGTCGATGCTACGTAATACCTAAAATGGAATGCTGTACAGCAATAATTTCTGTTAAGTGTGAAGTGCTAAGAGTGTGATGATATCGCGAATTTATAGCTTTGCTCTCTACCGAAAAGTGCTCAACGCGCCTAAAGAAGTTTACACTTAAAAATTTGTCGTGTTTAGCAACACAAATAGTTCAGAAATAATTAGTTCAGAACATTATTAGTGTTCTTTAGTAGTAGAAATTGCTTGTAATAATGAATTCTTTAAGTGTATTTAAAAATACTTCGAAGGTTTTATTTTTTTCTTAAGCCCGAACCTTTCGGTTTTAACCCCGAAACTTTCTTTTATATTCGCCTTTCATCCTTTACGTCCTACTTTATTCAATGCTCTTACGACAATATAGTTTTTGTAACCACTTTCTTGCGCGCATTGTTGACCAACATCCGTTATACTACCCATCGCTGCATGGTTCAAGTTCAAAGTTCAACAATTACTCTTGCTCTATTTAATTGTATCTACCACTTACCACAATTTCACTACCCCCCCCCCTCCCCCCCATGCTATACATTCTTTGTACCTAGTCAACTTTTGCACCTTGGTTGGCATCCTGTACCAATATAATCAACACAACCCGAAACACGTCTGCAGCCACGCGGTTTGACCTGACTGAAATCCTCAACAAATTGCTGCTGCATGCAAATGCAGAGAGAACAAGCAAAACAAGCAGCCGCCCAATGTTTTGGTCGTTTGTCTGCGGTGCCAACAGTAGGCGTGTCCATTGTAGGCAACACCATTGCAACTGCACGCCATTTCGTTGTCGGTAGTTTTATTAACTTGCAGACAAAGTAAACACAAAAGGTTGCTATTGCTTGCAAGGAACAGCAAATGCAATTGTTTGTTGTTTGTTTTGTTGCTGCAACATTTTATTATTTATTACTTGCTCGCATGCGATTTTTTTTTTTTTTTTGGAATGTGTGTATAACGCTAAATCTTTTAACATCCTTTTATTTATTTCTCTTCGTACTTCTTCAGCATAAAGAAATTGTCTGCCAACTGCTCAACGCCCCCACCACTCCTTTAAGAGAAGTTCTATTTCTTCAGCAGTTAGTTTTTCAGGCTCTTCTGGAAAAAAAAACACAAATTTATTTAGTTGTTTGACGCAATATTGTTGTTGTAGTGTTGATGTTACTGCTCCTTCTGCTGACCACACACACACACACCATTGTTAGCATGTATTGCGGTAGATCTTAAATGTTGTGTTTTTTGTTGGTTTTGCTGTTTTGTTGGCTCAACATCAGCAACACACTCAACATTTTCTTTTTCTAGCTTTGTCCAGGTTTCAGGTTGATGATGAGATTTCATTTGTAAGACGTGCTGCTTTTTTTTATAGTTTTTTTTTTTTATTGTTACTATTGTATTTTGCATGTACCTATAATGGTGACCATATGAGTAAAAAAAAAATAATTCCAATTTTGAAGAAGGTTTTCAAATTGGTGTAGTGAAACATCATTTAGGGCTGTATTGTTCACTTCTGGACTTTTCAACACTATTCGGTCGATAACCTATACAGGCCATTTAGCAAGTGATGCATTTTTGTATCAGTCACTTTCGAATTTTCTTCAGGTGAGCGCGAAAGTGATATCACCTGCCATTGCAGTGCTATGCTAGTTTGGACCTTTGATAACATACATTATTTTTGGTTTGAGTTGATTTGGTCGTTTACTTGGGTTTAATGCTCACGGCGCGACCCAATCCTAGCGTTTTTTTTTGGTCTTTCAAAAATTTCGGAACAATACTTTAAATGGCTATATCGAAAATTCCTTATAAGTTAATTATAAGTTTGAAATTTTATTTTAAAAAGAATTGAGAAACCCGTTCGCCATTTTTTACTGGGCAGGTAAGGAACTCCGCCAGGTCTAGCTTGCGCCTGCCTGTCCCAAGCCAGGATAAAGGAGGAGGGTTGTTTGTAGGATACGTCCTGCAAACGAAAAAACTGATAGGGCCAACCAAGAGCTCGGGGTGGCGCCCATCTTGGTAGCAGGTCATATTCGGTATATCGATATGAAACAAGCCTGCGAAGGTATAGCAATTGACCTTAAAACTTGTTAGTACGGGGACAGTCCTTACCCGTCAGATGGGGTAGACCCTATCTATCCACCGCATGGAGACCTTAATTCGGCTGGAATAAAAATGGTTGGGAAGTGTTGGCATGCGTGCATAAAAGTGTCAACTCTTCGGCTTTCCGAAGTGTTGCTTGTCAAGAGTTTGACTCGCACCCTCAAACTGACACGGCAGTCAATGAGGAAAGTGTCGACATTGGTTGTGATAACTAATTGTTCTCATACTGGGTTCTCTCTCTCGCACGGCAGTTCCTGAGAACAATGGCCAATACTCTATGTCTGGATGTTGAAATCCGAGCGGCCAGAGTAAGAGTGGCAATTGCAAAGGTCCTCCAGAGTAGGTACCGGTCATGTGCAATAGCTTCCAGCTGAGTCGGCAACTGTAAGTTGTTAGCCTAGCCCTTAAGTGCTCATTGAGCACGGTCATGAGTAAGAATGCACTTTTTCGTAATTGCATTTGTGTGTTCTTGGTCTTTTTGCGGGGATGTTGTGGATCCTCATTTGACGGGAGCGAGTTGCACAGATGACTGTCGTGGGCTGGCCCTTCGGTGAGTCTCGTACTGGTTGTGGTTGTGTGAATGCTATACAGGTCTAGATTGACCGTCGGGGTCGCGCAAAGGTACGTACGACCGGGCTGGCATATCCGTCTTAATATGCAAGAGATTGGGTAGGTCTCGTCTCCAATAGTAGATGGATGGAAGTACGTCGCTACGGAAATCTAAACTGGTACTGCTATTACGGGCAGTATTAATTTATTACATAATGCTCGTGTTCGTGTTGCCACACCGGATGCCCCGTATGTTTTACTTGTTTTAAAACATAAACGGGTCCGTGTTGTGGTACAACACAAAGTTCATGGTTGTCTGTTTCATGAACAATTACCCTAGGTTTTAGATAACCCAAGTTGCTTAAGCCTTACGGCAGGTGCAACTTGACAATCTTAAAATCGTCTAGGCAGGTAAGGCTGTAAAGGTAAGTGATGGAGCCAGTAGTGCAAAAATGCACCAGGCCGCCCAGCCTTTACATGTGCAGGTAAAAATTTTAAATTATGCCAGACAAAGCTACGTGTAGAGCCTGTACGAAGTTTCATCAATTTTAGCGCGTTAGTTAAGAAGCCGATGGAAATGGGTTAACTAAAGGTTAAAATCCCTGGATAAAAATTCGTATTGTTCCCTTTTTGTATACTCTGGATAGCCACTTAACAGGTCTGGATATCTTAACTGCTGGTTACTGATTTTTCCAGGTTTTTTCCAGCCAAACTATAAAGTTGTCCCGAGATTATGATATTCTGTCATATTTTTTAACTAGGCTCTAAGTCATTCGGAAACTTTTTACACGGAGTGTTTGACAATAAGCTACTTTTACTCTTGCCCTTGTTAATTTCTTGAGCAGTGGTTTTGTTACTTAAGCCGGAATCAGAAATTGGAGGCGTATATATTGCACATAAAAAAATCCTCTTTTTTTCTAAATTCTCTGAGGCAACTGAAAGCCCTGTGAATTTTAGTGTGTTTTATCTTCTTTGTAAAGTTCGTAAAGATAAAAAGGTTCAATTTGACTAACATTTAGTGCAAATTTAGTGGATTCAATTTTCTTGGATGCTTTATACAACTGGTCACCCTGAAATTTCGAATTCTAAGTAAAACAAAATCTTCTCTTTCTTACCTTCTATCTTATTACACTTTGCAGTGCTTGATTAAGTTACCAAATGGATAGCAACGAAGAAATGAAGTAGTTCAGACTTTTGCAGTTGAGTGTTGAGTGTTGATGTTGTTCTTATAGAGCTTCTACACAGCACGCTGATGCAGCTACTATCTAAGATGTTGCTGTTATTTTTCCATTTTATAAGCCATTCACCGAAGCTGAAGAAGTTAATTAAGGTTGTGTTTTACTTGGCAACACACACAAGCGCTCATAAAGACGTTATAACAACGGCATCAGCAAACGCATTTTATCCCATTAACAAGTAGCATTTAATTTTTCTAAGCAATTTTTGTTTTTTGCAACAATGTATAGGTGAAACCGTGTAATTAGTAGAGCAGCGCAAGGACATCATGTTGATACTGGTTAGTAGCACAAGAGTAGTTTAGCAAGTTGGGCAATGTTGGAAGTAGGGAAATGCAGCATGCAGTTTAAATAAATGGTTTGTAAACAAATTTACAGTTTCAGCAACTGGATTTTATCACAGAGTTTAGTCTATTTGTGCTGCATCTTTTGTTTTAAGACTGACTAAAAATACACTTATTTCCTGAGATTTGCTTTAAATAAATGGAGAATAAAAGCATCTGCAACACAATACTGCGTAAACGTTACCAACCACTACAGCAACTGGAAATATTTATGACCTAGTCTAAGATCGGTTTGGCGGGCACTATTAAACTTGATGGAGCGTTACTGACACATGATCAACGGGGAGTCAGAAAAGGACAAAAAAAAAAAAAAAGAAAACTAGACAGAGCCAATAGCTAACACATGAAATCAACAACTCTAAACCGTCCTATATTTGATTCGCTTATTAGTTTTTATTACATTAAAGCATACACGTGTTTACTATAATTTTAAGACTAAAGCTATATCAAGTGTTAAGATATGTTTTTTTTTTTTTGGAATTATAGTTATATGGGAGATACTACAATACTTCATTCAGTTCCATGGATTGCGGATAGGCTTTTTTAAAACCTAAAATTTTGTAGTATATTTTTTGATTTGGGTCAACGTTAGGCATGTAAGTGCCTTAAATGTATCTTTTTATGCATTGATAATAAGACCATGGAAATTTCTACAATATTCTTTAATTTAATATGAATAAATTGTATGCTACGTCTTTATCCATTACGTATTTCAGACTACTACTAAGCGAACAAACAGATAAAAAAAAGTGACTCAATTTTGAAATTATATCAACGACTAATTATAAAAGTGAATGATTTTAGTTTAGCAATATTTAGTTTAGCTTGAATATTGACAAAAACTAAATATAAAACTTGAATAATCCTTGAATAGTTGTACCTTTGTCATTAATTTTCAATTATTTAAGAATGATTGCTTGGATGTTGTTTGACGCTTCAAATAGTTTTTGTAGGCAGCACTGCTCTAGGGAAAGAAAAAAGTCATTTCAGACAAAGCAAAATAGTTCGAATTTGATAATGAAAATTTATGAAAAAATATGCAATTTTATTGTTTTCTGATTCTAATTTAAAGAAAAAAATGGTTTTAGCCAATTTATAAACTGCTTAGTAATTGGACTGGCTTACTTTTAAAAATAAGTTAATGATCAGTTTTGCACCAAAATTATTAAAAAAAAATGTACTGTTTTTAAGGAATAATTATGCAAATAATATCTTTTTGATAAACATTTTCGTTTGATTTCGAATATAGGTAATGTCGAGAGAAATTTTTCCCAAAATATCTCTGATTATTTTTTTTTTTTTTTTGGTATTTTATGGGCCATCTGGAATCGGCCTTATTTTGAATCTATGCCCCTTATTTTAAGATTTTTATTGGTAAAAAGTCGTCAATATTAAACAAAGTTACAAATATTTAATGCCAATTCTCAATTGGTTGTGGCGGACGTGGCGCAGTGGGTAGAGTGTGTATTGAACCCTGGTTCAATTCTCACCCGACACAGAAAGTTTTTTAAAAATTAATTATTCTGTTCGGCCGTCATCTCTCTGCAGACAATGGCAAACCTCTGAGAGTAAAAACTGCCATAAAAAGCTACTTGAGAACATAAGCCACTCGGAATCGGCATAAAGCTGGTAGGTCCAGTTCCCGATAATTTCTGTTGAAACATATCACAACACAATGAATCAGGAGAAGCTCGGTCAAAGTTCTTTCAAGGGCTGAAATGGCCATTTCGTTTTTTTTTCTCAATGGGATATTTCCCAATGTCTTGGAAAATTTCACAGATAACCATGATTTCCAAACCTAGAAAAGATCCAACTTCAGTCAATAAGTTTTCTTGCTATACTTTAAATCTTTTTGAAAAGTTACTTTTCAACAACTTACAGCCTCATATGGAACACACAGCAATTGTCCCTAGCCACAAGTTTGGCTTTCGAAAAAGCATGGTACTATAGAGCAAGTGCATCATATTACAAACGAAATAAGAAAAGATTATGAAGAAAAAAAGAAAACACAGTTTTCTAAGATGTTGATGATTTTCTTATATGCTACTCAGGCGTTTGATAGGGTGTGACACGAGAGATAATATACGAAATAAAACTTTTATTTTTTACTGCTTACTGCCATCAAATTCCAGAATCATATCTATTTGATAGAACGTTCAGAGTAAAATGCAAAAACTTTATTACGTCAAATTTTTCAATTCCAATCGGAGTTCTTCAAGGTAGCGCCCTCGTTGCAGTTTTGTATCTAACGTTATCAGTTGGTATCTAATTTTTTTCAACTAGCAATAGTTTGGTTAATTCAACATTTGCTGATGATACTCATACAGCTAATTTGAGCATCAATTCAAACCCTATGTTTGCATTCAAAGATTTAAATTAATATTAAAACAATGCTAGAAACATGGTTGAAAAACTGGAATATAAGAATGTATGAACTGAAAAGTATGCACGTTACATTTACGAGTACTTTGCAGAAGAAACATGTCCTGCAGTTATCTTCAATCGCGTCCCTATTCCTCAAGCGAATTACGTTACGTTTCTGGTTATTCATCTTGACTGGCGGGTAACACAGCGGAAGCACATTGAACCCAAGATAACCCAAATGAAATTGAAAGCTCTGAAGTTGAACTGGCTACGAAACAGGAGTTCAAGGTTCTAATTGGATCTAATTGGATGGAGACAATTTGGGCGTACGGAGCGCAACTTGGAGGAAAAGTAAAAGTTCTTCTAATGCTGAGCTAATTAAGCGTTCACGTTCTAAAATCTCACAAACTATCACGAATGTACCATGTTTTGTACAGAATTAAAGTATTTATTCTTAGATAATAGAAAATAGATAATAGATAATAGATAATAGATAATAGATAATAGATAATAGATAATAGATAATAGATAATAGATAATAGATAATAGATAATAGATAATAGATAATAGATAATAGATAATAGATAATAGATAATAGATAATAGATAATAGATAATAGATAATAGATAATAGATAATAGATAATAGATAATAGATAATAGATAATAGATAATAGATAATAGATAATAGATAATAGATAATAGATAATAGATAATAGATAATAGATAATAGATAATAGATAATAGATAATAGATAATAGATAATAGATAATAGATAATAGATAATAGATAATAGATAATAGATAATAGATAATAGATAATAGATAATAGATAATAGATAATAGATAATAGATAATAGATAATAGATAATAGATAATAGATAATAGATAATAGATAATAGATAATAGATAATAGATAATAGATAATAGATAATAGATTATAGATAATAGATAATAGATAATAGATAATAGATAATAGATAATAGATAATAGATAATAGATAATAGATAATAGATAATAGATAATAGATAATAGATAATAGATAATAGATAATAGATAATAGATAATAGATAATAGATAATAGATAATAGATAATAGATAATAGATAATAGATAATAGATAATAGATAATAGATAATAGATAATAGATAATAGATAATAGATAATAGATAATAGATAATAGATAATAGATAATAGATAATAGATAATAGATAATAGATAATAGATAATAGATAATAGATAATAGATAATAGATAATAGATAATAGATAATAGATAATAGATAATAGATAATAGATAATAGATAATAGATAATAGATAATAGATAATAGATAATAGATAATAGATAATAGATAATAGATAATAGATAATAGATAATAGATAATAGATAATAGATAATAGATAATAGATAATAGATAATAGATAATAGATAATAGATAATAGATAATAGATAATAGATAATAGATAATAGATAATAGATAATAGATAATAGATAATAGATAATAGATAATAGATAATAGATAATAGATAATAGATAATAGATAATAGATAATAGATAATAGATAATAGATAATAGATAATAGATAATAGATAATAGATAATAGATAATAGATAATAGATAATAGATAATAGATAATAGATAATAGATAATAGATAATAGATAATAGATAATAGATAATAGATAATAGATAATAGATAATAGATAATAGATAATAGATAATAGATAATAGATAATAGATAATAGATAATAGATAATAGATAATAGATAATAGATAATAGATAATAGATAATAGATAATAGATAATAGATAATAGATAATAGATAATAGATAATAGATAATAGATAATAGATAATAGATAATAGATAATAGATAATAGATAATAGATAATAGATAATAGATAATAGATAATAGATAATAGATAATAGATAATAGATAATAGATAATAGATAATAGATAATAGATAATAGATAATAGATAATAGATAATAGATAATAGATAATAGATAATAGATAATAGATAATAGATAATAGATAATAGATAATAGATAATAGATAATAGATAATAGATAATAGATAATAGATAATAGATAATAGATAATAGATAATAGATAATAGATAATAGATAATAGATAATAGATAATAGATAATAGATAATAGATAATAGATAATAGATAATAGATAATAGATAATAGATAATAGATAATAGATAATAGATAATGGATTATTGATAAAATAATAGAATAAATTTCAGTATTTGTACTTTTTACCTAAGGATGTGTGCATGTTTGAAAAAAATGTATAAAATGTATGTGTTGTTATAAATTTTTGCGTAAAACTAATAGTAAATCAATTTTTATATAATTAAAAAGGGAACTGAAGTCAAAAGGGTTGGGGTGCAAGATTTATACTGACTTCAACTTATGGCTAAAACTTTGGTGAATTTTTTCATAAAAACTAGCTGCTTCTTTCTGAATCTGATAAATAGTTTTCTTAGATATTGACATTTATCACTTTTTTCCGAAAATAAACCATAGTGCGACACTTCAACAACGAAAAATGTATATTACTAATGAGAAGTATCAGAGTCCACTTCCGAGATTTGCGAAACATATTCCGGCAGCTCTGTAGCTTCTGGCTAAAATGTATATTTGTTTTTAAAATCGGCAGTGATCGATTTTTTATAACTAAGGAAGTTGATGATTCCACTATATTTTTCACTTAACACTCAAACAATTGTGTTTTTAAAGAAATCACAAATGGCAGCTTTCAGCTCATTAAACGACCTATATATGTAAATGAAATTACTTTTTCTTAATGAAAGTGTTACTTTTTAAGTTTTTATTGAGTATGATTTTGTTATTTATAGATAATTAGTAATCCCGTGTGGCGCTAAAACGCCAAAATAAAAAATATCTAGTAAAATGTTATTTTTTATGTTTACATTATGAACTATTTTTATCTTTGAAGCCCAGCAGCACTTATCATAGCATTAAAATAATAATCTATCACATACTTTTAGGCATTACAAAAAATATCAAATTGATTCAGCTTTATTTAAAAAATACACAGTATTTAAGAAAAAAATAAGACCTTATTGCACATCTACAGAGCAAGAACTTTCAATTGCTATCCTATTTATGAAAATTACGCCTTTAATATAGATTTGATAGTCATCACAAAAAATGCACTTGCGTAATAATAATATAGATAGATTTATAGACTAATTAAAATTTCCCTTCTTTTGGGGTGAATGAGGAAAAGTTCAGCATATATTTTGCTGAATAATTTCTCATTGATTAATTTGGTTACAGATTCTTTGGTCAATTAAAGTTCTCTACATGAACATTTTTTTTTTTTTCGATTCCAACTTTCGATTTGGTTATGTAGAAGAATGAGAAAGAATGTTGAGTTAAAGACGTTAACACATTAAGTTAAAGTTTAATATACACAAATTGCTACAGGCCATGTCTTCAATACAATATTCCTGCCCCAGTGCATATCCTATTTTCTTTCCAAATATTTTAACATTTTATTATTGCCTTTATTTGCCTACATTCTTGAAGAAAATATTTCAGTAGGAAAGGCTTTAAATTAATGTTCTATATATATGTAGATGACAGAAAAAAAAAATTCAAGTGAAAATATTTTATAAATATGTACGACGATGGACAGCATTAAGCCGAAAAGGACTTAATTTAAAATTGTTCATCTATGAGATATTTCTAAGATCTTATCAGCTCTTTCAAGACTTTGGCGTACTCTTTGAATAAATCCTGCCGCATCCGCTTGCCGAAGCATACTACATTACAAAGGCAAACACACACATGTGCATACACACATACATACATTATTACCATCGATGCGGCTGATGATGTCCACATATTATACCCATGAGACCAGAGCCAGCACCGGAAGCTGCTGGGCTTGCGGCAGATTAAATACGACATATAAATAAAAATTGTAGAAAAATTATTATAATACTTTATAATAGAATAAAAAAATAAGCATAGAGTAATAGAAGAAAAGGACTCTGCACGCAGGCAACATAAATTCAATAAAGTGCTGTAGTAGGTTTGGGCTGAGATTGAGTTGATTTCTTAAGATATTTCAGAACATGCTGAGCAGCAGCAGCAGCAGCCTTTATAATATTTTATTATTTGAATACATAATAAGGTGAGCTCAGGCGCTTAACATGAAAGGCTTCATGATATATTTAAACAGGTATTTAATGCATTGAATGGCTTTAGCAACCGATTTGAAAGCCTTAATCAGGATATGCAACAGCTGAAAGCATCTAATATGTTTGGATTTTTAATGCTAACAAAAGCTGTAATAGAACTGTGTTATTTAAATAACAACAACAAAACATGCATGCATATATACAAATGTTGACGCCCAAATATGTAAATGTATTTTACATACATTTAGACGCATTTATACCAGCAATACAACAACATATACATTAATAAATTACCTTCGCATATGTTACGCTTCCGTTTCCGGTGGCGCATATCAGCATTAGTGGCTAATGAAAGCTTAAAATGCGCGAATGTGATTTGAATATATTTAATTTGGCTTGTAGCTTGTTGTTGTTGTTGGTGTTAGTGTAATTGATGTTGTTGTTGTTGTTGTTGTTGTTGTTGAATGTCTGTCAGTCTGTCTGTCACTATGAGTTGAATCCTTAATCGTTTTTATTGCCACCGCTGCTGTTCACTGCTGTTCGCCATTAGCTGCTAGCTGTTGTTGTTGTGCACGTGAGGTGCGCTTTCATTTAATTTTGAGCTTAATGCGTGATTTTAATGAGCTTTCTCATCAAGCATGTAATGTGCTTGTTTTTATACATATATCTATCCACCAATATATAAATGCATGCATACGCGTGTGTATCTCTGTGTATGTTTTTAAGTTTAAGTACCTTTGTGTTTGTGTATTTTAACATAATGAGCTCTCATTAAATTCAGCTCATTTCAACTTTTATAACAGCTCGGTTTTGAGCCGCATAGAAAGTTGAATGAAACAGATACTTAGCTAAGCTCACACTCACTGCATGCATTTATATTAGAAATTATATTTTAGCAATAAGTTTTGGAAATTAGTTTTCAGTATCTATGGCTTAACTTGCTTTACTCTCCCTGCGTGCATAATATTAAATTATATTTTTCTATTGAAAAATATTAAAGCACTCATAACCAAAAGTAAACCACATCATAAGTTACGTTTATGGGTTTAGCGATAAGAATTCACATTAAATATCATAAAGAGCATAAAGCTCTCAATCGATGTGTTATTTACTTACTCTGGGGCAAAGTTGCAAGCTCAGTAAAGCAGTTATTTTCACTGAGAAAATGGAATGCTCTTTAAAGAAATGTATACTTTGTTGAATACGTTCTTTGGAGTTAACAGTTTCTAATTTCATACGCAGTTTTTCTGGGGACCCAGCTGATATACCCAGTTTTTTTTTCTCTTAGGACAGAATTTTGATAAAAATCTAATATTTTTCAAAACATATGATAGGATATACCATACAGCTGATACACCCGGTGTTATTTGGAATCTAAAAAAGTTTAACGACTATTTGTGAAATTTTGCAAAAGCTTCCGCTTCGAAAATTTCTATACAGGGTGTCCCAGACTTAGAGTACTATAATGTGGGGGCTGATTCTTCGTGATGAGACGAGCAAAAAATTGTATGGGTGGGGTGGTCGCAAATGCCCCCCTAGGGGGCTAGGAGGGAAAAACAAAAAATTAGGTGTCGTTACGTTTTAATCCATAGCTAACATATCTCTGCAACTATTAAAAAAAACCATACTTTTTTGAAAAGAAAATTAAATTTGCTTTAAATTACTTTTGCACAATTTTTCCATAAAGTCATAAACAAAAAATGTATAAGCACCTGAAGTCAAAAAATAGGTTTTTTTCTTTAAAAATTCAACTTTCAAGGCGATTTTCTCAGAAAAAAACCAAATGTTTTATTATTTTTTATGACGCAGTTTTTTTCCTTGGTCAATTCTCTAAAAATCCATCATACATTGTTTATACCTCAGAGATAATATTTTTCGTATAATATCGATTTTCCGAATCTACCTTTTTTTCCTCCCAATGGGGTACTTAATGCAAGCAAGGCGACTTTGTTTTTTTGTTGCTTACAATAACTAGTAAAACAGTTAGATTTAACGGAATTAAGAAAAAAAAAGCAATTTCTCATTATTAAGTGCATCACATGCCTGAATCGACACATTCTTTCACCGATCGTAGAGTTATAATGTTTTCCAACTCAGAGTACGCAGACATTATTTTTTGTTACGGTTTTAGAAAATTTTTAGAGAATTGACAAAGGAAAAAAACTGCGTCATAAAAAATAATAAAACATTTGGTTTTTTTCTGAAAAAATTGCCTTGAAAGTTGAATTTTTAAAGAAAAAAACCAATTTTTTGACTTCAGGTGCTTATACATTTTTTGTTTATGACTTTATGGAAAAATTTTGCAAAAATAATTTAAAGCAAATTTAATTTTCTTTTCAAAAAGTTATGTTTTTTTTAATCGTTGCAGAGATATGTTAGCTATGGATTAAAACGTTACGACACCTATTTTTTTGTTTTTCCCTCCTAGCCCCCTAGGGGGGCAATTGCGACCACCCCCACCTATACGATTTTTTGCTCGTCTCATCACGAGGAATCAGCCCCACATTATAGTACTCTAAGTCTGGGACATCCTGTATAGTATATGTTATATATACATATAACAATTTTTTTGGTTTTTGTTGTTAAAGAGACACCTTAAACATAAAAGGGTCTGAAACACAAAAATCAAAAACAATCTCATTTAAAATAATCTTTAGTTTGCTTGTGTCAACATCACTCCAAAATTTTAAGACATACCCTGTAGGAAAATCAACTAATTTAAAAGTAGTTGAAAAAGTAATTTTTTGTCAACCACAACTAGTTGAAATTCTGTCTTTTTTCCATAGAACGAACTAATATATTTTGTATGGTGATGTCCGCTAAATAAGTCAATTGACTTTTGTCTGCATATATTTTCAACTACTTGTTGAATCAGTTAAATTTTAATTATTTTTTAACTACTTTAAAATATATCAATTGAAAACTAGTTAATATTCCACTTACTGAAGATGAATATAAAAGCATAAAAATTTTAAATTTCTATACATCAAAGAGATCACTTATTTGGCTGTGTATAAATTAAAAATATATACATAAATTCATTACGTATATATTTATATATAAGTTAACGTAACAAAGATTTATTTTCAACCACAACAAGAACAAGCAATAAAACTGCTGACACCATGTCTACAAATGCACGCGCATCCGCTGCAGTTCGCCAATCCATGGGAACCAACGCGTCAGCAAGTTTCAGCAACAGATAAAAAAACAACAACTAAGCCACCAACAAAAACACATAGGTAGCAGCGCAGTTTAAGTTATTATTAAGATATCAAAAATTTTGTTAAGTTAGTTCTAATTATGAATTAAGACAATAAAGTTCGCAAATAGCGGAAAAAATATTTTTTTTAACAAATTAAACTTTGTTTAATTTAATTGGCGCCCGAGCAGGGACCAGTGTTAGTATTCGTGAGTTTTCGAAAGTTGAAATTAAAAGTGAGAAAATTTAAAAATATCGCAAAGTACTTTATGGTTTAAAAATAATAAAAGTGAGAAAATCAAAAAGTATCACAAAGAACCTAACGTAAATTAAAGGTGAGAAAAATAAAAAGTATCGCAAAAACTTTACGGGTAAAAAGGAAAAAAACCACAACTGGAAAACTTCGAATTACATTGTGCAGAAAAAACCTGAACTAAGTAGCAGGAACGAGGCCCCTGAAAAGACATCGTCGGAAAAGGAGTTTTTAAAATAAAACAGCCGCCTGCCCATTCTTCAAGGAAAGACGCACCACTGGATAATATGATAAGTCTAATATTAAGATTTTTGATGTAAGTTTTTAAGAATTTTATAATTTAAAAGAATCATAAAAATTTTTTCTAAAGAGAAGTGAAAAAACATAATAATTTTAAGCGAATAAATATTCCAAGAGAAATCTAAGTTGAAACAAAATTAAAGTTATTAAAACGGGATTAATTAAAGTGATCATTGGAAAAATTAAAAACGAAAATTTACTAAGATATAAATATCAACATTAAAAGAAAATTCTTAAAAAAATATTAAGAAGTAATTAATGTTAAAAAAAAAAAAAATTTTTTTTTTTTTTTCCCTCTTATTAAAAGAAAAATAATTTAATAATATAAAATTTTGAAGAAAAATTTATTTTAACCTATGACAAAATTAGTTAATTGAGAAAATCTCGTATAAACAAACATTTTAATAATTCTTTCTTACAAGTAAAAAAATTGTTCCAAAAATTTTTTTGAGCAACTAAATTTTAATTCAAATTATTTAAAAAAGAAAGAAAAAGCTAATCGAAAAAATGACAGATCCAGAAACTCTCGCTAACCGCCTCAGTAATCTGAGCTTACAACGAAACCCTACTCCTAACACACCACAAGATCCACCATCAGCCACACTTAGTCCCGAATTAACCAAACAAATAACAGACTTAGTGACAAGAACAATAGCAAGTCTAAATAATCCATTTTTAGAGAACGAGGACTACGACGAACCAGCCAGCTTTTCTGGTAATGCAAGTGATTTAGATAGAGTTCCCGACGTAGTTAAATGCCTTAGGGAATTTTCCGGTACACCAGGTGAATTCAATTCATGGAAAAAGACGGTCGAAAGAATTCTAAACATGTTCGAACACACTAGAGGGACGTCTAAGTATTTTACAATTCTACATATGATTCGCCATAAAATCGTGGGTGAAGCTGATGCAGCTTTAGAATCGTACAGAACGCCACTGGACTGGAAAAAAATACGAAAATGCCTTATGATGCATTATTTGGATAAACGAGATATTGGTACATTAGAGTACCAGATGATGTCTCTGACTCAAAGACAAAATACTATAACTGAATTTTACCAAAAAATATACCAAAACCTATCACTTATACTTGACAAGATAGCTTGCCTAGATATAAGTGACGACGCCATTAACGCCATGACGAACTCGTATAGAGACAAAGCTCTGGACACTTTCATCAGAGGTTTGAACGGTGACCTTCCTCGACTGCTAAGCATACGCGAACCAACAACACTACCACAAGCACTTAACATGTGTTTGAAACTAGATAACATGATGTTCAGAATGCATCATGCTCAGAGCAATTACAAGAGAATCAATAACCCCATACCACCTCCTAGGCTACCACTTCCTAGACTTCCACCTCGACCAATTTATCACCATGAACCAGTTCAAAGAAATTTTTATCCAGAATTGACGCAATCACCTCAATTTAAATATAGTCATAATTCATACCGACCTCAATATAACTATCAGAATCATTCAAATAATCCATACAGATTTCAATCAAACAATCAACATTTTATGAATAACAGCTCATTTGTTCCACAAAAACCCCAATTTGGTCAATGGAATCCTCCAGGATTCAATAACAGACCACAATTTCCACCCAAACCTCCAGTACCGATGGAGATAGATCCGTCGATACAATCCCGACACATAAATTATCAAAACAGACCGAATTTCCAACAAAATAATTTTCCACAGAAACGTCCAGCTACTCAGCAAGCACATAACCCAAATAAAATACAAAGAAATTTCCACATAAATGTAGATATTCCCAAAGAAACCGAAATAAATTCACAAGGATCAAATCCAGATCCAAACCAAATTTACTCAGACCTTGCAGATAATCATCAAGACGAATATGACAGCAACCAAATTTTTGAGCCCCAGTCTGAAGAAGTAGATGAAATTGATAACATTTATTTTTTAGACTAGAAACCTCTTCACTCCCATATTTTGAATTTTTGGCTAGGAGTGGAGATACTCTTAAATTTCTAATAGACACAGGTTCTAACAAGAACTATATCCAATCCACACGAATAAGAAATCCAATCCTCAATAAAAAACCATTTTTCGTAAATTCAGTTGCTGGAAATATTCCGATCACCCATCACACCTTCGTCAACATTTTCGGCCCAGAAACCGAAAAACTTAAATTTTTCATTTTACCTTCATTAAAAACTTTTCACGGTATCATAGGCAACGATACTTTAAAGGAACTTAGATCAGTCATTCATACAGACAAAAGTTATATGACAATCCTGTCAAATATTAAAATTCCTCTCAAACAACAAATCACACAAGACATCAATAGTATCGAATTACGCACACCACATCTATTACCTGAACAAGAAATGAAACTAATTCATATAATACGAAAATGCCCAAATTTATTTTCTGATCCAGATAAAAAATTAACATTTACAACTGGAATTAAGGGCGAAATCCGTACCACAAATGAAACCCCAATATATTCTAAGTCTTACCCTTACCCAATGGCATTAAAGCAGGAAGTAGAAAAGCAAGTCGAAGAACTCCTTGCAGACGGTATAATAAGACCATCGAAATCGCCATATAACGCACCAGTTTGGATCGTGCCAAAAAAATCAGACGCATCCGGCGAAAAGAAATTCCGAATGGTAATTGACTACCGCAAACTTAACTCCGTTACAACAGCAGACAGGTACCCAATACCTGAAATCAATGAAGTTCTATACAACCTAGGAAAAAATTTATACTTTACAATAATCGATTTAAAGAGTGGTTTTCACCAAATAGCACTCAAAGAATCAGACAAGGAAAAAACCGCATTTTCCATTAATAATCGAAAATATGAATTCAATAGACTCCCTTTCGGATTAAAAAATGCCCCCTCTATTTTCCAACGGGCTCTTGATGATGTTTTGCGACAGCATATTGGCGTTCGCTGCCATGTCTACATAGACGACATCATAATATTTGGAAAGACTGAGGAAGAACATTTTTCAAACCTCCAAATTGTATTTAAAACTTTAGAAAATGCCAACTTTAAGGTACAAATAGATAAATGCGAATTCCTTAAAAAAGAAGTCGAGTTTTTAGGTTTTGTTGTTTCAAAAGACGGATTAAGAACTAACCCAAAAAAGGTGCAAGCAATCGTAGAACTCCCTCAACCAAAAACCTTAAAAGATTTAAGATCGTTCTTAGGTATGACAGGTTATTATAGAAGATTCATCCAAGACTATGCCAGTTTAGTTAAACCTTTAACCTCACTCTTAAGAGGACAGAATGGACGTTTGTCCAAAAACCAATCAAAAAACACCTCAATAGTTATGAACAAACAAGCAATAGAAGCATGGCAAAAAGCTAAAAGCTGTTTAGTGTCACAAGAAGTTATGCTTTCATATCCTGATTTTCAAAAACCATTCGAACTCACAACAGATGCTTCCAATCAAGCATTGGGAGCAGTTCTTTCGCAGGACTCTAAGCCAATTACATTTTTATCAAGAAGCCTTTCGCAAACTGAGGAATCATATGCAACCAACGAGAAAGAAATGCTTGCCATTATATGGGCACTTACATCGCTACGCAGTTTTCTCTATGGTTCAAGAAAAGTCAAAATTTACACCGACCATCAACCTCTTACCTATGCTCTCAGTACCAAAAATGCAAATTCTAAGATGAAACGCTGGAAAGCTATCTTAGAAGAGTATAATTACGAATTACTCTATAAACCAGGTACTAGCAATGTAGTTGCAGATTCTCTGTCTCGCCCACCAAAAAACGAAATAAATTCATTGACACACTCAGTTCATAGCGCCGATAGTTCTCCTGAAAATTTAGTTCCATGTGTTGAAGCTCCAATAAACGTTTTTAAAAATCAATTATTTTTAAATTGCGATGACAACTCTTCTTACCAATTTAAAATAATCTTTCCAGGCTACCATAGACATATCATATCAGAAACGTCTTATACACCTAGCAAACTTATATCTCTCCTTAAACGATACCTCAACCCTTCAGTAATAAACGGAATAAAAACACCAGAAAACGTAATGGGTATTATTCAAGAAATCGTTCCTCTACACTTTAAAAATTATAAAATTAGATTCACTCAAGCAGAAGTACAGGATATTAGTAGCGAACAAGATCAAGAAAATATTATTATAGAAACACACAATAGGGCACATAGAAATAAACAAGAAAACCGAATGCAAATAATAGAAAAATATTATTTCCCAGGCATGACTAACAAAATCGATCGAATCCTGAAATTATGTTCTGTTTGTAAAGAAAATAAATACGAACGCCATCCAAATCAACCTTTGCTTAACGAAACACCATTACCAACCTATCCAGGACAGATAATCCACATCGACATCTATAATACGGAAGGTAAACTGATTCTCACTGCTCTTGACAAATTTACAAAGTACGCACAGACGAAAATACTTGACGGAAAATCAATAGAAAACGTTAGAAGACCCCTTAGAGACTTAATTTTCTTCTTTGGTGTTCCAAAGTCAATAGTTATGGATAATGAAGCATCTTTTAACTCTGCTTCAATCCTATTTATGATGAAAAACGAGCTCAAAATAGACGTGTACACTACACCACCCTACAGAAGTGAAGCGAACGGCCAAGTCGAACGCTTCCATTCAACTCTAACCGAAATTATGAGGTGTTTGAAATGTGATGGTACAAGTAGGAATTTCGAGGAACTGCTCGAAAGAGCGGTCAACGAATACAACCACACAATTCATTCCACAACCGGGAAAAAACCAGCAGACCTATATTACGGACGCACAGTTACTTTCGGACCTGATGACTACGAGAAAACAAAAAGAAATAATTTACAAAAACTTCAGGAAAAACAACAGACTGACCTCGCAAGACATAATAAAAAGAGACACCAAATTAAAAATTACTTAGTAGGACAGGAAATATTTGTAAAACAGAATAAAAGACTTGGTTCAAAACTTTCAAAAAGATTTAAAAAGGAAATAGTTAAAGAGGACAGAGACACTACTGTAGTAACAGAAAGCGGAAAAATTGTTCACAAGAGCAACATACGAAATTGAACTTGTTTTTCTTAAAATTATTTTATTTTATGCTTTCAGAGCGCAACTATCACTTTGGCTTGTATCATGCGAGATACAAATATTGGACTATACGAATGCACAAATTGCTACTATTGAAACAGGAACGGCTAAATTAGAGATAGGAAGCTTTAAAATTATACACGTTATCAACTTGACAAACTATCAGGAAAATTTACATAATTTAGAGGACCAAATCATACATAACATACCAAAACATGACAATGCAAGACTTTTCTATTACATGAAACAGATCAGATTACCGCAATACTTAATGGATTAAAATTAAATAGAAATAAAAGATCATTGAATTTCTTAGGGACTGCTTGGAAATGGCTAGCAGGTTCCCCGGATCATGACGATTTCGAGATAATTAGCAATAAAATTAATAATGTGCTCGTAAATAATAATAATCAATTTATTATAAATAAAAATAATCTAGAAAAAATTAATGAGATAACTCATGTAACGAATGCAATCCTTAAAACTGTAAACTCAAGTAATATTTTAAAAAACGAAATAATTCAGAATATTGAAAGAAAAATAAAAATCATTAAAGATGATTTAATCAATATAGATTATGCCATCCAATGGGCAAAAGTAGGAGTAATAAACTCTTTTATTTTTTCAACTCTCGAAATGAAAATAACACAAGAATTTTTTAAAGGGCAAGATATGCCATATATTAATTTAATAGAAGCTATCGAATTTGGAGAGGTAAGAATAGCCTCAGATTTTTCAACAATTATTTACATTGTAAGTTTACCTAAGACAGATAAGGAAAATTGTCAAAAATTGTTAATTAAACCTATTAAACACGAAAACATTACTTTAAAAATTCCTTTCGAAAATATTATAGTTTGTAAGAATTATATTTTAGAAATAAGAAAACAATGTAAGACATTGAATAACGTAGCTATTTGTAAAAGAGAAAACTATTCTAATATTACTGATACCCGCTGTTTACCGAAAATACTAAAAGGACAACCATCAGTTTGTACAACAATTAACAACCAACACATTGCCTCAGCAGAAGAGATTTTACCTGGAATCTTACTACTCAACCAGTTTCAAGGTGTTATAACAACGGAAAATAAAGAAATTAACTTGCAAGGATCATTCTTAATTAAATACCACAACACTACAATAACAATTGCGAATCAAACCTACGCTAATGAAGAAATTTCAATTGTCAACCCGCAACCAGTTATAGCACAATCCGTAAATGCATCTACTGATTTTGAAGAAATTATTTCACTCGAGATGCTCAAGGAATTACATATGGAAAACACACAAAAAATTGACTTATTGCAGACAGAACACAAAACTAAATTTATTACAAGTTTAGGAATCTCAACCTTCGGAATTGTTTTGCTAATCATAATCATCGCTTGGCTTTGGCTCCTTAAAAGACCCACTCCGATCAAAATAGTTTCCAACATACAAAATTGTCATCCCGAAGAACAACAAAACATCCCACAAGATAAGCATAGTCAAACAATAGAATCGGAAAAGAAGGTTAAAAGGATAAATCAGATCCCACTCTTTTAAAAATAAAAGATCAAACGAGGACGTTTGAATTTAAAGGGGGAGGAGTTAACGTAACAAAGATTTATTTTCAACCACAACAAGAACAAGCAATAAAACTGCTGACACCATGTCTACAAATGCACGCGCATCCGCTGCAGTTCGCCAATCCATGGGAACCAACGCGTCAGCAAGTTTCAGCAACAGATAAAAAAACAACAACTAAGCCACCAACAAAAACACATAGGTAGCAGCGCAGTTTAAGTTATTATTAAGATATCAAAAATTTTGTTAAGTTAGTTCTAATTATGAATTAAGACAATAAAGTTCGCAAATAGCGGAAAAAATATTTTTTTTAACAAATTAAACTTTGTTTAATTTAATTTATATATATATAATTCAAAGTAGTTTATCAAGCACTTGTTTTTAAGTAGTATTTCAATAACTTCATATATAATGCAATAAAACTATTTAGAATTGAAAAGGATGCCGCCTTAATATAATTCGAAGTAGTTCGTATACTAGTTTATTTTAAATTGGTTTTTTAATTAGTTGTTTTTAAAAACCAGTTAGTTTGTTCCTATAGGGTAGACACGTATTTTAATCGAAGAAAAGATTAAAGATAGATAGTCGACAGGGTTAAGAATAAATATAAAAAGTTTTGGAAATGGATATTACACGGGTGAACTGGTTAACTTAATTTTTTGACAAATTGACGAAAAACTTATACTTATGTTAAGTCGATAAGCTGGAACTGTTTTGTAAGATGCTATTTTGAGAAAAAGTCATTGAGAGCCACGACTAAAATTGGACGTTTAAACTCGGTTTAACTAGATATTTTAGCATTCGTTGAATTTATTTATTGACTTAAATTATCATAAACTGTGTTTCTTTTTTGCCTTATCCGAGCCTTAACGCCCAATTTTAGTGAGCTAAACTCGGTTTAATTTAACTAAAGTTTAAACTCGCTCTGAAAAACTGGCCCTTAATGATTAATTTTGTACTTAATCGCATATTATTTATATCGCATAATAGGTGTATAACTTTTAAAAGAAGCCACATTTCATCAAAAGGTCTTAGGAAGCGTATTTTACACATATAAAGATGTTGCCGTGACATAACCCCAAGTGACATAATCCCAATTTTAAATTTTGGGACTATGTCATTCATTATATACTGACATAAACCCAATTTTTTTACTTAAGGTTATGTCACTATGGAGGTATTAACACATTCCCAAATAAAATGAAGTCAAAATTACGCATTTTTTTGGCATTGTATGAGACGTGTAATAGTGATATAATCCCAAGTTTAATATTTTTATGGTTTTTCAAGCAAGACGTATTTGAAATCTGCGTCAATTTTGTCTTCTTCTCACATTTTGCAATGCATTTTCACAGTTTTGAGTCCTTGTAATAACGAAGCAGTGTGTTTGCTTATGTAAAATCTATATCCAATTTGCAATCTAAGTCCCATCATAATTTAGATACTAATTGGAATCTTAAAACTAACATCTTCCCAATATTCTCTCCCATAGTCAACCGGAATACCGCTCCAACTAACAATGCGGTGAAAAGCAATCTAATATCGAAAAAATCTTCCACTTATCCAAGACGGGTTTCATTTAATCTAAACAACAATGAAACCAACAATGATAAGTATCCGAACTTCATCCACTCCCATACTCTAAATCCATCACCACCAACCGAAAGTGTCTATAAACCTATTCCCGTTCTAAATGTGCCTTGTGATCAACCTGGTAGCCCTGCGTCATTTCTAGATCCTCTACTTCCTCCAAAAGTCAAATTGACATTAAATTCTTGCGCAGACACTGAGAGCAGATATGCTCTTTCTCGTCTAAGGGAGAACAGTGTATACAACAACGTTCGTTTATATCTCGCTTATATGCATAAGGCCCCAGATTCAACATGCATTGAAGGCAAGACCAAAACTAATCTTGGAGTATTAATTCAGCAAGAAGGGCTACCTACTGTTGTTGATGACTTACGTAACCTTTTTGTTTGCTTTCACGAACAACTTGGCGTAACGATTGATCAAGTCAAGGCGGATCTAGACACATATGGCGCTCAAGTCAGAACTAAACACGTGTCTCTTCTTCAAAAATCACGCAAAGAGCAGCAGCAATATTATCGTCCCTAACTCAAATTTGTTAAACATATTTTACCATAACTGTGGTGGCATGAGAAGCAAATTACAAAAACTTTATGTTGACACCAAATCATGCCACTACAATGTACTAGTATTCACTGAGACATGGTTAAGTGATACTTTCAATAATGAGGAAGTTCTTGACAGTAATTGGACTGTCTTCAGAAATGATCGGGACTACTCCTCAACAGGTCTTTCACGAGGAGGAGGAGTCCTGATAGCATCTCACAATTCTCTTTCAAGTGAGCTTATAGATACACCTACCCACAAGCTCTTTGATCACCGAATAATTAGAATTTGCTTAGGAAATAGTCTATATTTGTACATTGGTGGCGTTTACATTCCTCCCTGCTCAAGTGAAACAACATACAACGAGCTATGTGAAACACTGTCCGCCTTTATGTCTACTCTAAATGAGGAATATAAAGTTGTTATTCTTGGTGACTTTAACCGTCCAAATATATCGTTTGTCACGGATGAAAATGATAACTATCTGCTTCCTGTTAACCTTTCAAATATCATAGATTTCACATTCCTAAGTACCTTTTATGGCAGTGATCTGCAGCAAGTTTCTTCTGTACAAAATCAAAATGGGAGATGGTTGGACCTAGTCTTTACTAACGCATATGAGGAAATGAAGGTTAGCCCATGCAGTGATGCAGAAAATTTGTTAGCTAACTCTGTTCACCATACAGCCTTAACGGTTGCTTTCTCTTCTAATGAAGTTATCTTTACCCAATCTTATAATAACTCCATTGCGTACGATTACCTCAACGGCGATTACGAAAGCATAAAATGTTATCTTAATGCTCTAAACTGGAATTATATTCTTTTCAACTTAGACGTAGATAGCGCTGTCTCTAAATTTTATCAGCACATTTGTACAGCTATCGAAAGTTATGTGCCAACAAAAAAAGAATAAGAATAAGCTTTCAGAGCCATGGCTAGATAGACATCTCAGATTTTTGAGGAATCAAAAAAATAAAATCCATAAACTTCTCAAAAACACTGATAATGTAAGCGATGAACTCAAGCTAAGGTATGACGAGGAATCAAAAGAGTTCTCTATCAAGTCAGAAGAAGCGTACAAGTAGTACACTAACCTTATTGATGAGAAAATCATCCAAGAACCGAAAAAATTCTTTGACTTTGTTAACTTGAAGCGTAAATCTAGCGGCTATCCATCGTCTATGTTTAAAGGTATTGTCAATTCGTCCAACCCTCATGAAATCAGCAACTTATATGCGGATCATTTTAAGGAGGTCTTTTGTCAATCTACTACCCAATTTGAAGCCTCTTCTCCCAGCTCAAATATTGAGGTGGATAGTATAAATTTAACGAAGGAAGAGATTTCTAATGCAATAAAAGAACTGGATTTATTTAAGGGACCTGGACCGGACCTTATTCCTACAAGCTTCCTGGTGCGATGTTTAGACCAACTACTTCTGCCGTTATACATAATTTTTAACGAATGTGAGACATTTCCTCATATTGGAAATCATCCCATCTAACAGCAATTTACAAGAGTGTTGATAAAAGGTCTGTTGAAAATAATAGAGGCATAGCAATTTTATCAGCCATTCCAAAACTTTTTGAAAAAATTATTTGTGATAAGCTAACAAGTATAATCAACCCACGTCTAAATGAGCAGCAACACGGCTTCCGTAAGGGACGATCTACCACATCCAATCTCATGATCATGATATCGGATATTTTAATAAATATGGAAAAAGGGCACCAAATAGATGGTGTTTATACAGATTTCAGTAAAGCCTTCGAGAGAGTTGATCACAGCATGCTAACATGTAAATAAGAAAAAAAATCGGTATTACAGGACCCATACTAAGTTGGCTAAAATCATATCTCGACGGCAGATACCAGTATGTTAAATTCCAACGAATTCTGTCAACAAAAGTTGCAGTCTCCTCAGGAGTTCCGCAAGGCAGCCACCTTGGTCCTCTTCTTTTTAACATATTTATATCAGACTTGTCACAAGTCCTGAACGATATCCCACACCTTATGTTTGCAGATGATTTAAAAATGTACTATGCAATCAAATCAGAGTTAGATGTAAATTTTTTGCAATCAAAACTGTTGTCTCTGGAGCAATGGTGCATCCAAAATAAACTGCATCTTAATATCAATAAATGCAATGTTATTAGTTTTTCTCGTAAGAACAACATGGCACTACATACCTACCACCTCAATACGAGTAGTACCGAGCTTAAATGAGTCAATCATGTAGTGGATCTTGGAGTAGTCTTGGATTGCAAGATGCGCTTTAATTTGCACTATGACAAAATTTTGTCCAGAGCCAGCAAACAGCTTGGTTTTATAAAAAGGCGAGCAAATGAATTCTAGAATATTTGGGTCACTACATCCTTATGCTGTGCGTTAGTGCGGCCAATACTTGAATATGCCTGCATAATTTGGAGTTCGTCTTTCGATTCCCATAGCGAAAGAATCGAGTCTATTCAAAAGCAATTCTTACTATACACGTTAAGAGACATGTACAACCCCCGTGATTATAATAGCCTTCCTTCATATGAATACAGACTCAGCCTTTTAAACTTGATGCCATTATCATCAAGAAGAAACTACATAAGCAAACAATGAACCCATCAGTCGATGCTGTAGAGAATTGAATAACGTTTCCGTATACTTCTCACCTTCCATGTCCAAATCCTCTTTCAAGGAAACCCTGTCTAAGTTCCTCGTTAACCAAAATTAACTCAGGCTTAAGTTAAATTACCTGTATATAAATAGTTACCCGTATGTATACCACATTTAAGCATGCCCTCTCTAAACTTGTTGGAAATAAGTACTATCCAAGTCTCTCTCTCTTCCTAGTTAACCCAGCCTTTTATCTTCTCCTCTTTCTAGTACCTTTTACCTTTTACTCTTATTTTTAATTTTCTTTCTGCCCCTCCTTTTTGACGTGTTCGTGAAATCATGTCATTTAGGTGGGCGGATTACGCCCTCTTCAATTCGAACATTTTCGAACACCAAAACAAGGAAAGGGGAGAAGAAATAAAATAAAAAAAAATAAATTTAAATTAAGTTAGAATAAGTAAATTGCCTTGTTTGGCCAACAAATAAATAAAATAGTAATTGAATACAATGGAAAGTGTTAAATTTACTGCAGAACTACACAGAGCTGAGTTAAGCACTGGACGGAGCTTTTGACATGTTTAAGAGACTGAAAGAGAAATTTAAAAATAATAGTCATCTTAAAGATATGCTATCGCAAAAGGTGACTTCCAACGAAAAAATTTTTTTTTAATTTACATGTTTTTACAGTTCATTGCGAATAACTCTTATAATAGTCTTATTGAAGAAAAGTTTACATTTCTGCTATTCATAGTAAAAGAAGAAGATGAAGATAACGAAAACGTAACATTTTCTAACGATATTCTTTGCGAAGTATGGTTTATAAATAAAAAAGATACGATTTTAAAATCATGTAGACATGGGAAAATATGTAGTCGGTGCTTTGAAGAATTTGCCGATAAACATAAAAAAAAGATACTCTGACCTTATGCCCTTTTGGCACGCAAGTTGTTGGAACGACAGAACAATTTTAAATTTTTTGAATTGCTTTCCATGATTTTTTTTTCATCGCCTTTCATAAAAAATTTGATATTATATTTTAATGTTGTAGTTATTATTATTGATCTAATACTACTATTATAAAAAATAAATGTATAAAAAACACAATAGAAATTTTTCCCCAAATTTTTCCATTTTTAATATTTTTCAACATTTCAAAAATTTCAACATATTTATTATTAACAACGAACAATATCAGAACATATTTGTGGAAAAAAAATTTCGTATAGAGATATATCTAGCATTTCTCGAAAATATTTTTGAATTAGTTTTCCTACCAGACCTCACGACTAGCGGAGATTAAATGGTATGAATTTCTTAACATCAATATAATAAATATTAGATAAATATTTTCTTTTCCCTAATTCAGAAACGACAAAAAAGTCGAATATTTCAACTATCGCGTGCCGTTGCAGTTGCTTCTGAATTTTGAATTTGAAAATGAATTTTGTCTATGAAAAATTATCAAAAATTTAACTTAATCAAAAATACAGCAAAACATATTTAATTTATTTTTTGTGTTTGCCTATCATTTAATAATTTTTTCTTTTTTTTTTTTAACAGGATTTTGTCGACGAAGTTCATGTATCCTTTTTTTCTATGACCATCTTTTAATTTTTGTGGTCTGTTCTTTTAAGCAAATTTTCAGAAGGAATGATATTTTCTTTAAAAAATTATATACATCAATAGATTTTTTTGTAAAATTTCCTGTTCCATACTGCACTTAAAGTTAATTTTTCCTTTTGTTGTTGCTGAGTTATAAGGTACCAAAAAACTGTGACACGAATTCGAGCTAGTGTGTTATATAAAATAGATTAGATTAGTTAATAGTTTAAATATCTTAATATAAAATAAGAAATATAAAAAGAAATATTATGCTGAATGACCACTTGTTATTGTTAAAAACTTTTGTTGTCCTCAGTTTCGTATCTAGATTATCAGATTTTTTTCATAGTTATGGCCTTTCCCACAAGGAATTTCTAGATCCGCCACTGGTTCTAACTAATTAAATATTTCTATTGCTGAGGTAAAGCGGCTAATATTTAAAAATAGGAAAAGTGTTGTCTTCCACCACAACAATGTTAGACCACACATATTAGACCACATATTTTTTATGACTGGGAGAAATTAAGAAAACTTGAAGGGGAAGTCTTAGCTGCCCGATAATCAGTATGATATAGTAAGTAAAGGTAAAGGTAAAGGTAAAGGTAAAGGTAAAGGTAAAGGTAAAGGTAAAGGTAAAGGTAAAGGTAAAGGTAAAGGTAAAGGTAAAGGTAAAGGTAAAGGTAAAGGTAAAGGTAAAGGTAAAGGTAAAGGTAAAGGTAAAGGTAAAGGTAAAGGTAAAGGTAAAGGTAAAGGTAAAGGTAAAGGTAAAGGTAAAGGTAAAGGTAAAGGTAAAGGTAAAGGTAAAGGTAAAGGTAAAGGTAAAGGTAAAGGTAAAGGTAAAGGTAAAGGTAAAGGTAAAGGTAAAGGTAAAGGTAAAGGTAAAGGTAAAGGTAAAGGTAAAGGTAAAGGTAAAGGTAAAGGTAAAGGTAAAGGTAAAGGTAAAGGTAAAGGTAAAGGTAAAGGTAAAGGTAAAGGTAAAGGTAAAGGTAAAGGTAAAGGTAAAGGTAAAGGTAAAGGTAAAGGTAAAGGTAAAGGTAAAGGTAAAGGTAAAGGTAAAGGTAAAGGTAAAGGTAAAGGTAAAGGTAAAGGTAAAGGTAAAGGTAAAGGTAAAGGTAAAGGTAAAGGTAAAGGTAAAGGTAAAGGTAAAGGTAAAGGTAAAGGTAAAGGTAAAGGTAAAGGTAAAGGTAAAGGTAAAGGTAAAGGTAAAGGTAAAGGTAAAGGTAAAGGTAAAGGTAAAGGTAAAGGTAAAGGTAAAGGTAAAGGTAAAGGTAAAGGTAAAGGTAAAGGTAAAGGTAAAGGTAAAGGTAAAGGTAAAGGTAAAGGTAAAGGTAAAGGTAAAGGTAAAGGTAAAGGTAAAGGTAAAGGTAAAGGTAAAGGTAAAGGTAAAGGTAAAGGTAAAGGTAAAGGTAAAGGTAAAGGTAAAGGTAAAGGTAAAGGTAAAGGTAAAGGTAAAGGTAAAGGTAAAGGTAAAGGTAAAGGTAAAGGTAAAGGTAAAGGTAAAGGTAAAGGTAAAGGTAAAGGTAAAGGTAAAGGTAAAGGTAAAGGTAAAGGTAAAGGTAAAGGTAAAGGTAAAGGTAAAGGTAAAGGTAAAGGTAAAGGTAAAGGTAAAGGTAAAGGTAAAGGTAAAGGTAAAGGTAAAGGTAAAGGTAAAGGTAAAGGTAAAGGTAAAGGTAAAGGTAAAGGTAAAGGTAAAGGTAAAGGTAAAGGTAAAGGTAAAGGTAAAGGTAAAGGTAAAGGTAAAGGTAAAGGTAAAGGTAAAGGTAAAGGTAAAGGTAAAGGTAAAGGTAAAGGTAAAGGTAAAGGTAAAGGTAAAGGTAAAGGTAAAGGTAAAGGTAAAGGTAAAGGTAAAGGTAAAGGTAAAGGTAAAGGTAAAGGTAAAGGTAAAGGTAAAGGTAAAGGTAAAGGTAAAGGTAAAGGTAAAGGTAAAGGTAAAGGTAAAGGTAAAGGTAAAGGTAAAGGTAAAGGTAAAGGTAAAGGTAAAGGTAAAGGTAAAGGTAAAGGTAAAGGTAAAGGTAAAGGTAAAGGTAAAGGTAAAGGTAAAGGTAAAGGTAAAGGTAAAGGTAAAGGTAAAGGTAAAGGTAAAGGTAAAGGTAAAGGTAAAGGTAAAGGTAAAGGTAAAGGTAAAGGTAAAGGTAAAGGTAAAGGTAAAGGTAAAGGTAAAGGTAAAGGTAAAGGTAAAGGTAAAGGTAAAGGTAAAGGTAAAGGTAAAGGTAAAGGTAAAGGTAAAGGTAAAGGTAAAGGTAAAGGTAAAGGTAAAGGTAAAGGTAAAGGTAAAGGTAAAGGTAAAGGTAAAGGTAAAGGTAAAGGTAAAGGTAAAGGTAAAGGTAAAGGTAAAGGTAAAGGTAAAGGTAAAGGTAAAGGTAAAGGTAAAGGTAAAGGTAAAGGTAAAGGTAAAGGTAAAGGTAAAGGTAAAGGTAAAGGTAAAGGTAAAGGTAAAGGTAAAGGTAAAGGTAAAGGTAAAGGTAAAGGTAAAGGTAAAGGTAAAGGTAAAGGTAAAGGTAAAGGTAAAGGTAAAGGTAAAGGTAAAGGTAAAGGTAAAGGTAAAGGTAAAGGTAAAGGTGGGTACATATATAGATATAGGTATGGTATAGGTATAGGTTTTTTTTATATAGTACAGAGAAGAATAATGTAAAATTTTAAGACATTTAATGTTACGATTAAAATAAAGAAGTAAATTCTTTTTCTTAATCCGGTGAGAAACTGAAAATCGGTTGATAGTCAACTAAGCACTGTAAAAAGTTAATCTTATAATCAGCTGAATGCAATGCAATTAATGTAAGCTGCAACAGCATTAAGACAGCTATTGCTAAATTTACATATGCGTTTTTATCCTAAAAGTCAACATCTTAGTTGTCTTAATTTAAGACAGCTAAATGATTAAAGCAGAACTACCATCACTGAATTTCAAACGTTCCAGTGTGATATAAATATATATAAATATATACAAATAGCACTGCGCTGCATTTTAACACTGCGTAAAAATTTATTTATTTTGACGCGATGATAGCGCTCTGAACTACTAACCGAGATGTCT